>JANFOE010001063.1:0-600000 GCA_025667525.1 Glebionis coronaria | reverse complement strand
CATAAGTTCATAACAATAATTGGTGATACACTGTACTAACTTTGAAATAGGATAACTGAAGAAATTCATGTTCACTTGACTTGTTTGGTTATCGCTAGCTTTGCCTCTAAACCTACAGCCTAGGAACTCAAGAAAACTCCCTATATCTTTCGAAAACAATATGAATGAATTTCCATTAGACCAGTTGTACAATGCATGACCATCGTCAAACTGAGGTACGCTGGAAATTAGTTATGCACAAAAATTAAGTAACAATGCAAGAGTATAAGAGTATAGGTTATTCAAATGATAGTTTTCTTACTTTTTATGTGCAAAATACATCAAAGATATAGATAAGCATCCTCAAGGGTTGCACTAGAAAGTAACAAACATTCTCCAATATTAAATTTATGTAACCATTTCTTCTATTTGGCCAGAAAAATTGTTACTTTATAATATTCTGATAATACGGTCAAACTTTTCATAAGTTAACATAATCTATTTGACTAGAAAAAATTGTTACCCATTCAATAACAAATTTGTTTCAACTTCCAGTTTCTATGAATATGTGATATGTGGAGATATGTATATGTGATAATTTGATATACGTTATAGGGTAAATTAGAAAATTACCTTTAGGAAAAAGTAATAGACTAATATTACCAAAGACGAATTCAATTAAACACGTTGGTGAATCAAGTTCGTTGTACACGAAGATCTTATGAGTTTGAGACGTTTTGCTTTGATTTGGACAATCGATTTGAATTGGTTATTGGTTTTTAAACTACAATTAAAATCTACTAATTTTAAACTATTTAAAAATATCCTAAAGTGCATGAATCGTTTACCCCGCTATTTTTAAATCTAAAACAATTAATTACTTGAAAATTAAAACTATTTAAAAATTAATCTATTTAATATAGATAACTTTTAATCTATTTTAAAAATTTAATTAAACTGTAAAACTAATTATCTTTATTTAAAAATAACTCTAACCAAATTTATATTTTTAAAACAAAAATTTTAAAATCTAAAATTATAAAATTCTAGTTGATAAAATAAACTAATTAAACTTTTTTTAAAATTACTTTTAAACCTAATCTATTTAAAAAGAACTATTTTTATTTAAATCTAATATTATAAAAATCTAATTAATTAAAAAGTATCTAAACTTTTAAAATTAATAAAAATATTTATTTATTTATTTTTTTTTATTATTTTAATTTATATTTTTAAACTCTTAATAATATTTAAAAACTAAAACAACTTACTTTAATAAAATCACTATTTAAATTTTATTTAAATGTAAATTAAGTAAAGTTATGTTACTAAAAGGAAATCTGCCAAATCAATTACACTATATTAATTCAACTACTGATATAAAAATCAAAGTAGCATGTAGCCCAGTTGGCTAACACACTAGGCCTGTGACCAGGAGGTCACAGGTTCGAGTCCTGATGTGGACATATTTTTTGGGATTATTTTCTTTTTGACAGATGATGAAAAAAGAGTCTCAGGAGAGACTTTAGAAAGCTTATTTATATTAAAACTGTCAGGAAACAGCTTATGAGCTTTTTAGATCAGTTGGATCTGATAAGCTGAATACTTGAACAAATTAAACAGCAACTTAACTAAAAAACTATCCAACAAAATCACAGACTAATATGAACGGTTAAAACCTGAGTATAAGCAACTGAGAAAATCATTCATTAAAAGCATTCAGTCGATCTAAAAAAAAAATCAAACATTTCAATTTTAACTAAGTAACAATATCAGTTTAAATCATTGCATCCTAAACAATCATTCAGCAAATAATCAAGTCCATTCGATACCACAGCTAATTAAACGAGTACTAACTAAGCAAAACCGAAGTGACAAGTCCACTAAACTTAGAATCTTAGTGACTCAATTTTATTCAGATAAAACTCAATCTCGTAGCATATTACTCAGATTCATCCTAACAAATTCAAACTGAAACTTATTCATCATACAAACTTTCTAAACAGTGCATTTAAACATACAAACAAGACTATATCATATATCGATTTGCAATCAGCTTGAAACAAACAGAACGCTCTTTTTATCCCATTCATTCAAATCTCCAAATCCAAACATTAATTAAAACAGTTAACCTAACTTAACATCAAGAGTACAAAGAACAATTTACCAGATTAAACTTAAGGAGCCTTAACACAAATTCTTAAACAATACACCTAAGCATTCAAACTTTTAATATTAATCTACAAATAAAATATAAAATAGAAGAGCACCTTTTTGTAGAAACCATTGAGCAGAAGGTCAGCGCTGCGCTGCCTTTAGAACCGGAACGAGATTACCAACTCCATTAACCACCATGAGCAATCATCATCTCGAACAATAATACGAACCACTAGAAAAAATCATACTCGAACCAATAACACTGTTTGTGAATACTTTCCAGTAGGGAAAGTATTTTATCCAATTTTTACTTCTAATATTAAATCTAAAACTATTAATTAGTTTAAATTTAACATCACAAACATTATTTTGTAAAACAGTAATAAAGATTAATTCGTATATCACCTTAATCAATAAAAAACAAGACACGGATTAAGATAAAAAGACTGAATCTTTCATTAATTTTCAGAAATATTACAAAACTTGATAAAAGAAATACAAGATTAATCCCTAAAACTATTTCTACAGAATAACTTTAAAGTAAAGAAAGGATGAATTACAAGTAAATTGGGGTGGGTTTTTATAGCCATCCCAAGGCTTTGCTGGGGAGAATATCTGAATATTCTTGGAGCATATTCCTTCTGATTTACGGCCCTTGGATCTTCATTTTCTTTTCTCTCTCATGATTGCCTTTGATCGGACTGTTTATATGACACACACTAGCACACGGATTGCCAACGTGGCATCCGTGTGTTAGTTGTGTTTCTTTTGAGCCATTTGATTGGTTGAATGGGAATATTGAGGTGTTACCTCTAATGAAAATCCGCCACGTAGCCTCTTCGTTCCTCTTACTCTCTTCCTTAAACCATGGGGCTTTTATTTCCCTTTGAGTGAAATAATTGTGTAAATAAAAAGCCCGAAATAATATGGCCAATTATTGGATTTAGGGTTTGGGAACAATAACTATTTGTTACTGGTTATTTTAGGGTTGGGGATAAATAGGGAAGAAAAAGGTGAGAGATGAAGTGACATAGGTATTATCGAAGGTTATTAATTGTGTGTGGGTTACGTGTAAAAGTGGGTGGGGTTTTATAAAATGAAGCGAGTGAATGAATGAATGAGGGATCGGTTATTTATTTATTTGGTGAGGTGAAAGAGTTCTTTAACCAAACGAAAAACTTTCGTTTTCAAAAGATTAACCCCTAATGGGTTCTGAGCCCAACAGTCCAATGTGGGACCCACCTGGCCCATTTTCTTGCATAATTATCAAATCCACTCAAGTCAAGCTCGATTTTGGCTTCTTCAATTTTTTTCTTCAAACTCGTGCCGGTTTTTGCCGATTTTTGCGAACTTTGGTACCTACACACATTCAAACAAGAAACAAGCATATACAAGGCATTTTTGATACATTTATTGCAATATTTCATTGTTTTAAGATACAAATGATATGAGTATTTAAGCTCATATCAAATTCCCCCTTGCTAAGCAATTGCCGTGTCCTCACGCAATGATAAAATAAAACTATAACTACACCATTATTCCACTTTTTGACACTATATTTTGCAAAGATATAATGTATTGCTTTCATTATTGAAAAATAACTTTAAGGATCATAAAACTCAAATAGATTCATCGTCCCCGACTTTTCACTTTTCCATGCCAAGTGCAAAAACAAGATCATTGTTATTATAAGTTAGCAAACTAACACGAACTAATGTGGGCCAATTATTCACTTAGACTCCCTTATTCCTAGGTGTATCTCTTATATTTTATTGTTGTCTTGAATGATCACAAGGATGCATCGTTGACTTATTTCGATAAATTATTAGGCCAAAAATAAAGTGAACGATTTAATCAATAGTTAGCTAAATGACAAAATCTTTTAAAACTGCTTCTCGGGACCTCATAAAGTTCATATCTTGGCATAACTTGCTTCGCGATTTGAGACCTTTCTCGGACCGATATTTGGCAGCGACTTTATACTTCAAACCTTGAGAGACGTTCATGAAATAATGGTCTTCTCTTCATATAGGAATTTATTCACTTGAAGTTTTGAGAGATTCATACTTGGACCACGACTTCTTCATTTTTCTCCAATCTTTATCTAGGATATTGATATACAACGATCCGCCTCCTTTTTGGACTTGGCTTTATTTATCCTCATACCTTGATGGCCTTTTTGGATATACTTCTCCATGACTTTTGGGGAGTATTTGCTTTTCGTCGTGTGTCTCGATCCTTCATATTGATTTGTTAGAAATACGTTTTTACGTATATTAGAAGAGTCGATCACTCCACAATATTATATATGTTGTAATAGCTCGTAGTTAACAAATACTTATTTAGTTAAGTAAGAACCGGCCCATGGGCTTGTCATGGGCCGGCCCAAGTCCATTAGTGACTTGGAAGTATAAATACCCCTTCCTCCTTGGAAAGGGGTTGGTTGTTGTTCACTTTGTGTTTCCACTTAATAAAATATCACATAGTTCTCTCTCTCTTTCTCTCTCTAGTTTCTCTCTCTAGAAAACATCAACCCACTTCATAGATTCATAGGTTATCAATATTCTACATTTGGTATCAGAGCTATGGGGTGATTTAAGGTAATGATTTGTGTGGTTCTTTTAGTTTTTGATTGTATTAGTGTTCTTTAAGAAGATTCATCTTGATTCTTGGTGTTTTTGGTGTTTTTGTGATTGGGATTAGTAGATAAGTATTAGTTTTTACTTATTATTGTAGAAATCACAAAACTTTTTGGGTTATTTGGTAAAAATCTGGGTTTAAATCTTCTTTTTGATCGACTGTTCATACTCGAACAAAGTTTCTGATTACCCAGCAAAGTTCCGAACCAAGACCAAAAAGTTCCGAACCAAAAATTTCCGGACCAAAAAGTTCCGGATCAACCAAAGTTCCGGATCAAAAGTTCCGAACGAAAAGTTCTGGATCAACAAAAGTTCCGAACCAAAAGTTCCGAACGAAAAGTTCCGGATCAACAAAAGTTCCGGATCAAGGAAGTTCCGAACCAAAAGTTCCGGATCAAGGAAAGTTCCGGATCAAGGAAGTTCCGAACCAATAGTTCCGGATCAAGGAAAGTTCCAGATCAAGGAGAAAGTTCCGGATCAAGGAAAGTTCCGGATCAAGGGAAAAGTTCCGGATCAAGGGAAAGTTCCGGATCAAGACTTCCGAACCAAAAGTTCCGAATCAAGGTATTCCAAGCCAAATCTTCCGAATCAAACTTCCGAATCAAACTTCCGAATCAACAAAAAGTTCCGAATCAAGGATTATATTACTTGTTTTTTCGACGATTTTTTGGAGGATTTAATCTTGGTTTCTTACAACAAAAACTCAACACAATTCACAAGCTTTACTTCACTGCTCGATCAACCGATAATCTTTGTCTCTTTGAAGTGAACAAAATGAATCCGAATTCAGTAATGCCTCAAATGACATCACTTACGGATATTTCTGTCATTACGGGAACGGATAATCGCCCGCCAATGCTCATCAAAGAAGTTTTTGAAGCATGGCAAGGTCGGATGATGTCTTACCTTAAGGGAAAACCGGTATATGGGAGGCTTATGGTCAAGTCAATTTTAAATGGTCCACTTGACTATGGTACCATCGTGGTTAACAACGTGACTCGACCAAGGGAGTTTGAAGAACTTACACCAGCTCAACAACTCGTTGCCGATGCAGACGAAAAGGCTCTTTAAACCATTCTCCAAGCCCTTCCACATGACATTTATCGAATGGTAAGTCAGTGTACGGTGGCAAAGGATTTATGGGAACGTCTTAAGGTGTTGCTACAAGGTACGTCTCTCACCAAACAGGAAAGGGAATGTCAGTTGTATGACCTGTTTGATAGATTCACGTACAACCCAGGGGAAACGCTTAACGATTATTACTTCAGATTCACCACACTCATGAATGATCTAAATGTATACAATCTTGTGATTGCTCCATTCCAGGTTAACACCAAATTCTTGAATACTTTACCTCAAGCTGAATGGGATGATTACATTACCGATGTTAAGTTAACCAGGGATTTGCATAAGTGCAATTTGGATCAACTCTATGCTTTTCTTCAGCAGCATGAGAAACATGTGATCATGCACCGTTCGCCTCGAGGTATGTACCCTGATTCATTAGCTTTGATGGAAAATCAACCAAGCTTGTCACACAACAACACTCCTTATATTTTGGGACATCAAGCCTATCATCCATCACCTTACATGACACCAACCTTCCCCCAATACTCGATTCTACCGCAACCACCCACCTCACATCAGCAACAATATCGGTTTAATGCACCTTCATCACAATATGGCTCACAACCTCACCCAACAAGCATTGCACCTTATGCTCAGCCTTCATATTCTTCTTATCAAGAGAATGCAGCATATCCATCAAGCTATTCTGATCACATGAGTATTCCTTCTGGTGATTATGCATCTCAACAAGACCAAGCAATGTATTGTGATGATGAGGAAGTCCCCATTCCTGTATTCAAACAAGGAGCTGACCCAGTTGAAGTGTTAACCACTATGTCTGCTTATCTCACAAGGACATTAAGCAAATGAGGATTTAGAGGATCAACTCCTACTAACAATCAGTTGAGGAATTCATCCAATTCTCGCCAACAAGCTACTATTGAGAATGGCAGGGTAATGGTTCAACCTATTCAACCTTATCAGGGGAGACCTACTACATCAACCACCAATGCTCGCACGGTCAATCCTGCTCCAATGGTCAACAATCCTCCACGGGCTAATTCCACAGGCAAGTTGAGAATGATTACATGCTACAACTGCAAGGAAGAAGGACACATGTCCAGGGATTGCAAGAAACCCAAGAGGAGAAGGGATGGTCAATGGTTTGCAGAGAAGATCTATCTGTTGAATGCTCAGGCACAAGGAAGGGAACTTGATGAAGAGGAGCTTGCATTTCTTGCTGATCCAAAGATTGCTGAACAAGACACTGTCACCACACAGAATGCAGCATACCAAGCAGATGATCTCGGTGCGTATGACTCAGACTGTGATGAATTTCAATCTGCAAAGGCTGCTCTCATGGCAACTATCTCCAGCTTAGGGCCAGAAAAGAGATCTGAGGTACTTATTAATACCACCGATAATACCACTGATGCTAGTATTCAACCACAATAAGTTGTGCAAGAGAGTGCTGATTCGAATGAGTCTTCGGTGGTGAGTCTTTCAAATGAGGAGACAATCAATGATAGTAATATCAATGTGAGTCCCCAGACTTTGAGTGAATCACAACCGGGAGCCATTTCGCATACGCCTACTCCTGCTCAACAAGATTTGGTCATGGTTCCTGCTACATTACTTAGCCAAATGAATGCTGCACTCTTAGAAACCCTAGCTAAGAATAAGAATTTGTCTGATGAGCTTGCCTTAAGCAATGAGAAAGTTCACACTTTGGAATTAGTGCCTTCGTCTAGTGTTCTAACAAATCCCGAATATGATCATTTTCGAAACAAATAAATGGGTCATTTGCAAGAAATTGAAAACTTAAGAGCAAATCTTTCTAATGAACTTAAAGAAAAGGAGTTAGTGGTCACTAATTTTCAAAAACTTCAAACGGATTTTGAATCACTCGAGTCTAAGAAGAATGAAATGGAGATTAATGCTGCTAATAAGATTAGAAGTCTAGATTACTTGCTTTTAAGACAATACGCTGCTTCTCAACTAGTGCACTTATTTGATGCTTCGTTTAGAGAATTTAACTTATCACGTCAAAAAGGCCTTCCCCCTAACCCAAGGTATGCAAAACAAGCTTTAAGACATAGTCCAAGACTTTATAATGCAACCCAATTAGGATTGGTCTTAGACCCGATTGTTATTTTCGATGATCGAACAAGTAAGGATCTAGTTGATGAGGATCGGTCATACAATTCTACAAAATATCCCGAGTGTGATTATTTTAAAATGAATAAGGAGCTTGCAAAAACGGATTTTAGAATTCGCTTCCATATGGACAAAGATCTCATTACAGCACGAACCTACATGTTAGATGAAGAAAACCCTAGTACATTTCCTACACTTGTCAATATGGAAGGTCCTAAGGAAATTCCAAAGGATCTTCCACCTGTTAGCACTGTATGGTTAAACTTGCAAGAGATTAATCAATACTTTACTAACTTTGACAAGGTCATTTTGGAATGTACGACTTCAAATGGCCTAAACGCCGGAGAATGGGCTTTCGAACACATGAACGAGGTGTTTAAGAATGAGATCAACCCATTTGTCGAATGTCTAAAAGGAAGTTTTGCATCTCTTAAAGAAAATCTTGAGTTTGAAATTGGAGAAGTTCAAAAAGTGTTTTATGAAATGGACACCGCTTACGAACTATAACTAATTGAAAAGGAAAAGATTTTATCTGAATATGACCGATTCTTGTCCCAACTAATTTCGTATGATGTGCTTACTACTGTAAATTTTAATTATTCGAATGAGCTTACATCCGCTATGATTAACTGTGATGCTGTGAATATATGTGATGATGTGTGTGATCTCTCTGTAAATGTTGCTGATACTGTAAATGAGGTAGATAATCATTCTTGTCACGAATCTAACGCTGAGTTTTTAAAGCTACAAGATTCTTACAATTTACTTTCAAAACGCTTTAATCAACTAGAACAACGATGTATATCTTTAGAATTAAAACAACAAACTCAAAATGAGGATCTTTTGATATCAAATGGTTGTGAAAACGGTGTTGAGACGAGTGACAAGATGATTGCAATAGTTAAGGCATTAGAGGAAGAGATTATGAGATTGAAGAGAGATGTGTCATCAAATGAAACACTAAAATTGGAACTAGAGGCTGCAGAGTCTAAAAACCTGGCCTTAGAAATTAGACTTTCGTCTATTCTAGGGGAGATGGATCGTGCAAGACAGGGAATGTCCCAACTTTATGGTTCACTAGAAGAACGCTTCGCTTTTAATGCGGCACAGCAACAATTTTATGTTGAACAATTGAACCAAAAATGTGAGGAAATCTCTGACTTAAACATCCTGCTCATTGACAAAAACATGGTTTTGGCCGAGTTAAAGGAGACACTTCTTCTCACCCGACAAGAAGTTGTTGATAACTTAGCTACCGACTCTGCACCGTCCACTAGTGCTCCAACAACCAAGTCAGTAGTGCTTTATAAGAACCCGCTTCATAAGAGAAACCCGGTTACCTACGATGATTATATGAGGAATGCCATTAAGCATGTAGATCTTGTTAGGGATATTTTAGACGATCTTTATGCCTTAGATCCCTCAAGTAGCTACTATTATTCAGCTCATGAATATATTAAGCGGGTTCAATATTGCTTAGCATATTTGCAATACATAGGTAAACCAGGTTCTGCACTACTCACTAATAGACCCATTGCTGTAACTCCATTCAATAAGACCCCAGGAGCAAAACCGTCATTGGCACTATCAAGTAAGGCACCTTTAAAATCTGTTGCTAATATTCCCACTTTGCCTTCTACAGGAGTAAAAGAGTCTACTAAGGCTAAAGGATCGCCACTCAAGAAAGATAAGATCAAGCCCTCCACTAGTAGCACCAAAAAGAAGAAAGTAGAAGCTCACCATAGGAATGCTAGTTCAGTTTTAAATAAAAAGAATCATGTTAAGACTAAAAGCTCTGCGCCTGTGCAGAAGCCTAAACCATTCGTGAATTCTAATTTGAATTGTTGGAATTGTAATGAATGTATGTTTTCCCAACGTCATGATTTGTGTCTTATTGATCATGTGAATGAAATGAATGCCATTAGGAATGGTCTTGAATGGAAGCCAACAGGTAGAACTCGTACCCAAGTTGGCTGGCAATGGCGTCCCACTGGTAGGACCTTTACATTAGATGGAAAAATGTGCCCTTTAACTAGGAATGCATCCATTGAGGTTAGGTCTGAGCGTCCTTTAGTTAGGCACACTAGCACTAAAGTATGGAAACAGCGCCCTTTAATTAGGTCTGCCCCCACTATAGTGCCTGTCAGTGAAGAAATACCTCAGGATTTAAGTCAACTAGAATCTACACCACCAACTAGGAAGAAGAAGGCTAGGAAATCTAAGAAACCTAGAGTTAGCAAATCTAAGATTATTAAATCTGTACCTGCTAATAACAAGGAACACTCAGATTCCAATACCTCTACATTGTCTTCGTGTGGTGATATTTTCAGGTGGTCCAAATCATCCTGTGGTATTTGGACTCCGGTTGTTCAAAGCATATGACCGGAGATCGCTCGATGCTCCGAAATTTCGTCAGCAAGTTTCTTGGTACGGTTAAATTCGGTAATGATCATATAGCAAAGATAATAGGGTATGGTGAATATCAGATTGGAAACGTTACGATTTCAAGGGTATACTATGTAGAAGGTCTTGGTCATAACTTATTTTCAGTAGGACAGTTTTGTGATTCCAACCTAGAGGTTGCTTTTCGACAACACACTTGTTTCATCCGCAACTTGGAAGGAAAAGACTTGTTGAAGGGATCTCGTGGTGAAAATCTTTATACGTTGTCCCTACAAGACATGATGGCCGCCTCTCCAGTATGTCTTCTCTCTAAAGCATCTAAGACCAAGTCATGGTTATGGCATCGCAGATTATCTCATCTTAACTTTGATGCTATTAATCATCTGGCTAAAAACGAATTAGTTCGTGGTCTTCCAAAGCTCAAATTTCACAAGGACCATTTATGTTCCGCGTGTTCAAGGGGGAAAAGTACCAAGAAATCATACAAGCCCAAAGCTGAAGACACCAATCAAGAAAAACTTCATCTTTTGCATATGGATCTTTGTGGGCCAATGAGAACTGAAAGTGTGAGCGGTAAGAAATTCATTCTTGTTATTGTGGATGATTTCTCCAGGTTTACATGGGTTAGATTTCTACGTACAAAGGATGAAGCACCAAAGGCTATCATCACTTTTCTGAAATTTATTCAGGTACGTTTGAATACTACTGTCCCTCGTATTCGTACAGACAATGGAACAGAGTTCGTCAACCAGACTCTTCGTGATTACTATGAAGGAGTTGGTATCTCACATGAAACATCCGCTGCACGTACTCCACAACAAAACGGTGTCGTTGAAAGACAGAATCGTACGCTTATGGAAGCTGCTAGAACTATGCTAATTTATGAGAACGCTCCATTGTTCTTGTGGGCAGAAGCTATATCTACTGCACGTTTCACCCAAAACCGTTCTATCATTCGGAAACGCCATGGAAAAACACCTTACGAGCTTCTACATGATCGTAAACACGATGTTTCATTCTTTCATGTGTTTGGTGCTCTTTGTTATCCAAACATTAATAGTGAGAACTTGGGCAAACTTCAACCGAAAGCCGATATAGGTATTTTCATTGGTTACTCACCGTCCAAGAAAGCATATCGAATTTACAACCGTCGTCTTGGCAAGATTATAGAAACTATGGACGCAGATTTCGATGAGCTGACAGCGATGGCTTCTGAGCAACGCAACTCTGAACCCGCGCTTCATGAGATGGGAACCGGTGCTATTAGTTCCGGATTAGTTCCCAATAATCCTACTTCTACATCATTTTTACCACCAACAAGGCCCGAGTGGGATAAACTGTTTCAACCGTTGTTTGATGATTTCTTTGATCCCCCAAATGATGAAGTTCCAGCACCCGTAGTGATAGCTCCAATCCCTGAAGTTGTCGCTCCAGCTAATGAAGCTTTATCTAATGCATCTTCAATTAACATTGAACTGGATGCACCTTTACCAAGTGATTCTCAAACTACACCTGAATCATCACCACTACTTGTGCCTAATGATGTGGAAGAGGATTCTACTGATCACGATTTGGAATATGCTCACTTAAAAGAGCTTCCTTTCTTTGGTATACCGTTCCCTGAAAACCCTTCAGCCGCGTCTACCTCAGAAGAAGCTCCTTCTATTGTTCACTCCAGACCACCTAGGATTGAAAATCATAGCACCAAATGGACAAAAGATCACCCAATTAGGAATGTCATTGGAGATCTAGATCGACCAGTCTCTACCCGCCATCAATTACAAGAGAGTGCACTCTATTGCTACTTTGATGCATTTCTCTCTGAAGTTGAACCTAAAAATTGGCAGCAGGCTATGACTCAATCATCTTGGATTGAAGCCATGCAAGAGGAACTAAATGAATTCCAAAGACTTGAAGTATGAGAATTGGTTCCTCTCCCTGACAAGGTTAACATGCTTACTTTGTTATGGGTTTATAAGGTTAAACTCGATGAGATGGGTGCAGTATTGAAGAATAAGGCTAGATTGGTCGCTAGAGGATATAAACAAGCCTTGGGTATAGACTTTGAAGAATCTTTTGCTCCTGTGGCAAGATTGGAGGCTATTAGACTATTCCGTGTTTATGCTGCTCATATGAATATGATCGTCTATCAAATGGATGTGAAGACGGCATTTTTGAACGGTGAACTAAGGGAAGAGGTCTATGTTCGTCAGCCGGATGGGTTCGTTAGCACGGAATTTCCTAATCATGTGTACAAGCTTAAAAAGGCTCTTTATAGGTTGAAACAAGCTCCACGCGCGTGGTACGATCTCCTTTCAACTTATCTCATCTCGGAAGGCTTCTCCAAAGGCAAGGTGGACCCCACTCTATTCACTCTCAAGGAGGACAATGACATGATTCTGGTACAAATTTATGTTGATGATATAATATTTGCTGCCACTAACATAGAATTGTCAAATCGCTTTGAGAAGATAATGTCCACACGCTTTCAGATGTCGATGATGGGAAAATTTTCATTTTTCTTAGGATTACAGATTTCTCAGAATCCTAGAGGCATCTTTATTAATCAATCCAAATATGCTCTTGAATCTTTAAAGAAATATAACTTTGAAAATTGTGACCCCGTGGACACTCCAATGGTGGAGAAATCCAAGTTAGATGAAGATAGGATGGGACTATTGTCGATCCAAAACTTTACTGTGGGATGATCAGCACCTTTCTCTATCTGACTGCTAGCAGGCCTGATTTGTAATTTGCCATATGCATGTGTGCCCGGTATCAGGCTCGGCCTACCGAAAAGCACCTACATGTTGTTAAAAGGATCTTTCGGTATCTAAAAGGAACACTTCATCGTGGTCTATGGTATCCGAAAGATTCCTCTATTGCTTTAATATCATACGCAGATGCCGATCATGCTGGATGTCAAGACACGATGCGTAGCACTTCTGGATTTGTGCAACTCCTTGGAGATAGATTGATCAGTTGGTCTTCAAAAAAGCAGAAAAGCGCTGCAATTTCTAGCACGGAGGCTGAATACATCGCCATGTCCGGTTGTTGTGCTCAAGTCCTTTGGATGAGATCACAATTAACTGACTACGGTTTGGGATTTAACAAAATCCCGATGTATTGTGACAACAAGAGCGCCATTGCCCTTTGCTGCAACTATGTTCAACACTCCCGGGCCAAGCACATAGACATTCGCTACCATTTCATTAAAGAGCAGGTGGAGAACGGAGTGATCGAGCTGTATTTTGTCACTACTGAGTACCAGCTGGCGGATATGTTCACCAAAGCCTTAGATCGAGGACGAATCGAGTTTTCGATCGACAAGCTTGGCATGAAATCATTCACTCCAGCGACTCTCAAAGAGTTGGCAGAAGAATCAGCTGAATAGTGGTGGTAAACTATTCAGAGTATCCTTTGTTCGTGATCATGTATATTATAGTAAATATATAATCCACAAAAGAAAAATACAAAAATATAAAACCAACAAAAACCATAAAAAATATAAAACATAGAAAAACCATAAAAATTATAAAATCAAGAAAAACCAAAAATATTTTTTCGTTTTTAAATCGGGCATGTCTTTTAGTACGGTAATATTTACGGCCTTAGAAATGTCGATCAATATTGACACGGTGCCATAAATAGAGTCCGTATAAAGTTGTACATTTTTAAAACATGCCCATTATGGCTTGTAGTTATTTCAGACTGCAACCCGGTTTTCATATTAAAGTCACGTATTTCCTTGGAAAACGTTGGCTCACAACGGGAATTAATTTTCTCGGGCATGATTTACAAGCCAAATCATGCAAAGGGATCAAGTTTACTTTACAACTTGGTCTAACACGAATTAATGTACGTCTCAATGCATTAATTTGTTAAAATAAGAGAAATCTTATTGCCACCACGAATCAATCTTTTTCAAGACATCAATTGGAAATGCTTTCATCAATATTTGACTCTTTAAACAATGACTACAACTCTTTAAATAGAAAACGGGTCATCGTTTAAGGGGGAGAAAATATTAAATCATCTTCGTCATTAAATTGATTTTCAAAAGTGATTGTGGAAAATTAATGGCTAAATGGTAAATGAGTGGTATTGCTTTAGAAAACGACTTGTGCTCGTTCAAGGTGATAGGACTTGCATTAGATTTTGGAAATTTGCAAATAGGTTGCGATTGCTAAGTTGTGTGAAAGTTAATAGTGGCTAAGCTTAACAATGGTTAGGAAAAATGAAAAGTAATAAACCAAAAAGGAAAAGGAGTGAAAATCTAGGGTTAAAAGTGACAAGTTGAGAAAGTTGCAAAAAATTTTGACCTAGTCAACCAAAACCCCCCTTACGTTTATTTTCTTCTTCACTGTTTCATTCTCACTTTGCCGCTATTGAAATACACATACACAAGCTCTGAAAACTCTTGTTTTTAATCATCCAACCGGTTCATTCGATTTAAAAAGGTAATAAACATCAATCCTTTGAGTCTTAATTCACTTAACTCATGTAAACTTACTTAATTAATTCGTTTGTATCAAATCAATCTAATTAGGGTTCGTTTGCTCAAATTAGGATTAATTAATTAGGGATTTTGGTGGGTTTTGCTTGGATTAGCATTAGAAGATGTTGTATTGGCTTAGATTGCCTTAGAACTCACTATAGCACTTAGATTAATCATTTATAGGGTGCGTTTGTAAAGTTCCGAATGAAGATGATGAACAAACTTCCGGATGAACAAAGCTTGAAAACTTCTGAATGAAGGAATGTTCCGAACGAACTTCCGAA
This sequence comes from Glebionis coronaria, assembly GCA_025667525.1. Taxonomy (NCBI): domain Eukaryota; kingdom Viridiplantae; phylum Streptophyta; class Magnoliopsida; order Asterales; family Asteraceae; genus Glebionis; species Glebionis coronaria. The sequence goes on along the minus strand of JANFOE010001063.1, from coordinate 584,815 downwards.
TGAAGGAAGTTCCGAATGAAGGACTTCCGAATGAAGGAAGTTCTGAATGAAGGACTTCCGAATGAAAGAAGTTCCGAATGAAGGACTTCCGAATGAAGAAGTTCCGAATGAAGAACTTCCGAATGAAGAAGTTCCAAATGAAGGACTTCCGAATGAAGAAGTTCCGAATGAAGGACTTCCGAATAAAGAAGTTCCGAATGAAGGACTTCCGAATGAAGAAGTTCCGAATGAAGGACTTCCGAATGAAGAAGTTCCGAATGAAGGACTTCCGAATGAAGAAGTTCCGAATGAAGGACTTCCGAATGAAGAAGTTCCGAATGAAGAACTTCCGAATGAAGAAGTTCCGAATGAAGAAGTTCCGAATGAAGGACTTCCGAATGAAAAAGTTCCGAATGAAGGACTTCCGGATGAAGAGTTCCGAATGAAGGAAAGTTCCGGATGAAGAGTTGTTTGATTGATAGTTGTTTGCATGCTCTAAGTACTTGTTGAAATATGTTATGCTTAGAAATAAGAATGATACATATCTATATATTTTTGTGCATCAATCTTTCATGTCTTATCTTAAGCAGATACAATGACTAATCCAACAGTACAAGCAATCCAAGATTCTAGAGAAGCCGCAATTGCTGAAGCACGAACCCTCAAGTTCATACCAAACAATTACCGGCTGAAGCAAGTTTCAAAATCCTTGATCAATCCCATTTCAAGAATGCTTTAAGAAGTAGTGCCTCGGTGCCTTATGATTACATGTATGAGTTCTGGGCCACCAAGGAAAGCACTTCAAACAAGATCACCTTCACTCTCGACAACAAGCAGCAGACACTTAATGTTTCAGACTTCCGTAAGATATTTGGCATTCGGGATACACCCAAAGGTATGGCATTTTCGAGGGATCCTACTAAAGACGAACTCATGGAGTTGTTCGATGCTCTTGGATGTCCTGACATACGAGTTTCGTCTGAGTTTACCACTGCTAAAGTAGGTCAGCCTTGGAGAGCAATGTTGGGTATTCTCAGTAGATGTCTTACACCGAAAACAAGTGGGCATGATGCTTTGCGCAGTCCTATTATGAACATCTTCCATGGAATGTATAAAGGCGCAAATGTAGATTATGCATTATTATTGTGGGAAGAATTCACCTTCCAACTCTTCCAAAATAAGAAGCTGAAGACAAATTTCTTTCCTTACCCTCGATTTATCAAACTTATCATTAATTACTGTATGAAGAATGATGTTACTATTGATAGGCGTGCAGCAAGTCATCATCACACAGAAGAGGCTGATCATACAGTAGATCTAAGGCATGAAGGACCATCTGGTGGTGTGATTCCTGGTCCTATTCCCGATCATCTTCTGACGGATAAAATCAAAGGCTCTGCAAATTACAAGCTACTGCTGCTAGAAATCAAGAAGCTGAAAGCAAGCCTTCAGACAGTAGAAGACTCGTCTACTACAGTCAAGAGTAGAGGTAAACGCAAGCAACCAGTTGCTTTACCTGAACCCGAAACCAAGAAGAAGAAGACTGAGGTTAAGAAGGGAAAGGGTAAGGCTGATGAGTTAGTTCTACGTGACGAAGAAGATGTTGTTGATCCTACTCTTGACAAGGCGGAGAGAAAAATGATGAAGATAGCTATTCAAAGGAGTAGGAAAGATACGGGCGGTAGTGGTTCAGGTGCAAGGATAAATGTTGAAGAAGAGTACGAGGAACCAGAGGATATTGATGAGTTTGGATCACCTGAACGGTATTCTACTTCGAAGGAGACATCTATTCCTGTTTCAGCAAGTGTGGAAAATGAGTCCGTTGCTCCTACGATCATGGTGTCTACTCAACCTTTAGTAACTCAACCTTTAGCAACTCAACCTCCACCAATACAACCCTTACCAACCAGACCGGTTTCAACACCATTCCTTCCACCACCAATAACTCCCATCCTTAGCACAAAGTAACAACCGAGCCTCTTCAATCAACACAGAGCAGCTCTGCAACGTCTACAATGGCTGCATTGGTGATGGCCGAAATGTTGGATAAACATACGGATAATCACAAAAGAGAGATGGATGAACTTCTCCAAGAGCTACATAGACGAGCTCAAAGTGAAGAAGCATCTAAGAAAGCACAAGAAGAGATGCTCGCTAAGTTCGCTGCAGAGATGGAGTTGACTCGAAAAGCACATGCAGAAGAACTAGCTCAGGTTAAGCAGGCTGAGGCTGATAAGCATGCTGCACGTATCACTAGACTTCAAGCGATGAGGGATAAATACAAGGAGCAGAAAGAAGCACTTGAAGCTTCTGTTGAAGAGAGAGTAAAAGAATCTGTTGAATCCATTATGCCTAAACTGCGTGATGAGTTGAAGACACTTGCGGCTGATAACTTGATGATCAAGTCATCCAATCCCTCTGAATCCGCCTACAAAATTGCCTATGACTTGACGGATTTCGAATTGAAGAAGATCCTCAAAGCTCGTATGAGGGAACTTGGATCGTTTGATAAATCTAGGATTCAACGGGCTCTCTACAAATCCCTGAATGACGCTATCATGGAGGATGATAGGTTATTTAAAACGTTTGGAAGTGTGGTACCATACCACTTCTGCCTGAGGAAGAAAGGGAAGAAAGTGAAGAAGAAGAGGGTACTGGTGAAGAAGAAGGTGAAGAAGAAGAAGAAGAAGAAAAGGATGATGACGATGACGATGATGGTGATGATGATGAGGATGATGATGATGATGATGATGGTGATGATGGTGGTGATGGTAATGAGGAGAGTGCTAAGGGGAGCAACGAGGATAGCGATGAGGATGATAATGGGGGTAAACAGCCTGAAAAGGGGGATAAGGTTGCCAGCTCAAAGAAACCTGCTAAGTCTGGAACCAAGTCCAAGAAAGATGCAGCGGCAAAGGAAAAATCTTCCTCAACGGAATCAAGACGATCCAAGTGGCGCCACGATGTGAATGCTACTACGGCGTCATCAATTCCTGGTACATCTATTGTTGTGTCTATACCTGTTACCACTAACCCTGTTAGTTCTGTTGTTGTTGCTCCTGTGATTGCAGAATCGGTAACTGAACCTGAAGCTGCACAACACTCACCCGTTCATGACACTGCCGAGATGCCTGAATCAGAACCAGCAGATGTTCACGTTTCCACTCCTCTACAACAAGAACCACAATCTACTGTTCCTGAATCAAGCACACGGGACTGGGCAGACACGTTGGAGATTGACGAGACTGCACCGCCACAGGCTTGGATCACGGCAGCGGCGCAATATGATCCGATCATAGACGCTGACAGAGATGTTTTATATCTCCGTATCCGCAGTCCGATTGACTTATGTGTATTTCTGGCTCATGAGTAAAAGACTTCGGTTACTCCATCTCTGGTGAAGAGAGCACTAAAGGATAAAAGACTTCGCGCCAAAACCAGGTTAACCCGAATGGAGTTCGAGTATTATGCTGATGAGATCCTGAAATCTCTGAATACCGTTCAACGGCCAGGTCTTCATGATTCAGAAAGAGCTCCACCTCCACTTGATCCTTCTCAAGATAATTAGATTGCTCTCGACTTCTTCGTCACCTATGATCTTGAGTATCTTCTGAAGGGTTCATCAAAGTACGCAACCTCCTTGACCTTGCTGAAAGCTGCCAACTGGGGGACAATACCCTGGATCGAGGAAAAGGTAAACCGACTCTGGGTCCCAAGGGTAACTCGTAATTATGATGTGTATGCTGTTATAGGTGCATCTCATTGGGACGAACGAGTCCGAAGGGCGTACAGGGGTTGCTGCCTAGTCAATTCTGGAAGCAACGTTAGATCCGATATCCGCATCTCCAGTATTTTAGGGCTGAAAACTGAAACCAAGAATGGCTATTATCATGTGACGGAGATTCGTTTGAAAAGGGAGGATGACAGAGAATACAAAATCCAACAGGGAGATTTTTCTATCATTCGTCTTGAGGATATCGAAGATATGTTGCTTCTGATGACCCGTGATCAACTCACACATATTCCTCATGAAGACCTCATTGCCTTGAATACAGCACTTTGTATGTTCACACGAAGCGTTGTTATCAAGAAACGAGTTGAAGATCTTCAGTTGGGAGTCGAAAGTTACCAAAGGAAGCTTAACCTAACCCGTCCAATGAATCAAGTGTTACCTCAACATGTCAACAGATGTCCCTATACCGGCATTTCTGTTCCGAATTGTGGGATTTTCTACTTGAACAGTCGAGGGTTAATGAAGTTTATGAGGGTGGGTGAGCTTTATAAGTACAGTGAAGGGACTCTCATCTACTTCAGAGGAAAGTTGGATCATCTGAATTCGGGTGGGACTTTACCAGAGATGACTGAGGATTGGCATCAGGGTTATCGGCAGATGGCGAAGTATGTGATCAAGAAGATTGATCAAAAGCTCCGTGAACGTAGATTGATGAGGAGCTTGGAAAGATTCGTTGGTGGTAGACCATATTTAGTGCACCACAAGCTACTGCAACGATCCATCTAATGGGTCGTACATTTCAGATCCACTTTATATTGGTTTTTCAATTGTGAATATGTATATTTGTGAATATTGAGCTTTTGCGGCTTGATGTAGTGTTAAGGTATGATAATTTTTCAAGAATTTCTCACGAGATTCTAAATCTTTCAAAATATATCATACTAAAGCACTACAACTATCCCTTATTAACTTAAGGGGGAGCATTAAAATGTTCTCTGGCCAAACATCGATTTCATTTTTACCCAAAGACCGGTTAATCCATTCAATATCCTAATTATTAATGGTTAACATTTTGGATAAGGGGAGAAAATGGGATTAAGGAGACATAAATGATACTTGGCTAAAAGATGAAAAAGACTTAACGATAATCCAACTTAATATGTTTAAAGCACGTGTTAAGGGGGGAGCGTTTTTGATGAACAAAACACCTAAGGTACAAAACTTTTGATTTCAATATCACAAGTACCTGAGGTGATTTTCAATGATTTTTCATGGTGGCTGTACTTTCCCAAAACACGCTTAATTCACGACGAATGTGGTGACAAAAGGGTGGTAGGAATAGGTTTAGTCCAATGATTCATCAGAGCTGATGGAATCTTCCCAAGGTCAATTCCCTAGATTGAATTAGAAGTCCTAGGAAAGTTGGAGAAAGTTTGTGAACGTAGCTGAATGTCGACCAAGTACTTAAGCTAGCACTGGAACAATCACAACAAGGTGCTAGTTATGACGTATTGGTAAGCATTGAAGGGGTTGAAGAATGAAAAAGAAATGTAAAGATAAAGGGTGTAAAGAAAGAAGCCCTCCTTACAACTTTAGGCAGAAACCGGGTCAATACATATGCTATTGAGATCATTTTTGTTAATGATTCTCGATATTGAAGAAAGACGTCATGGACCCAGTGATGCAATGCACAACCCTTCCCAGCTAAATCAAATATCTCTCAAAAGGTATTTGTTTTAATCACACGGAGATCAACACGTTATCTATTGGTTTATTCACTCCGAATAGACTGGTATTGAAAAAAGGTGGCACTCCTCTCCAGCCATCGCTCACTAAATCAAAACGCACAATCGAGTCTAGAGCCAAGAGATCATCAAAAGTCTCATTAGGACACTTTACATTTATTCCTTGCTTTCTCACACACTGTGAAAAGTAAGAGATTTTTCATGAGTCCTACGCAGTATTCCTGTAATATTGCCAGAACATCCGAGTAATACGCAAGTATTACAATGAAGATGGAAATCCTGCTTGAGCCAACATCAAACAAGCTCATGGTAGGTTACACGTGCGGTTCTTTTAGAACCAATCTTGTGAAAAACTGGAAAGAAACAGTGGTTTAACTCTTAATTGAACTTAAACTCGTTCCAGGCCTCTACGCATTATCATATGATCTTGCCAGAACACTCAGAGTGACTCTTTATTGATCACAGTGACGAGTGGAAATCCTTCTAGTGTTAACATCAAACAGCACTTGGTAGGTAACGTGCAAGATTCTTTATGAATTGAGCTCGTGATAACTGGAAAGCAACGATGGTGAAAATCTTAATTGAAATTCACTTGTTCCAGGTTTCATGAATTGACGGCTTCAAATCACAAGGATAAATTATCCAAGTGATTCACTCTTTATGTTCGCAGTCAGCTTTGGACGGTCGAATAAAGAGAACGGGTTTACCCGCGAAATCCTGTCAGGAAGTTACTTAATTGAAACTATCCGTCACGGGTACGATATCTAATATCGTCCAACGGTCTTCACCGACCGGAGGTAAAATGCTACCGAATTAGAATAAAATGTCAAAGCCATTTTATTCGTGTCGTTGCTGTGTACCTGTTAAAGACGGTGGCGTTGCTGTGTACCTGTTGAAGACGGTGGCGTTGCTGTGTACCAGTTAAAGACGGTGGTGTTGCGGTGTACCTGTAGAAGTCGTTCCCACATGCTTATGTTTTTCTGCATCAAAGTTCAGCAAAAATTCAAGAAAGTACAAGATAAAGTCTTCCGCTGTACCAAACTCCGAAGCTTTCGAGAATTCAACAAAAAGACATAAGTGTGTGGAACATGGAGTCACGAGGAGGCAAAATTCACAAGAAGGCAAAGATCGCACGTGATTGGTCAAAAGAACAATTCTCTCAAGCCAAAGCATAAAAGATCAAACCAACATATTCACAACAAAAAGAAAAAGAAGAAAAGACTACGAGCTAAAGAGCGAAGACTTAGTATAGTATGCTAGGTTTAGAACTTTGTAACGTAGAGTGACCTCCCTTAGGGGGAGATTGTTAGAAATACGTTTTTACGTATATTAGAAGAGTCGGTCACTCCACAATATTATATATGTTGTAATAGCTCGTAGTTAACAAATACTTATTTAGTTAAGTAAGAACCGGCCCATGGGCTTGTCATGGGCCGGCCCAAGTCCATTAGTGACTTGGAAGTATAAATACCCCTTTCCTCCTTGGAAAGGGGTTAGTTGTTGTTCACTTTGTGTTTCCACTTAATAAAATATCACATAGTTCTCTCTCTCTTTCTCTCTCTAGTTTCTCTCTCTAGAAAACATCAACTCACTTCATAGATTCATAGGTTATCAATATTCTACATGATTTTTGATAAATAACTATTCACATCACTTGAGATCTTTAGCAATAAAATATAGCCCTCATGTCTTGTTAGGACCTTTTTGGACTCGCCAATCTTCGCATCCCGCGTCAATAAGTTATGCCTTGGCTATGAACTCTAATCCATACCGAGCAACTTTTAAACGATCTTGGGCTAGAAGCTAAGTAACTTTTCAAATCGTTCAACCTTATTTATTACAGATAAATTTATTAACAAGCGATAGGAGAATAGGCTTATAATTAACTCACATAAATTCCCGAAAGAATACCAAACTTATAATTGGATCTATCATCTCTTGTTCTCCATATTGTAAAATTTCAAGAATGTGAAATCAATGGATACTTAGCCTATTAAATCAAAGTTTTGGGTTTTCAAGTCATCTATAGGATCTTGCATCTTCTTATACTTTTTCAAGTTTTAGAATTTGCGTTTTAAAGTTCCCTTGATAGACGACTTTCTAGGATCAATAATAGGAACTTGCGAAAAGTTCTTGTTCTTAACTCGTATGAATTAAGACTTTTGCGTTTTAAAGCTCCCTATATAAAAGCCTAGCAAAACTTAATTCAAATACGTTAAGGAAAAGCTAAGGTTAAAAACCGAGTCGAGTCAAAAACTATCCTTATTTTCACCAACGGAAAGCCTACATTCGTGTCAAAAACACTTATTTCATTTATTAAAACTTAAAAACAACACTAAAAATTTAAAATTTTTATGAAAAATGAGAGAAACAATTACGTTCGGACACGACAAAAGCAATAGCAAGCGATTATATCAATTGACTCCCCCATGCTAAAACCAAACATTGTCCTCAATGTTTCTTAGCTCAAGAGTAACACCCCCTTGCTAAAACACGAAGAGTCTAATGCAAAATCCTAGCATGGAAAGAGCACGCAAATCTATAAGCCGTTTATTAATTATGCCTCAAGATAAAACGTTAGTCGATAAAAATCAAGGGATAGAAAGTGTGCCCCCTTTTGGCATTCAAAGAATGGAAGATCAAGTGGACCGGCAAAAACCGAACACGAGAGTCTTCAAAAATTAAGGTCATACCTAAGATTCACAACACAACAAAACACGAGCACAAGCTTGAAAGATCAAGCCTTATTAATGTTAGAAAATAGAAAGAAGATAGAATGTACGGGACTCCCCCACAAGGCACCTCGTTTTTGTTAACCGAGTCATGAGCTCGACTCGATCCCCGCATTCATTGGTCCTTAGGGAAAATGGTGAAAACCGGCATATTAGGATAAAATCCAACATAAAGCACGATGCCGGGGTCAAAGATTACATCCTCGTTGTCGGATGACAAACGAAAGGATAAAACTCCAACACGAATCTCTAAAACGAGATGGTAGTCACAACTAATGGTATGGATGTAGCATGCTCCCCGAGATAAACTCGCACCAAGATGATTAAAAAGTCTTTCAATTATTGCATCGGTGAAAGGCCGAGATTTCCCTAAATCAACGATTCTGGGGTCGAATACCTCGTCCTCGGTGGAGAAAGGAATAGACAACAAGGTGTCGTCCCCCCATGCTAATCCTAAATTATATAAAGCACATGGTAAAGGTGGTACAAAATTCTCAACATTAGTGGTTTCAACTTGCATGACTTTGTTGACCTTGTCACTCTTAGGAATGTGAATAAAGGGGTCATGGTACTCAAAACGAGTCGCATGAAAAACCCGCACATTAAGATCAAAGCGAGTGGGAAGGATAATTGGAGCAAAAGTAATTTCTCCCTCCGGGTCAACATTGTCATCATCATAAATCGGGTGATCAAACCAAGAGTCTTCATCACCGCCATTAGACTCTTCCTCAAATTCTGAAGGAATGTCTATGGAAAGTAACTTATCAAACTCCCTAATGAAAAGATCATCATCACAAAGGTTGTGAGATGTAGGAGGTATATTGCTCTCAAAATCCTCTTGAAACAATGGGTTATTGTTTATTGAAGCTTCAAAGAGAGGATTTGAGCAAGTCACTAAAGTGTCATCATTCTCATTAGAAGGAAATTCATCGGAGAATTCCTCAAGAATGGTAGGTAAAACACGAGAATCACGCTCGATCTCGAGATCGGAAACGTCTTCACTTCCCCGTGGAAGTGGATCAACAAGTTCATCGGCGGACTTATCGAATGAAATCACTAACCTCACTCGGTGTGAAGTTAGGAATCAAAGGCTCTTCAAATGAAGATTGTGCCTTAGGAACATCAACATGATCCTTAGAAGAGAGTGAAAATGAGTCCATTTTCAAAGATTGTTCAATTAAAGCAATATCTCTTTCGGGATCAAAATTCTTACTATCAAACTCACTAGCAACAAATGGTGCACTAAGGTATTCATCGATTTGTTTTTCAATCTTAGAACTTTCATCCTCGTGTGGAGTGAATGTAGATGAGGAAAGGTTACAACATGTTTCAACAAAATTAGGTGTATCAATTTCCACATTTTCCAATTTCTTAGGAACCAATCTTGGAATTTTTTCCGGTTTAAAAATCATATGTTTATTACCATGAAACAATTTAAGCTCCCCTTCTCTTATATCAACTAAAACATCGGCCGTACACAAAAATGGTCGTCCTAAAATTATAGGCGCACGAGGATTCGGCTCATAATCAATGATAGCAAAATCGGCTAGGTAAACGAACTCCCCCACTTTAACAATGACATTTTCCGCTATACCAACCGGATGAGTGGTGGTACCATTAGCAAGCTCAATGATCATTCGAGTGGGCATAAGTCGCAGATAGTCAAGAGTTTTCCAAATGGCTAGGGGCATAACGTTAATACTAGCTCCTAGATCGGCTAGAGCTTTGTATTCCCCAAGCTCATCGAAAACACAAGGTATCAATAATTGACCCGGATCATTATATTTCTTAGGAAATAAGTCAAGAAAATCCAAGTTACTAATCACATTTAAAGTAGCCTTTGTGACATTACGAAAGGTTTCTTTAGGTGGCACATAAATTTTCTCAATCACTCTTTCCTCATTATCATCATCATAAACGGTTATGGTCTTAAGCTCTCCCCTCGGGTTAGGAATGGTATTACTAGGTAAGCAACCCGAAGAAGTAGATGTTTTAGACATAAATCCCTCAAACATCGAAAGCAATTTATTTTGATCTTGTTCCAAACTTTGTTGCATACGATTATGACTTTGCTCTAATTTTTGCTTAAAACGGTTTTGGTTTTGTTCAAGTCTTTGTTGATTAAGCTCAATCTTATTGTTTTGCCCTTTAATCATATTTTGAAACTCATTTTTCAAAGTTGCCATTTGTCCTAGAAGATTATTTTGAAAAGCTTTCAAATTTGCCTCATTTGACTTAATGTAGCTTGACAAATCATATTGGTTATTGTTTTGAAAACCTTGATTGTTTTGATTAGCATTAAACCCATTTCCTTGATTAAAATTCCCTTGGTTACCATGGTTAAAATTATTCCCATTGTTTCCATTGTTGTACCAATTTTGAACCGGTGGAAAACCCGGTGGAGCAACATGATTTTGACGAGGAACTTGACCGTTGGAGCCATAAGTTCCCGTCGCGGCAAAAGCACTAGCTTGATCAAACCCCGTGGTTAAACAAGCATAATTAGGATGTGCTCCACCACACGATACACAAACATTCTCAACCATATTAATGGATCCATGAGGATTCTTCCTAATCTCACTCAACAAAGTCGCGAATCCACTATCAATCTTAGAGTCCAATCTAGCAATCTCGGGATTCAATGAATTCACATTGGAAACAACCGGTGTGTTTCGTGAATATTGTGCTCTAGACTTATCCTCAATTATTCTCCACGCATCTCTCGGAGTTTTTCTTAAAAGATTACCACCCGCGGCGGCATTTAAAGAATATTGTTCAATCATATTTAGCCCATTATAGAAAGTATTTATTTGATGCAATTCCGAGAAACCGTGGTGTGGACATTGTCTCAACAAATCTTTAAATCTCTCCCATGCAACCCCAAACGATTCATGCACTTTTTGTTCAAATCTAGTGATCTCATTCTTAAAGTGTGTTGTTTTGGACGGTGGAAAGAAATAATTCATGAACTTAGACACTAAATCATCCCATGTTAAGATCGAACCCGGTGGTTCTTTCTCATACCAAAGCTTAGCATTACCCTCGAGCGAGTACGGAAAAAGCATGAGCTTAATCACGTCATTCGGCACATCTCTAAACTTGAGAGTCGAGGTAATTCGATTAAAATTTCGTATGTGAGAATGAGGGCTATCGGTCTCATTACCACGAAATTGGTCGGCACGAATGAGCGATAAAAGACCCGTCTTAATCTCAAAATGATCCGCCAAAATAGCCGGCACAACGATTGCTTCCCCATACCCTTCGGTGGGTGCACGGAGCAATTCCTCCATTGTTCGGTTATCGGCCATCTCTACAACAATAGGTGGAAGCTCGGGTTCCACTATTCGTTGTTGACGATTTCTATTTCTACGAGGAATATTTTCAAGCCTATTAAAATCAATCACAAGACGAGAAGAACGTAATTGCATACACTACAAAGACGAGAATTTAGAGGATTGAAGAAAAGAAATTAGACAAGAAGAAGATTATTTTTGGTATTTTATTTGGTATTGCTCAATCAATAATGATTGATAAAAAACAAAGAATAAGGATAACTACTATGGAAGTAAATTACCCTCGGTCGACTTTGAAACGATAGGTGAAAACCTAAACGTCTCGAGGTTCAATAAGTAAACTACAAAAATAAAATTTATTACTACTTGAGTCGGCAAACCAATAATAGGTCGTCCCTCTCAATATACGCACAAGCAAGCGGGGAAACGAGGTGGCACAAAGCACTTAAAAACCTTTTTCCTTAGACGGCCTTTTATAGCACGTCGCCTTATACCCACCTTATAGTTTGTATAAATCGAGTTCAAACTTCTTATTAGTATTTATCTATTTTGCCTTTTATTTTTGTTTGGATTCGACTACAATAGCTAGGTGATGAAATCCCAACTAAGGCCTTATTTCATAAGTATATAAATTTATTGTTCTACGTAATACAATATATTATTCACAACAAACGAGAAAAACGATACATACTATATAATAGAAAAATAACAAAAATTTCCGAGGACGGAAAGGGTCTTCAAATCAAAGATCAACAAATCTCCACAAAGAAGAATCGTACACAAGATCCCCGGCAGCGGCGCCAAAATTTTTGATATGTGGAGATATGTATATGTGATAATTTGATATACGTTATAGGGTAAATTAGAAAATTACCTTTAGGAAAAAGTATTAGACTAATATTACCAAAGACGAATGCAATTAAACACGTTGGTGAATCAAGTTCGTTGTACACGAAGATCTTATGAATTTGAGACGTTTTGCTTTGATTTGGACAATCGATTTGAATTGGTTATCGGTTTTTAAACTACAATTAAAATCCACTAATTTTAAACTATTTAAAAATATCCTAAAGTGCACGAATCGTTTACCCCGCTATTTTTAAATCTAAAACAATTAATTACTTGAAAATTAAAACTATTTAAAAATTAATCTATTTAATAAATATAACTTTTAATCTATTTTAAAAATCTAATTAAACTTTAAAACTAATTATCTTTATTTAAAAATAACTCTAACCAAATTTATATTTTTAAAACTAAATTTTTAAAATCTAAAATTATAAAATTCTAATTGATAAAATAAACTAATTAAACTTTTTTTTAAATTACTTTTAAACCTAATCTATTTAAAAAGAACTATTTTTATTTAAATATATTATTATAAAAATCTAATTAATTAAAAATTATCTAAACTTTTAAAATTAATAAAAATATTTTTTTATTTTTTTTTTATTTTAATTTATATTTTTGAAGGGCTGATTTGGTAATTTCTTCAATGGTAATGGTCTTGACTTGTTTGATTGGTATTTTGGAGGACTGAAATTGCCAAGTCATAATGATTGAGGGACCATTTTTGCCAAATCTTCAAAGTTGAAGGTCCTTTTTGTAATTTTTGAATTTTCAAAGGACCACACTTGTAATTTCTTGTACTTTGAAGGACTTCATGATGTGTTTGACTTTGTGGAGGGTATTGGTTGACAATTTAGCTTTGTTGAGGGGCTAAACTTGCCAATTCTTCAAAGTGGAAGGTCCTTTTTGTAATTTTGACAAACTTTAGGGACCAAACTTGTAATTATGAGGATACAAGGGTATAAAGTGTCAATTCTTCCATATTGGAGGACCCTTCTTCATAATTCTTCAAATCTTCAAGGGTTGATCTTGGGAAAATCTTCATTAGGGCTTGGTTCATTGTGCGGCTTCGTTTCCGTGTTCGGTTTTGCATGATTCTTGTGATCTTTTGTCGTTTTCTCAATATCCGTACCTAAAATACACAAGAAACAAACACAAGCATATGTATAGGCATTTTGATGATATTTAATGCATTTTAAGCCCTATTTGGAAGATGAGACTATGTATAAAAGCAGTCTCATCACTCCCCCATACTAAACCATTGCCATGCCCTCACGCAATGCTAGAATAAAGTATCGTAGCACCTCCAAAATTCATTTTTATTCACTTTATTGAATGATAAACTAGCTACACTACTTCTATTGCTACTACTACTTGTGTTTTAGACATAATGTATGATTTTCATTGCAAAATGGGACGTTTAGGTTCATAGAATAAGAACACGTGAATGCTTCGTTAGAAATAATTTCATCGTCCTCGATTTTCACCTCAATTCCATGCCAAGCGTGCAACGAGATCATTTTCATTATAAGTTAGTAATGCTAACACTACTCATGTGCCCTAATTACGTACTTATCCTCCCATTATTCCTAAGTTGTATCTCTTATATTTTATATTGTCTTGAATGTTTCACGAGGATATATTGTTTGACTTATGCGATAATAGAGATTTAGGTCTAAAAATAGAGTCCTAACGGTGTAACTAAGACCATCAAATCAATTACCCCTCCTAATAGACAACGATTTCAAAAAATTAAGTTGACAAGAAGAATCGATAAACACGGCTTTATAACGGTTTTGAACATGAGACTTATTACCAAGACTTTTATACGCCCCCTAACGGAAGGGCCTTTTTATCTTTGGTTTACCTCCATCTTTTATTCAACTTCGCCATGAAGCTTTTATTATGACTTCGGTCTTGCCTTGCCTTTCATTATCCACCTCATCGGTAGTTTTATTAGCCAAAGACGTATATCCTCACGCTAAGGCGAATTTTGGATCTTTAAAGCTTCGAAGATTAAGGCTTGATTCACTTTCAATTTTGCATAGATTTTTCGGCCTTGTGGGGCTTCAAATTGTTTGCTTGATTTAGGTGAGCAATTGAAATCTTATTATTGGGTGAAGCTTTTGATTATTCGGGTGCCAATACTTCAAAACCGTGACGCTGGCGGTACCTTAATGTCTTCCCAATTTAATTACACGGAAGCTACTAGAAAAGACTAGAAACCCAACAATCCCAACTAAACCGCTAAGTCAATATTTATTAAGCAAAAAATATTTACATGCGAAGGGAGAATAAGCAAACAACGAGAACACATGAGTTTTTGAAAGAATACGAGCACTCTACATTTAGCATAGTAACTTATAATTAACCCTATCATTTCTGGTCCTCATTTAAGAGACTTAGCCTAATGTGTAGTTAAGGAATCAAAGCTAAGTGCTCAACACGCACGGTCGAGTAAAAAATTACTCTTATTCTTGCCATCGGAAAACCTACATTCGTGTCTTCAAACACTTATAAAACATGAGAAAAATTTTAAAATTTTGCCATTTTTAGCCTTATTTTGCTACAAAACGATAAACAAAAAGATAAACTTTGGAAAGCGTGAAGGTTTGGCAAGGCAAGTATCTATTCACCCCCCCCCCCATACTAAAGTTAAACATTGTCCTCAATGTTTCGAGTCTAGGGGTGTAAACACCCCCATACTAGAGACGTAGTCGAATGCCTAATCTAGCATGGAAAGGGTGTAACCAATAAATTAATAGCTGTTTATGAAGTGTGCTAAAAACCTAAGGTTAGAACATCAAAAGGATATATCATGGATATTGAGAAAGTCTTCAAAGCAAACGATCGAGTGCTCCCATAAAACAAACACGAGAGGCTCCAATCGTGAAGATCATGATCATCTAAAGTCCACAATTCACAAACAACCACGGAACAAAGGTTGGAAGGGCACAAATCCCCACACGTTAACTACATTAGAAAGCGATAATATGTACATAGGATAAGCATGAGACTCCCCCACGAGGCTCCTCGTCTTTGATTACCGAGTCATGAGCTCGACTCGATCCCCTCAATACTAATTATCATTGGGGAAGGTTACTTGGTCGAGGTAGTTCAAGGATGGAACTTCTCCGCCAAAGTAGTGCTTCAACCTATGTCCATTCACCTTGAAGTTAGGACCATCATCTTGAGCTAGCTCGATGCTCCCATACGTAAACACTTGAGTCACGGTGAATGGACCGGACCAACGGGATTTCAACTTACCGGAAAAGATTTTCAAACGAGAATTAAAAAGCAAAACTTGATCCCCAATGTTAAAAACCTGGTTTTTAATTTTAGAATCATGCAACTTTTTAGTTTTTTCTTTATAAATCAATGAATTTTCATAAGCAATGTCTCTCAATTCATCCAATTCATTTAATTGCATTTTCCGGTGTTTTCCTGCGGTCTCCATATCTTCATTACAATGCTTTAGGGCCCAATAAGCCTTGTGTTCTAACTCGATAGGCAAATGACAATTCTTTCCATACACAAGCTTATAGGGAGTGCACCTAATGGGCGTCTTATGAGCGGTCCTAAAGGCCCATAAAGCATCGTCTAACTTATCCGACCAAGATTGTCTATTTTCCCCAACGGATCTCTCCAAGATCCTCTTCAAAGCTCGGTTTGAAACCTCGAATTGCCCACTTGTTTGTGGGTGATAAGCCGTAGAAAGCCGATGTGTAACCCCATATTTCCTTAGGACCCTTTCAAATTGGTCGTTACAAAAATGAGTTCCACGATCGCTTATGATCGCACGAGGGGTTCCAAACCGAGAAAACAAGCTTTTTAAGAACTTGACTACCACACGAGCATCATTAGTGGGCAAAGTCTTAGCTTCCATCCACTTAGATAGGTAGTCAACCGCAACAAGGATGTACTTATTACCACGAGATGATGGGAACGGCCCCATAAAGTCTATACCCCAAACGTCAAAGATCTCACACACTTGGATGATGTTTTGTGGCATTTCATCTTTTTGTGAGGCTTTTCCTTGTCGTTGGCATGAATCACATGACTTCACAAGATCTTGTGCATCTCGGTAAATAGTAGTTCAAAAGAAGCCGGCATCAAAAACCTTCTTAGCCGTGAGATTAGCACCGTGGTGACCACCCGTGGGTCCCTCATGGCAAGCTCTAAGGATGTTAGAAGCTTCGGTGCCAAAAACACAACGTCGGATGATTTGATCCGCACAAGTTCGAAACAAGTAAGGGTCGTTCCAAAAGTAGAACTTGACGTCACGAAAGAATTTTCGTTTTTCTTGAGTCGTCATACCCTTAACGATGAAGTTACCCGCATGGTAATTTGCAAAATCCGCAAACCATGGGGTGGAAGGTTCAAGCTTAGAATTCACTACACCAAGTGTCTCGAGCGGAAATGTTACGATGATTTCCTTAGGCTCGTAAACACTTTGGTGAGGATCTTCCAAACGAGAAAGATGATCGGCCGCTAGATTCTCGGCTCCTTTTTTGTCAACGATGGTGTGATCAAATTCTTGAAGGAGGAGAATCCAAAGAAGTAATCTAGGCTTAGCATCTTTCTTTGCCATGAGATACTTGATAGCCGAATGATCCGTATACACTATGCATTTAGCTAAGACGAGATAAGGTCGGAACTTCTCAAATGCATACACCACAGCAAGGAACTCCTTTTCCGTTGTAGTGTATTTTAGTTGAGCCTCGGTCATCGTCTTGCTAGCATAGTGAATATGCAAGAAGTGCTTATCATGACGTTGCCCCAAAACGGCCCCAATAGCGTAATCACTAGCATCACACATGAGCTCAAAGGGGAGGTTCCAATTGGGAGCAACAAGAATGGGAGCTTCGGTTTGTTTCCTCTTAAGGATTTCAAAGGCTCGTACACAATCTTCGTCAAAGACAAAACGTGCCACTTTTTCAAGAAGATGTGTAATGGGTCGAGAAATCTTCGAAAAATCCTTGATGAATCGACGATAAAAGCCCGCGTGGCCTAGGAAACTCCTAACTCTCTTAATGGTTTTGGGATGAGGTAACTTGGCGATGACGTCTACCTTAGCTTGATCTACCTCAATCCCCGCTTTCGAGACCTTGTGCCCTAAGACGATTCCACTCTTAACCATAAAATGACATTTTTCCCAATTGAGCACAAGGTTGGTTTCCTCACAACGTTTTAACATTCTCTCAAGGTTCGACAAACACGAAGTGAACGAATTACCAAACACGGAAAAGTCATCCATGAATACTTCCATCGTCTTCTCGATCATGTCATGAAAAATAGCCATAATGCACCGTTGGAAGGTTCCCGGTGCATTGCAAAGTCCGAATGGCATTTTACGATAGGCAAATGTTCCATATGGACACGTAAACGTAGTGTTTTCTTGATCACGAGGATCGATGGGAATTTGGAAGTAACCGGAAAAACCATCTAAAAAGCAATAGAAATCGTTTCCCGCAAGACGCTCCAACATTTGGTCCATGAAGGGCAAGGGAAAATGGTCTTTTCGAGTGGCTTCATTCAACTTACGATAGTCAATGCACACTCTCCATCCGGTCACGAGTCTAGTGGGAATCAACTCATTGGCATCGTTTGGCACAACGGTCATCCCTCCCTTTTTAGGGACACAATGAATAGGACTCACCCAAGGGGTTTAAGGACCTCCTTTTTGATGACGTCGTGAATTTTGGGGTTCAAACTCCTTTGACTTTGGATTGCGGGCTTGTAATCCTCCTCCATTAATATTTTGTGGGTACAAAACTTGGGATCGATCCCCTTAATGTCGGATAACTTCCACGTAATTTCCCTCTTGTGGTCCTTTAGAACATCGACAAGTGCGGTTTTTTCATCATTTGAAAGTTCTTTCGCAATAATAATCGGCAACTTGTCGTCCTCCTCCAAATAGACATATTCGAGATGAGGAGGTAAATCTTTCAACTCAAGGATAGGTGGTTCCTCAAGTGAAGATTTGGGCTCATAACCTCCTCGGGTGGAGGTAATGGGAAATCGTTAAGAAAATCCTTGATAATCGAGAATTCCTCATCGTTGTCGAGGTCTTCGTCACAAGTACGTGGAACATCGAATTCTTCCAACATAAAACCACCACCTTCAAATAGAGTGAAGGTTGGTGTCGAATTATCAAGAATTGGATCCAACATAGTGGGATTGCCACTAGTTTCTTCGTCACCAAAACCTAGAACTTCTTGTGAAAATTCCTCGCAAACCACGTCGATCATATCAACGAGGTTTATGGTTGCAACGGAATAAACATGAGAAATTTGAGAGTTTTGAGTTGCGTTTATAACAAGTTCCTCGTCGTTGAAACGTAAGGTGATCTTTCTAGCATGAACATCGATCAAAGCCATAGACGTATCTAAAAACGAACGACCTAAAATGAGAGGAACTTGAGGATCCGTGGGGATATCAACAACGATAAAGTCTACGGGATAGTAGAACTTCCCCACTTTCACAAAAACGTCTTCCGCCAAACCACATGCGGGAATCGTGGAATGGCCGGCCAACTCGATAGACATTAGTGAAGGAGTAAGATTAGGAAGATTGAGCGACTTGATGATTTCAAGTGGCATCAAGTTAATGCTAGCACCAAGATCGGCCAAGGCATAGCATTCCTCCATATCTTGGATTGCACAAAGGATCAAAAATTTACCGGGATCACCGACTTTTTGAGGTATGCGATTAAGATAAACCGACGAACAACTAGACAATTGGTGCAATTTCTCCTTGTTGTTCAACATACTCTTAAAGTTAGCGGCAAATCGAGGCATCATGCCTAAAGTATCGGCGAAACTCACATTAAAGTGCAAATCACGAAACATTTTCATAAAAAGCTCAAATTGGTAATTGTCGCGCTCTTGACGTTTCTCCTTCCTAAGTCTCGATGGATAGGGCAAAGGTGGTGTGGGTTGAGGCATAGTAGGCATAGCCTTTGGAATCTCGGGTTCCAATGATGGTAATGGGTCAACCGTAGGTGTAGCATGAGCGGTACTTCGTGGGATTGGGACATGCTCCTTTTGGACCACTACCTTGGGTTCTTCCTCAATTGCTTCCTCCGTAGGAGCAATTGGTTGAGGAGTCGGTTCCTTAAGTGTCTTACCACTACGTGTGGTAATCACTTTCATCTCACCCTTAGGGTTAGATATGGTGTTGCTAGGAAGACTACTCGAAGATGGTTTACACATTATTGCCTCAAACATAGATGAGATTTTATCTTCAAAATTGGATCGCCTCAATACGGCCTCGGTTTGCCTTTTCTCAGCCTTAATCATCTCTTGTTTAATCTCATGTTGCCCTTGTTCCATTTTTTGTTGGTTTTGTTGCAACCTAGTGACATTTCCTTCCATCTTGTTGGTGTGGATTTTAAGTTCATTAGCTAACTCATTTTTCAACTCTTTTTTCAAGTCGTTCTTAAACTCGGATCTTAGGCTAATGATTTCTCTTTGAATATTGTCAAACCTAGCATCATTCCCACTAGCGTATTCAACAAACTCACTTGGAAGATCTTTCAATGTTTGCAAACCCTTGTTGTTGTTTTGAAAATCATTTTTGTTTGAAACTTGATTATTAGCCCCTTGATTCCCATAGTTTCCTTTGTTGTAATTGTTTTGAAACCAACTTGATTGTTGCGATAGTTGTTGTTAGCATTTTGATTTGAACCAAAACCTGGTGGAGTCATTTGATTAGAACGGGAAACTTGACCGTTTTGGTTGTAATTTCCCGTGGCCGCGAAGGCACTCGAAGTGTTACCACCGTTGGTAATGCACTCGGAGAAATCATGACCTCCACCACAATACATGCAAGAAACCTCAACCGCTTTAGCCGTAGCGGGAGCACTTTGTTCACCAACTTTAAACTCAATCAAAAGTCCTTTAAGCTTATCAAAAATCTTGTTTTCCAAGTTCGCCTCAATTTGGCAAGCATCGATGGTAGTAGACAAAGAAGGTGAAGCCGAAGACGAAGCCTTACGAACACTAGACGTGCAACGAGGACAATACACCTTAGATCTATTTTCAATTATCACCAAAGCTTCCTCAACCGTTTTACACAAAAAATTACCACCCGCGGCGGCATTCAAAAAATCCCTTTCATGATCATTAAGTCCATTGTAAAACGTGTCAATTTGATGCAAGTCGGAAATCTCGTTTTTCAAGTGTGTAGTCTTAGAGGGCGGAAAAAATTGGTTCACAAACTTAGACACGAGATCCTTCCACGTCAATATAGAATTGGGTGGCTCTTTCTCTAACCAAATTTTGGCGGGCCCCGCTAAGGAATACGGAAAAAGCATCATCTTAATCGAGTCATTCGAGACATTCTTAAACTTGCAAGTGGCGGTAAGACGATTGAATTGGCGGATATGGTTGTGTGGATTGTCCTTCTCATCACCACGGAATTTGTTGTTTTGGATCATTGACAACAAACCCGTTTTTACCTCAAAATTCTCCGCAAGAATAGCGGGAATCACAATAGCCTCTCCATAACCCTCGGTGGGTGCTTGAAGTAACTCCATCATAGTTCAATTCGCCATGGTTGGTGCTTCTCTTACAATGGGTTCGTCAATAGGAGACTCCTCACTAGAATGATTTGGAGTGGGAGTTTTGTTCTTTAGTTTACGTGCAGGTCTTGCTTGATTACGAGTTAGCATAAACGTCACGTACAACGAGGGGACGAGCAAATAAGATTCTTTTTGGTGTTTTGTATTTTTCAATTTTTTGTGGTTTTTGATTGTATTAACCTTTTTGGAACTTGGTGAATGTATTAAGTAGACACAAATCTACAAATCTCCTCCTTAATCAAATCTCTCGATTAAAGAAGTCTCAAGGAATGAAAACGATCACGTGAAGTGAACGCCTTCGATGACTTTAGAACGTTGGTGGAACACCAAAACGTTCAAGAGGGTTTAATCAATGGAAACCAAGAAAATATATATGATACTTAGTAATACTTTGGGCGGGAAAACCCTCGATTAGCTCTCACAATCAAATACTCACAAGCAAGCGGGGAAACGAGGCGGCGCGAAGCACTTAAGAGCCTTTTTCCTTAGGATAAATTTTATAATATCCGCCTTATACCCACCTTATAGTTTGTATTTTTCAAGATTAAGCTTCACGAAAGTATTTATCTATTTTTGCCTTTTTCTTTGGTTTGAGATTCGAATAAAATGATTAGGTAATGGCCTCCCAAGTCAAGGTTGTGATTTCTCACGTATTTGGATTACTTGTGAATTTATTGTTCTACGTATACACTATAGTAATAGTATTCACACAAAAACCAAAAACCGATAATACGTATTAGTAGAGTGCTACTAATACAAATACTATTTATGGTTAGTATATAAAAACAACAATTCCAATCAAAACACAACACGCCTCCCCGGCAGCGCCGCCAAAATGATAGTTGTAAAATTACCCCTTTAGGAAAAGGAAGGTAAATAGGGCAAGCACGACGATTTAGGAAAACCGTGTATTAATGACCCTAATATGAGTTCGTTCTCAAGGAGGCTTAGTGTGTGTGTAAGGAATTGATTATCTTTGTGATTATATTGTTGAGAAAGAAAAATAGAAATGAGATTAGAAGAGAATGACGGTTACGAAGACGGATTAAACTAAGACGATAAAGGTATTCACGTAAAACCGTAAAAAGCACTAAAATTATAATTTCACCCTAAAAATTCCTAAAAATTACCAAAAATCCACAATAATATTCTAAGAGTTTACAAAAAATCAAAACTTGCCAAAACCTTTTAATTAATTAGATAATGACTTTTAATGCTAATTAAAGCCATAAAAATAAAAATTAATTATTAAAAAGCCCTAAACAAGATTTTAAAGTTTGTAAACATCAAAAATACTCTAATTAAGCTAAAAACTATTTTTCAAAATTTTAAAATCAATAAAAACTATTTTTAAACAATTAAAAACTACTAAAATCAATTAAAACTTAAATTAATTCTAGAAATTAATTAAAAGACTCTAAAAATATTTGGAAAGTTGCAAAAATCCTAATTAAGTGTTTAGAACCTAGGAACAATATAAAAACTTAGAAAATCAGACTTTTAATTTTTAATAATTAATAATATTAAAATAATATTAAAAATCCAAAAGTCATAAAAAATTCTAAAAACTTGCAAACTAGGTTAGTTTAACCTAAATAACTCAGAAATGAAAGTGAAATTACCTAAATACCCCTATTGGGCCTAGAAAATGGGCCAAACCCAAAACAGTACACTATTGGGCCAAATTTGGGCCCAATAACAAAAATTGTTCAAAATAAGCCCAAAAAACACAGGTTCACTCAAAATTTGATTTTAAAAAACTTTTTCCAAAGGCCCAAAAGCTGAAAATATGAAATAAGCTAGCTTATACCAAGCAGCTTATTCTTAATGGGCTTTTTGGCCCATTAAGCTATAAGCCAATGCCATAAGCTAAAATTTGACACACAAGCTTCTTTTGACCTAAATAAGACTTCTGCAAAAAGAAATTTTAAATAAGCCCAAGGAATAAGCCTGAAAATGCAATAAGCAATCTACAGAAAACGACAAAATAGTCGTTTTTGAGTTCTAGGCGACCCCAAGTGCTGATTCAAGTTCCTAAAGCTTTTAAATGACTTAATTAAGCAAAATCAACAAAGAGTTTTCAAATAAGCTGACTCAATAAGCTGGAAAAAGCAAATAAGCACTTATGTAAAAGTCAAAGAAGTTGGTTTTCTAGTAAAAAGTCAAAGTCAAAGTCCAATAAAATCCAGTCTACTTAAATGGGTCAAATAATGAAGACTTATCACAAAAAATAAGTTGTTGCCAGTCTGGATAAGCTAGAATAGCTTATTGATAAGCTGAGTTCAAAATTACACTAGTAGGGGCTAGTTTTGGGTGTTGAGCAATGGGAACTTTTCCCACTGCTTGACTTGTTTGACTTTTTGTCTTTAGTGGCTGTTTTAGAGATTCAGATTACACAAAGGCACCCAAATGATCTTTGGATCATAAGAAGTCAATAACAATCAACAAATCACAACAAGAAACAGCCAAATGATACAGGTAATTCAAACAAGTACCAGATCTAGGCAAAATAAGAACAAGTATAGCAGTTTAGACCAATAAGCTGTTTTAGCAAGAATAAGCTAACCAAATTGCACCAAAAGCATACACAGGATAAAATAAACTTAAATGAGCAAGTCTAAACAAGTTTCATGCAAAACTTACAAGATTTGAACAAGATCTAAACAGCTTAAAGTTACTGATGAACTAGTTTTGACCAAATGATGTTCTTGCTGATATACTTGACCCAAAGCTCAGATTCAGACACTCAAATCTTTCAAGTATGTTATATTAATGAGGTTTAAACAACTTTTATACCTAAGCATGCATAAACTCTAGGTTTTCCCAAAATCTTAGGCAAAAATCAGTAAAACTCAACAAGATATAGCAGATTGAACAATTCAAGGTTTCAAGTCCAAATATTTGCAGGTTTGTGGTCTATTATGAGCATACAACAGATAACAAGCACAAATACCAACTTCCCTTAACACAATAACACAAAATCAACACAAACAGATAGACCCAAACACCCCTTTAACTTTTCAAAATCAAGTTTTTCAAAGAAAAATTAAGATTCAAGACCACCCAAGCATCAATTAACACAAAAACAAGTAAGATAAACAGATTCAAGCAAGATCAAGCCACAAAACACACAAGAACAAAGGTAACACTCAAATATCACAAATATCCAAAATTATATCAGATTTTGGGATTAAGGGTGTGTACCTCATGGATGTACATCCACACCCACGAAGTTTGAGCTTATGTGCTAGCAAGAACAAGCACAAGCTTCCACAACAAAGCCTGCTAAGATTTAACAAGGTTAAAGCACAAGAGTATAAAAACAGAAACTTCAAAAATCCTGATTGATGCAACCTTGTTACCCCACACTTGATTATCCCCAAGTTATAAGCCTCACAACACCTTAATTTACACAATTAGGATGCTATGATCAGCCCTATAACCCAAAAATTCCAAGGTTGGAACAAGTACTTAGCAAAATATCAAGAATGAGGAAAATTGCAAACTTTTGCAACCTCCAAGTGAAAACAGGTTTTTAACTTCTAAACTAACAATCATATAACAATAATAAGTAGTAACAAAGATTGGCCAATGACTTTTCTTCAATGCTTCAAACACAATTTCATTAAACTGAAATGGGATTTACAAAAACTTGAACAAGGAAAAAATCAAAAGAAAACGTCTCATTGAGACCCTATGGCTTTATATATAGCCTTACAAGTGACTAAGGAAGCTGAAAAAAATACATAAACCCTAGTTGTAAAGTCCCAGAAATGCCCTTGAGAGCTTTGGCATTTTGTTGAATCATGTGACTGAATTTGGAGCTTTGTGGTAGCTGGCATGTGAAAATTGCATCCAATGGTCCATATAATGCTTAAGAAGTAAGCTGGAATCTTGAGTGGTGATTTCCTGGCAAGCATTGGCATTTTCCCCAAAAACGCCAAAGGAGGGTTTATCATGTGAGCACATGAGTGACGTGGCAAGGGTTTTTGTGATTGGGTTATGATTAGAGACACCTTAATCACTAATCTGGAAGAGATTAAGGTTTAATTGTTGGTGATCAAGGAATGCCCAATTTTGCTAAGAACATCAAGAACACTGGTTTTGATCTTGATTTTGGTTTAAAAATTGTTTGGCGCGTGTTTAACTTAATTAATATTAAGTTTAAACGGTTTAGGGTGAGTGGAGTGTGATGTGGCACCAGGGTGGGTTTTGATTGGAGGAGGGGAGTAAGTGGGGCACGTGGCAGCCCAGGAGTGGTCTAGGTTACAATGTTGTCTGGCCAAGTTTCACCCCCCATCTTTCTAAACCCTTTCACTTTGTAAATAATAGGCCAAAACTCAGTTTCCTTTGTTATGGAAGTTTTTGGTTTTCACACTTTTGCCCCAAAAAGTTTCATAAATTAAATTCAGGGGTATTTCTTGCCATTAGAAGATTCTTGAAGGGCTGAATTGGTAATTTCTTCAATGGTAATGGTCTTGACTTGTTTGATTGGTATTTTGGAGGACTGAAATTGCCAAGTCATAATGATTGAGGGACCATTTTTGCCAAATCTTCAAAGTTGAGGGTCCTTTTTGTAATTTTGGAATTTTCAAAGGACCACACTTGTAATTTCTTGTACTTTGAAGGACTTCATGATGTGTTTGACTTTGTGGAGGGTATTGGTTGACAATTTAGCTTTGTTAAGGGGCTAAACTTGCCAATTCTTCAAAGTGGAGGGTCCTTTTTGTAATTTTGACAAACTTTAGGGACCAAACTAGTAATTATGAGGATACAAGGGTATAAAGTGTCAATTCTTCCATATTGGAGGACCCTTCTTCATAATTCTTCAAATCTTCAAGGGTTGATCTTGGGAAAATCTTCATTAGGGCTTGGTTCATTGTGCGGTTTCGTTTCTCGTGTTCGTTTTTGCATGATTCCTGTGATCTTTTGTCGTTTTCTCAATATCCGTACCTAAAATACACAAGAAACAAAAACAAGCATTTGTATAGGCATTTTGATGATATTTAATGCATTTTAAACCCTATTTGGAAGATGAGACTATGTATAAAAGCAGTCTCATCAATAATGGGCTTCTGAGCCCAACAGTCCAATGTGGGACCCACCTGGCCCATTTTCTTGCATAATTATCAAATCCACTCAAGTCGAGCTCGATTTTGGCTTCTTCAATCTTTTTCTTCAAACTCGTGCCGGTTTTTGCCGATTTTTGCGAACTTTGGTACCTACACACATTCAAACAAGAAACAAGCATATACAAGGCATTTTTGATACATTTATTTCAATATTTCATTGTTTTAAGATACAAATGATATGAGTATTTAAGCTCATATCAATATGACAATCTAAAAAGCGATTCTAACATGTATTCTGTCATTAGAAAATGGCCTGCAGCCACAAATAAGTGGGGTATAATTGTTCAACGTGTGCATCAAAATTTCTTTCTGATTAAACAACATCCTCCAGTTGTACCCCGAATAAGTTATACAAAAAAATAGGATTGAGTTCTTTTGTCAACTCTATTTCAGAATATTAAAGTAAAAAAATGTGATTCACTTTTAAGAATCCTAACATTTAATAAATTTTGAGATTGTGTACTCTTGAAACCATCACAGTCCACATTTTGTTTTTCTACCTTCTTACTGTTTACATGTAATATATTCAGAATACACTAAATAACTTGCATAAACTGAATCACCCTAAAACTATTCTCGGTCCATATGTGGTTTATTCTTGTCCAATTTTAAAAACCAATATTTAGCACTACTCTCTAAATGTGGAGGTACGACCTATGTCTTCATCAAAACAAATGAATCCAAACCCAATCCTCCAAATTTCATATTGCCCTAATTTTCATTTAAAACCGTAATTCAATTATACTCAAAATTGAAACTAAACTTACCTTGTGGTGTATTTGATGAATTAGTATGCTTTCTTCAAAATCCTGAAAGATGGACTTTCATCAAACACATGTTGGACAAGAATCCATTCAGCCATGAACTACAACATTTTTAATAAATCACCTGCACATTCATCAAACAAATAGAAACAACAAATATTTGAATCCATAAATTGGCCAAAGCGAAAATTAAATATTATTAGATATTATATTAGATTACAAAACAAAGCAATATATAGGACACAGATAATACATAATACATACACCCTAATTAGATGCTACAATAACCTATGAAATTTAACACTAAACTAACAAAAAGAGGCGCCACCTAAACCAAAAACTAATACCACTGATAGGTGTGAAAACACCCATCCTTTAACCACTTAATTATAATAATAACCAAGCCAAAACGTGTATTTTATGTCATAAATGTCGTAATTATGCATGGTTTGTGTTTTTGTTGTGATTTAGGATCAAAATGTGAAAAGGGAAGAAAACACGGGCTTTCACGGGCTTTTATCGAAGAAAAAGACAAAAGACGAAGTCGAAAGATCATGAGTGCAAAAAGAACGGAAGTCCAAGGCCTATTCTGAAGATTTATCGAAGAAAAGTCTAAAGACGAAAGTTTAATAAAAGCCGAAGAACTCAAGTCTAAATTAATGAAGAAATTACAAGACGAGTCCAAATAATCCTGAGACAAAGTCGAAAAAGTCGAAGAATTAAGAAGATGAGAGAAAGAAAGGAAGAAGCAACACATGCCTAACCTCCCTAATCACTATAAATACCCTCTTAATCTCACATTAGGAGGTGTTGGCTATTTGACACATAGTTCTTCCACCTTTAAATTTTTGCACTTTACTTAATTGTCATTTAATTACTTGTCTTGCACCTTTAATTTCTTGACTTTAATTTCAAGTAATTTTAAATTTGTTGAATCTTTTCTTTTAATCAAGTTCTTATTTTTAATCTCTCATTCTACCTTTCTTGCTTTGCTTAATCTTTATGTTTATGTGCTTATTACTTTGCTTATTTGATTTAAAAGTGTACTTTTTTTATTCTTACCTAGGCTTTTATATGATTTAAGCTTTAAGCTTGACAAACTTATTGGCTTATTTTATATTTAGCTTATTTAGTTTTAAAGTTTTCTTAAAAGTTTTATCTTTTTAAAGTTTATTTTATAAAGTTTGCTTATTTTGTGTTTTTAAAAGTCTTTAAATTTTAGCTTATTAGTTTTTCTTATACATGTTTTTATTAGGTTTTTAGTTGTGTGCTTATTTGATTAATAGCTTATTTATTTAGCTTATTTAATTTTTTCCTACTATTATTCCGATTACCCTAATCGGAAAAGGGTTTTACATTCCGATAAATAGATCGGAAAAGGGTTTTGGATTCCTATCAGCATTCCGATCTGGATTCTGATTGGAGTACTTTAGGCTCATTCCGATTTGACATTCCGATCAGGGGTTTTTGTTTGGTGTTCTGATTAGGCTTTTGGTGGCAGCATTCCGATTTGGGATTCCGACAACATTCCGATCATCCCAAGGTTTCCGACCGTGACCTATTCCGATTACATTTCGACGAGGGTTTTTGTTGGGTATTTCGACATGTGAGCTATTATTCCGATTGTACATTCCGATAAGGGATTCCGATCTGGGATTCCGACAGGTTTGTTTTGTTTTGTTTTTAATATTTTGTTTTAGTATTATTTTTAAGTTTACATTGTTTTAATTTTTAAAGCTTTTATTTGTATTAAATTGTCAATTTTACTTTCATTTTAATTAACTTGTCAAATTTACTTTTCGTCGCGCTTTTATTTTACGTCATTTAATTTTAAAGTCTTAATTTTGCACCATTTACGTTTTGATTAGTTTTAGTTTTAATTACCGTCATTTACTTTAACGTTTTGCAATTTAAATATACTATAACGACCAATCTACTGTTTCCCACCAAAAGACGACTGAGTCACACTGTTAACTATTATAAATTCGAAGAGACTGGAACAACGATATTTTTATCTGAGTAAAATCTCAGTTATTAAATGGCGCCGCTGCCGGCTCTTTTCGTAAATATTAACGGTTTTCTGTGAGAGACGCGTTGAATTTTGGGATCCGTTCACTCGTGAACGTTATTTTTCTTGCTTAGAAATTTTCAAAAAAATCCATAAAAATTAAAAAATTGTTAAAAATCCATAAAAATTAAAAAAATTCAAAAACCCAAAAAGATTTTATTTTTATTTTTACACGTACATATATATTCCCAATTTCTTTGGTATCTTTTTCTTTTGCTTTTGCAGGTGTATGCGTACTAGATCTTCGACTTATTCTGACCCCGAGACTCGTGAAGATTTAGATATGGCTGGTGTGCACAACAACAATAACCCACCTCACCTCAATATGAATAATAACAACAATGTTCCCCCACCAGACCTTCGAACAATGGAGGAGCTGTGTCAACCTACGATGAATGGACGTGGAGGACCGATTGCGCCGATGCAAATCACGGCTCCGGAGTTTTCGTTGAAGCATCACATGATCCAACAAGTGCATAACACTTTTCCATTTCGCGGATTACCGGATGATGATGCCAACAAACACCTCGACAAATTCATTACCGTTACTCAAAGCATGAAGTTGTCCGGGGTTACTATGGATTTTCTTCGCCTTCACCTATTTCCACACACCTTATCCCACCATGCCGAAAAATGGTTTGATCGTCTTCCGAAGAATTCAATTCATACTTGGGAAGAGATGACTCAACGATTTTTGTCGCGCTACTTTCCACCATCCATGGTCACGAGCCTTCGGAATCAAATCAGTAGATTTACACAAGAACCTGATGAATCACTTTTTGATGCTTGGGAACAATATAATGTTTTGATCGATCGATGTCCAAACCACAACATGCTCCCCGTCACCTTGATTGATACTTTCTACTACGGTTTAACTTTTCGTGATCGTGATACGATTAATGCAGCCGCCGGTGGCACATTTATGAAAAGAAGACCCGAGGAATGTAGAGAGCTTATAGAGAACATGACTACTCATCACAAAATTGGGATTCATCCGCATCCTCAAGATCAAATCCGAGAGTCAATGTTTCTTCTACTTCTTCAAACCCTGATATCACCGAATTGACCCGCGCAATGGTCGAAATGAGCAAGAATATGCAACTTTTGGCTACAAATCAACAACAACAAGTTAAAGCTGTTGCAACTTCTTGTGAAACTTGCAGGGGTCCTCACTCATACACTGACTGTCCTTCTACTCATGAAAATCCGGAAAACGTGTATGCGGCTTATGGTAACTACTCAACGGAAAATTACAAAGCCCGACCTCAAGGTGATCGTAACTTGCTAAGTTACCGTTCTAACAACTTTCTTTCACCTGATTTTTCTCCTCAAAACCACAACCCCAACAACTACAATAGAAGCAACCCAAACCCACCTAGAGCTTCTAATCCTTATCACCCACCCTCTCAACAAGCCCCACCCATTAATCAAGATGTTGAAACCTTAATGAGAACCTAAGGAGAGCAAATTAAGAATCTACAAAGCCAAATCATCAACTTGAAAGGGGATATCACTAAGCAAGGTAATGACATTAGATCCGAGCTTCGACATGATATACAAACCTCCTTTAGCAATCAAACAAATTATTTGAAGAATATGCTGGATAGTTTCTTACCAATCATTAAACCCTCTACTTCGGGCTCTCTACCTTCAAATACCGTCACCAACCCGAGAGCGAATGTGAGTGCTATTACTACACGCAGTGGAGTAACCTTAGTAGCACCATCTATCCCTCCCCCAGTTACTCCATCTACACCTCCTCTACCACCATTTATCCCTCCTACTCCCACGCCTAGTATTAGTTCTCCATTACCGTCTCCACCCCACACTGAAGAAGTTCCCAAGAAGAACCCTTCACCAACCCCAACTTCCACCTTTAAACCTTCAACATCTCAACCTTTACCTGCTACACCTACACCAACTAAACCCAACATTCCTTATCCATCTCGCTTAGACAAGGCCAAACTACAAACCAAGGATGACATTCAAGTGTCGAATTATTTGAAGAAGATTTCGGGACTGACCATCACCTTTAGCCTTGTTGAAGCTCTTGCCCAAATGCCTAAATTTGTTAAGATGTTTAAGGAATTGCTTAATAAGAAGGAGAATATGGCTGAGTTTGTTAATACTAGATTGAATGAAAATTGTTCTGCCATCCTTCTTAAAGAACTTCCGGAGAAACTTGGAGATCCCGGTCGTTTTGTGCTACCATGTACTTTTCACCAAACCGAAGAATTTACTGCCTTAGCCGATCTCGGGGCAAAGTATAAATCTGATGCCTTTAAGTGTTTGGAAAATGTTATCACTACCCGATCTTACACCAATGAAAATGACTCTTGAGCTTGCAAATCGCACTCTCGCTTACCCTCTTGGTATTGCCGAAGATGTGTTTATTAAAGTTGGCACCTTCACTTTTCCAGTCGACTTTGTTGTTGTTGATTATGAAATGGACCCTCGTATTCCGTTAATACTTGGTCGGCCATTCTTGAGAACCGGAAAAGCTTTAGTTGATGTTTCCGAAGGTGAGCTAATCTTAAGGGTCGGGAATGATGCACAAGTTTTTAAAATGGAGTAGATCACCACCAAATCAAATGGAATAGAATCGCGAATATGATTAATGTGCTTGATGATTTTGTCGTCTACAACAATCCTCTATTCGATTCTTACTATGATAATCCACTGTTCCAAGATGATGTGGATGATTCTCTCTCCAATTTAGATCCTCCACCAATTCATGAATCTCCTCCAATTTATGATGACTATGATGATGAGCCTAGTTCTGACATGGATGATACTGATGATTTTACTTCTGAGTATCCAGACATGCCCACTTATGATGATTTTGATGAGGCTGATACTCTTTCGAGTGATTCTTCACATGATGAAGATCCTCCGCCAAAAATGCTTGATCCTACTATGGATGACAACTCATTTGAGGAAGACTTTGCTACTTTTCTCAACACTTACTTCCCAAATGAGAGTGATGCTCCTCCTTTGGACTTTGATGATTATGGTCTTTATCCTCCTTTGGATATGAAGAAACCCGTTTCAAAGGAGAAGAAGCCGGAAGACACCAACATCCGCAGTACTTATGTCTTGACACCTCTCTATCCACCTTCTGAGGATGAGATTGTGCGATTTATGAGCGGATGTTCTTCAAATTCTACTGAGCCTGAGTCTTATTTTCCCCTAAAGGAAAAGGTGTTCGATCCCGGTATTGCAATTTTAAGCCATCTCAGTATCCATCTAATGAAATAAAAGGAAAGATTTTTGGAAACCATGGAGATATGATTGCACCTCATCACCATTGCTACCACCGTGCTCCATCTTTGCTTAAGGGAACCTTGCCTATTCTTCTTTAGCTTGCCTTGTTCACCTTAAGCTTGTGCTACTTGATGGACGAAAACCATGTATTTGATCCCTGTGGATATGTTCAATCTTCTTCCTATGCTAATCAAGGTCGAGTCAGGCTCACGGCTTGGTTAACAAAAACAAGCGCTTCTCGGGAGGCAACCTACAGTATCTATCCTTTTTCTTTGTTTTTATAATAAGTGTAGGGGGAGACCCTACTATGTGTTTGCTGTTTTCTTTCTTATCATGTGCAGGGATTCGAGCTTTCAAAGATCCATTCTTGATGACTTTTGACGACCCGTGATCCCGTGTACCCGTCTTCCTGGTTCTATCCTAAACTATTTTGATTCTTTATTTTATCATTTATGATTGAAATAGGAATCACTTAAGTTGTCCTTCCCTTAGCAAGATTTAAACAAAGTGCACAATGTCCTAAGTGTAGGGGAGGTTACTTCCACATGCTTAAACATTGAGGACAATGTTTATATTAAGTGTAGGGGGACTTCTATCAAAGTTAAGTGGCCTTTTCCATGTATTTGTCCTCATTTTAACCGGAAAATTGATTTTTCGACATTTTTCAAAATTTTTGATCTATTTTGGCCTAGTAGTTTTACCTTTGTTATTGTTATTTTCTTTCTTTCCTAGAATAAAGTTTAATAAAGTGGTTTTAATTTTAAAACATTGTGAATCTTTTGACTCAAACCGAATTTACTTATCTAAGTTTGCTCTAGCTAGTATCCTTAACGTGTTTAAGTCAAGTTTTGCTAGGCTTTTATATAGGGAACTTTAAAACGTGAAAGACTTAACTCTTACGGGTTGAGAACAAGAACTTTTCGCAAGTTCCTATAATTAATCCTAGAAAGTCGTTTATCAAGGGAACTTTAAAATGAGAATTCTAAAATTGAAAATGTTTAAGAAGTTGCAAGATCCTATAGATGACTTGAAAACCCAAAACTTTGATTTAATAGGCTAAGCATCCACGAGTCTCATTCCTTGAGATTTTAAATTGTGGAGAACGAGAGATGATAGAGTCAATTATAAGTTTGGTATTCTTTCATGAATTTATGTGAGTTGATTATAAGCTTTTTCTCCCATCGCTTGCTAATAAATTTAATTGCAATAAGTAAGGTCGTACGATTTGAAAAGTTACTTAGCTTATAGCCCAAGATCGTTTAAAAGTTGCTCGGTATTAATTAGAGTTCATAGCCAAGGCATAACTTATTGAAGCGGGATGCGAAGATTGGCGAGTCCGAAAAGGTCCTAACAAGACATGAGGGCTACATTTTGTTGCTAAAGATCCCAAGTGATGTGAAGAATCATTTATCAAAAATCAATATGAAGGATCGAACACACGACGAAAAGCAAATACTCCTGTAAAGATCATGGAGAAATCTATCGGAAAAGACCCTAACAAGGTATGAGGATAAATAGATCCAAGTCCTAAAAGGAGGCGGATCGTCGTATATCAAAATCCCAAATAATGATTGGAGAAAAAAATGAAGAAGTCGTGGTCCAAGTATGAAGAATCTCTCAAAAAGTTCAAGTGAAGAAATT
Source organism: Glebionis coronaria (assembly GCA_025667525.1). Classification (NCBI taxonomy): domain Eukaryota; kingdom Viridiplantae; phylum Streptophyta; class Magnoliopsida; order Asterales; family Asteraceae; genus Glebionis; species Glebionis coronaria. The sequence continues at coordinate 551,031 of JANFOE010001063.1, read as the reverse complement.
CCTATTATGAAGAGAAGACCATTATTTCATGAACGTCTCTCAAGATCTGAAGTACCAAGTATTGGTCCGAGAAAGGTCTCAAATCGTGAAGCGAGTTATGCCAAGATATGAACTTTATGAGGTCCCAAGAAGCAGTTTTAAAAGATTTTGTCCTTTAGCTAACTATTGATTAAATCGTCCCACTTTATTTTCAGCCTAAATAACTATCGAAATAAGTCAAAAATGCATCTTCGAGATCATTCAAGACAACAATAAAATATAAGAGATACACCTAGGAATAAGGGAGTCTAAGTGAATAATTAGCCCACATGAATTTGTGTTAGTTTGCTAACTTATAATAACAATGATCTCGTTTTTAAGCTTGGTATAGGGAACGTGAATCTTGAGGGTGATAATCATTCATGACATTCCAAAACCCTAAGGTAAGTTTTTTTATCTCTATACTTGTTTTCTTCCTTTAAATATTTTGTCTCTTTAATAAAGGCCTATGTGGATTGATTGTGATGGAAAATGTATAACTTGCTTTGTAATTAATGCATTGCATGAGGACATTGCAATGGTCAAGTGTAGGGGATCTGATAGGTGTGAAACCACCCATCCTTTTACCACTTAATTATAATAACCAAGCCGAAACGTGTATTTTATGTCGTAAATGTCGGAATTATGTGTGGTTTGTGTTTTTGTTGTAATTTAGGATCAAAATCTGAAAAGGGACAAAAACACGGGCTTTCACGGTCTTTTATCGAAGAAAAAGACAAAAGACGACGTCAAAAGATCAAGAGTGCAAAAAGAACTGAAGTCCAAGGCCTATTATGAAGATTTATCAAAGAAAAAGTCTAAAGACGAAAGTTTTACGAAGTCGAAGAACTCAAGTCTAATTAATGAAGAAATTATAAGACGAGTTCAAATAATCCCGAGACAAAGTCGAAAAAAGTCGAAGAATTTAGAAGACGAAAAGACGAGAAAGAAAGAAAGAAGGAAGCTTCCAACACATGCTTATCTCCCTAATAAATACCCTCCTAATGACACATTAGGAGGTGTTAGCTAATTTGACACATTAGTCTTTCCTATTTATTTTCCAAGCACTTTCATATTGTCATTTAAATACCTTGTCTTGCACCTTAAATTTGTAAGTTTCTTTAATTCTTGCTTTTACTTTTATTGTTGAATCTTTAATTTTAATCAAGTTTTATATTAATCTCTCCTTCTACCTTTCTTATTCTTGTTAACTTTTATGCTTATTATCTTATTGTCATGCTTATTTGATTTATTGTTATGTTTTTATGTGTTTGATTGTGCTACCTTATTGATTTATTAGCTTATTGTGTGTTTGATTTGATTTTAGTTAAGTGCTTTTATTAGTTCATTTTATTAAAAGTTGATTTTTAATTTCTAGTTTTATTAGTGTTTTTGAAGTTTTTAATTTGTGGTTTAATTAGTTTTTCTTAAAAGTGTTTTAGATTTAGGTTTGGTAGATTGCTTATTTGATTTTAGCTTATTCGTGGCTTATTTTCTGATTTTTAGATTACTGTATCTTTATTTTTCATGTTTTCGGATTAGGGTTAATTATTCCGAACTTTGGCTTTTCTCTGAATTTGTTGTTTCTATGAATTCGTCATTTCTCTGAAAACAAATTATTCCGAAAAAGTCATTTTTCCGAAATTTCCTTTTTCTCTGAATTTATTGTTATTCCGAAGATTTTCTTTTTCTGAAAAAACTATTTTTTCGAAGAAATCGATATTTCGAAAAAACGATTATTCCAAAAAAGTTAAAAGTTCTGAAACGTGATAATTCCGAAAAACTTGTTTTTCCGAAAAAATGATTATTCCGAAAAAATAGAATCTCTGAAAAGCACTGTAGCAAACGATTTTTCTGAAGAAAAAAAATTCTGAATTCCACTGTAGCTTTTGCGAAAAAGTTACTATTCCGAAAAAATAGTTGACAAGCCTGCTTGCTTGCTTAATCTGTTTTTGGCGCCAAAATGACCAGTGTGGTTGGCTGCTTCCAGCAGCTAGCCTGGTAGCTTGTTTATTTATTAGTATTGTTCCGTAATTGTTTAGTTTTATCTGAAAGTTGTTCCGTTTTTAATTTTGAAAGTTACTATTTTTAGTTGAATTTTCGTCTATTTTTAAAATTAAAATTTTTTCGTAAAGTTTAAGTTTTATCTTTTATTTAGTACCCGCCTTAGGTTTTGCCTCGTTTAGTTTTAAAGTACAATTTTAGTTTTATTCTCTCCTTTTTCATTAAACAAACTTTATTTTCGAGTCGAAAGTTAATTTCTTCGTTTAGTTTTATTTTTATTAATTGTTTCGTTTTAATTTACATTTATTTATTCGCTTCGCTCCTTTATTATTAGTTGTTGTTTTAATTTCTCGCACCATTTACTTTTTAATCATTTATAGCTTATTTACTTTGCCTTTTACTTTTAAGTTTTGCAATTTAATTTTACTACGACGACCAACCTATTATTCTTTCCACCAAAAAACGACTGAGTTGCACATTTACCCTTTTTCAATTAGAAGAGATCGGACGATAACTTTTTACATACAAAATCTCTTGTATTAACCACCAACCGAAACTACCTTGAAACTACCTAAACCACCAAAAGAAGGTGGCAGATTCGGCAGATGCGGTGGTGATAAGATTATGGTGGCGGCACTTTTTGTGTGTATTAGGGTTTAGAGATAAAATAAACTCTATGTGGAATGTATTTATGAGTTTTAATGTATTGGTTAGCAAAAATAGGATCAAGGGAGTCGTATAGAAGAAGAATGGGTTAAAAATGGCAATGTTGAAATTTCAACATTTTTCAACAATAGACATACAACCTTTATAAGTTAGTATAGATATATATGTGGATGATATAATTTTTGGATCAACCAACATAACATTGAGCAAACAATTTGCCAAAATTATGACCAAAAAATATAAAATGAGCATGGTGTGGGAACTAACTTTTTTCTTACGTTTTCAAATTAAGCAAAATTCTCTAGGAATTTCTATTTGTCAAAACAAATATGTTAGAGACTTGATCAAGAAATGATCTATCTGATTGTGCATCAGTGAAATGCCCTATGCTTCCTTCCAATGATATGGGAGCTGATGAACCAGGGGTCTCTGTAAATGAGACCTTATATAGAGGTATGATTGGGTCACTGATGTACCTCACTGCTAGCAGACCAGATATCCAATTCTCCACATGTCTTTGTGATAGGTACCACGCTAACCCCAAGGAATCCTAACTTGTAGATGTCAAAAGAATTTTCAGGTACCTCAAAGGATCTCCCTCATTAGGTATATGATATCCAAATGGATCTAGCTTTGACCTAAAAGCCTACTCAGACTCAGACTATGTTGGATATGGTCTAGATAGGAAGAGTACATGTAGAAGTTGTCAGATCCTTGGAGGAAAGTTGGTCTGTTGGAGTGCCAAGAAGCAAAACTCTGTGGGCATGTCATCAACTAAAGCTGAATACATATCTGCAGCTGGCTGCTGTGCTTAAGTTCTCTGTATGAAGAGTCAATTAGTTGAGTATGGGATCAACTATGAGAAGGTTACCATATTCTCTAACAACACAAGTTCCATTGATATTTCCAACAACCCGGTACTTTATTCCAGAACTAAACATATCGACCTCGGTTATCAATTCATGAGAGACCATATTTTAAAAGTTGATATTGAGCTACAATTTATAACCACTGTCATTACAAGTTAGTAATGCTAACACTACTCATATGCTCTAATCACGTACTTAAACTCCCTTATTCCTAAGGTGTATCTCTTATATTTTATTTGTGTCTTAATGATCACGGGGATACATTTTTTACTTATGCATAAATAGAGATTAGGTCCAAAAATAGAGTCCAAATGGTGTAATCAAAATCATTAAATTAGTAGCCATTCTTAATAGATAACGATGTCAAAAATTAAGTCAAAAAATAAGATTCAATAAACACGATTTTATAACGGTTTTGAAAATTTGGCTTATTACCATGAACTTTATTACCCGCCTCATCATCGGTGGCTTTGATTATAATGGTTACCTCCACCTTTTAGGGCTTCGGTCTTGCCTTGCCTTTTATTTAACCAAGCCATGAGGTGTTTATTATGGCCAAAGACGTATATCCTCAACGTAAACATAATTTTCGATCTTAAAAGCTTCAAGATTTAAGATATTGACTTTCAAATTTTGCATATATTTTTCGGCCTTGTGAGCTTCAAATTTTTGCTTGATTTAGGTGAAGAGGTGCTTAAAAATAATATTCGGCGAAGCTTTCAATTATTCGGGTTGCCAATAGTTCATAACTATGACGCTGGCGATTCAAAAATGTTTTCCCAATTTAACTACATGAAAACAATTAGAATTAGCTAACAACCAATAATAGTAAATAAAACGCAAAAAACCTATTTATTAACATATATATATTAAAGCGTTGGGAGAAAAAGAAAATAATTAGGACACATGTGTTTTTGAAAGAATAGAGTACTCTACGCTTAGCATAGTAACTTATAATTAACAATATCATTTCTTGTCCTCAATTTAATGAGACTTAGCCTAATATAGTTAAGAAATCGAAGCTAAGTGCTCAATACGCACGGTCGATCAAAATTACTCTTATTCTCACCAACAGAAAACCTACATTCGTGTCTTAAACACTTATGAAAAACTAGAAAAAATTTAAAATTTGGCCATTTTTAGCCTTATTTTGCGATAAAGCGATAACAAAAAGATAAAAATTGGATTGCGTTATGACGTAAGCAAGGTAAAGCATCTATTCACCCCATACTAAAACTAAACATTGCCCTCAATGTTTCGAGTCTATGGGTGAAACACCCCCATCATAGAGACGAAAAGTCGAATGCTTAATCTCGAGAATGGAAAGGGTAAAACAGATATTCTATAGCCATTCATGAATTATGCTAATAATATAATCGTTAGAACGTAAAAGGATATCATCAGATACCGAAATCTTTAAAGGTAACGATCGAAGCTCGAGTGATACATAAAACGAACACGAGAGGCTTCAACGATGACGATTCCTAATAAATCATAATCACAAATGACCATGAAACAAAGGTTGGAAGAGCACAAGTCCCCTCGTTACACTATTAGAATCAATAATATTTACAAGGATAAGCATGGTATTTCCCCTACGAGGCACTTCGTTTTTGATAATCGAGTCAAGAGCTTGACTTGAATCCCCATAAATGCGATCATTTAGGGATTATCATGGTAAAGGCTAACATATTATGGATGGGTATTACATGTAGAACAATGCCCCAATCATAAAGCAAACCGGTACTAAGGACTAAGTCTTTTGATGGAGCATATACCAGGGTCGAAGATGGTGTCTTCATTTTCATGGGTCAAACGAAAAACACCACTCTAAGCAAAAACTTAAAGTGTTCAAAGAAAATAGATGAGAAGAAATAGACGGGTGGAACAATGGGTGGGGTACAATAATTTTGAGCTACTCAAGGTAGACTCACACCAAGAAAATGAATAATATTTCCATTTATTGCATCAGTGGAAGACCGAAATTTCCCTAAAAATACGATTCCGGGATCGAATATCTCGTACTCGATGGAAAAGTGTGAGGAAACATAAGGGGATTCCCCCATACTAAAACCACACTAAGCATCGTCAAAAGGAGTAGAAGAGCTTGTAGCACTAAAAACACGTAGTGATGACGGAGTTAATGTTGGAACATCATTCAAATTAAAATTAAAATCTTTTCCTTTTTCATCAGTTATACACTCTGTATGAAAACACGGTTTAATTATGTAGAAAATATTTTGCGTTTCAAAAGTTATGGTTGGCACGCTAAAAATCCTCACATTTAATTCGTGGGCGGGGAAATGTGGATTGTATAAGTTCTTAAAATGTTTATCAACAAAGAACACTACCCCCCGGGGTCAACATAAACATCATCCTCAAGATCGTTAATCTCATTAATTTCTTCATCGTAGATAGGCTCGTCAAACCAAGGTTTGTCGTTCCCCTCGTGAATGATTTTAGAGACTCTCTCGAAGAGATCACGATCAAGCACAAAACCATCATCCTTTGGTGTGGATTGTTGATAAGTTAAATCCTCACAAATGTGGTAAACATTATTCTCATTTGAGGAGTGTTGATTAGGTAACACCTCGAGAATGAGATTTTGGGTCACGTGGGTTAGTTCGTCATTATGAATTAGACGTTCCAACTCATCAAGTTCGGCCTCGAGATTGATAAAATCTACCTCACTTGTAGGTGGAAGTGGAGGCATAAGAGCAAGCTCTCGTTCGATAATTTCCTCAATCTCAGAGTTATATTCGAAACCGTCATACTCACCATACGAGGATTTCTTTTGGGAGAATCAATAACTGGGTTTTCACTCAGTTATGAAAGAGTTATCGTCCGATCTTTTCGAATTGATTACTAGTTAAAAGTGTGACTCAGTCGTTCTTGGTGGAAAATTAAATGGTTTGTTTATCTATTTTAATTAAATAAATATGAAAATGTCGTTGAGTATAATAAAGCTTTAAAAACTAAACTAAAAATTACTAGAAAAACACTTGGTAAAAATAGAGATTTCGGGAAGTGTGCAATTTTTGGAAATTAAAACCTAAATGAATTAAAACTTAAAAACTTAAACCATCGGAATATAACAACTAAAAGCTATCGGAATGTAGTGAAAACAAATCTATCAGAATAATGCTGTCTGAATAACCATCGGAATGTCAAAGTAATTTCTATTAGAATAATAGTAAAATAACTCTATCGGAATGCGGTTCTGTCAGAATGTGAGTCTATCGGAATGTATTAAGACAAATCTATTGGAATAACATGAAAGCATCAAAATATAGAACAAATGAAGAAATCGGAATAAAGCATCGGAATCCCATCAGAATGTGTAAGCTGTTGGAATATTGCTAACAAAAATTTGGCAGAGTTTCGTCTTAATGTAGTCTTAAGACCCGTCGCAATGTGCGATAGCAATGAGCGATCGCAATCACGATTAGAATAAGGGTGAAAATCTCTTGATCGCAAAGTAGAACTCCTAGGGTTATTGCGATCACAATGACTCTGTCTGAATAACCGTCCCAATACTTGAAACCCCTATGATTGCGATGAAACACCAAGTAATCCGAAAAGGCGGAATAAGCTAAGAACTCAATACGCACTTCCAAATAAGAACACTAAACCGAAACTTAACCAACTCAATAAGCGTAAATTTGAAAGCTTTTAAAATACGAAATTCGCAAACTATATAAAAGAAACTTTTTAAAAAGACTAAAATTTTTGAGAAAACTAAAGACAATAAGCTAAACACTAAATAAGCCAATAAGCATGAATAGCTCAAAGCTTAATCCGTGTAGGACATAGAAAGGAATAAAAAGATAAACTTCTTAATCATAAAAACATCAAAATCAAGCACTTTATATTAAAATTTCGGATCAAGGAAAATTTTAAATCAAGAAAGGTAGAGAAAGATTAAGATTAAAAGATTAAACTTAAACTTGTAGATTAAATATTCAAAATTACAAAAGTAAATTAAAGCTTAAACATGAAAGAAAGAAAAGATGAAGTTTTAGTGAGAGAAAGTTAATCACTTTCTCTCTCTAAAATGAAAACTAAAGAGAGAAAAATAAACTAGCTAACACCCTCCTAATGTGTCATTAGGAGGGTATTTATAGGAGGAGGGGAGTGCATGTGTGCTTCCTTCTTTCTTTCTTTTCGTCTCGACTCGATTTAAATACTTTGGCTTTCTCGACGTCGTCTCAGGATTTTTCGATGTAAATTGAACTTGTCTTCTAATTTTATTCTATAATTAGACTTGAGTTCTTCGACTTCATTAAACTTCCGTCTTTAGACTTTTTCTTCGATAAATATTCAGAATAGTCCTTGGACTTCCGTTCTTTTTGAACTCTTGATCCTTTGACTTCGTCTTTTCTCGTTTTTCTTCGATAAAAGCCCGTGAAAGCCCGTGTTCTCTTCCTTTTTCATCTTTTGGTCCTAAAACATAATAAAAACACAAACCACGCATAATTGCGACATTTATGACATAAAATACACGTTTTGGTCTTGTTATTATTGGAAATAAGTGTTAAAAGGATAAGTGTTTTCACACTTATTAAATCCCCTACACTTGACCATTGCAATTCCCTCATGCAATGCATTAATTTCAAAGCACGGTTTACATTTTTCATCATAAATAACCACCTTGGCCTTTATTAAATACTAAACACTAAGGAAACTACAAGAAAAAAACAAGTAATGAAATCAAAGACTTACATTGGGGTTTTGGTTGTCATGAATGTTCATCATCCTCAAGTTTCACGTTCCCCATACCAAGCTTAAAAACGAGATCATTGTTATTATAAGTTAGCAAACTAACACGAACTCATGTGGCCTAATTATTTACTTAGACTCCCTTATTCCTAGGTGTATCTCTTATATTTTAATTTTGTCTTAAATGATCACGAGGATGCATTGTTTGACTTATTTTGATAGTTATTTAGGCTGAAAATAAAGTGGGACGATTTAATCAATAGTTAGCTAAAGGACAAAATCTTTTAAAACTGCTTCTTGAGACCTCATAAAGTTCATATCTTGGTGTAACTCGCTTCACGATTTGAGACCTTTCTCGGACCGATATTTAGCAGCGACTTCATACTTCAAATCTTGAGAGACGTTCATGAAATAATGGTCTTCTCTTCATAATAGGAATTTCTTCACTTGAAGTTTTTGAGAGATTCTTTATATTTGGACCACGACTTCTTCATTTTTCTCCAATCTTTATTTTGGACTTTGATATACAATGATCCGCCTCTTTTTAGGACATGGATCTATTTACCCTCATACCTTGTTAGGGCCTTTTTGGATAGACTTCTCTATGATCTTTAGGGGAGTTTTTTGCTTTTCGTCGTGTGTCTTGATCCTTCATATTGGTTATTGATAAATGATTCTTCACATCACTTTTGGATCTTTAGCAACAAAATGTAGCCCTCATGTCTTGTTAGGACCTTTTTGGACTCGCCAATATTCGCATCCCGCTTCAATAAGTTATGCATTGGCTATGAACTCTAATTAATACCGAGCAACTTTTAAAAGATCTTGTGCTAGAAGCTAAGTAACTTTTCAAATCGTACAACCTTATTTATTGCAGATATATTCATTAACAAGCGATGTGCGAAAAAGCTTATAATCAACTCACATAAATTCACGAAATAATAACAAACGTATAATTGACCCTATCATCTCTCGTTCTCCATAATTTAAAATCTCAAGGAATGAGACTCGTGGATGCTTAGCCAATTAAATCAAAGTTTTGGGTTTTCGAGTCATCTATAGGATCTTGCAAACTCTTAGACTTTTTCAAGTTTAAAATCGCATTTTAAAGTTCCCTTGATAAACGACTCTCTAGGATCAATTATAGGAACTTGCGAAAAGTTCTTGTTCTTAACCCGTGAGAGTTAAGACTTTTGCGTTTTAAAGTTCCCTATATAAAAGCCTAGCAAAACTTGACTTAAACACGTTAAGGATACTAGCTAGAGTAAACTTAGATAAGTAAACTCGTGTTGAGTCAAAATATTCACGACTTTGAAAAATTTAAAACCACTTTATTAAACTTTTATTTTAGAAAGGAAGGCAAGTAACGATAACAAAGGAAAATACTACTATACTACTAGGCCAAAATAGATTAAAAATGACGAAAAATGACGAAAAATTAGATTTTCCGGTTAAAATGAGGACAATTTCATGGAAAAGCCCACTTACTTCGATAGAAGTCCCCCCCTACACTTGATAAAAACATTGTCCTCAATGTTTAAGCATGTGGGAAAAAACTCCCCTACACTTAGGACATTGTGCACGTTGTTTAAATCTTGCTAAGGAGAGGACAACTATAGTGATCTCAATGTGAACATATAAGATATGAAATATTGAATCATGACAATTTAGGATAGAACCGGGAAGACGGGCACACGGGATCACGGTTCGTCAAAAGTCATAGAGAATGGATCTTTGAAGTTTTAATCCCTACACATCATAAGAAACAAGACAATAAACACATACGGGGCTCCCCCTACACTTATTATGAAAACGTCAAAGGATAGATCAACGGGTTGCCTCCCGAGAAGCGCTTGTTTTTTTTAACCGAGTCACGAGCCTGACTTGACCTAGAACTAGTTCAAAGGAAACGTGGTGAGGGATGTAATCATCTTAGGAGAGATGTCCTCACCAAAGTACAGCTTCACACGTTGGCCGTTCACTTTGAAATTAGGCCCGTTTGGCTGAGAAATCTCAATGGTGCCATATGGGAAGACTTTGGTGACGGTGAATGGACCAGGCCAACGGCTCTTCAGCTTGCCCGAGAAGATCTTCAACCGAGACTTAAAGAGTAAAACTTGATCACCAACGTGGAACTCTCGGTTCTTAATCCTTGCATCATGGATGATCTTGGTCTTCTCCTTGTAGATCAATGAGTTCTCATAAGCTTGATTCCTCTGTTCATTTAGCTCGTTGAGTTGAATCTTCGGAAGATCGCCGGCTTTGTTAATGTCAAAATTGGCCCACTTCAAGGCCCAGTACGCCTTATGCTCCAACTCAATAGGGAGGTGGCATGCTTTCCCGTACACAAGACGATAAGGTGTACAACCAATCGGGGTCTTATATGCGGTACAAAAAGCCCACAAAGCATCATCTAACTTATCGGCCCATGAGGCACGATGCTCTCCCATAGTACGCTCAAGAATTCGCTTCAATCCACGGTTAGATATCTTGGCTGGACCATTTGTTTGAGGATGATAAGCGGTGGAAAGACGGTGATTGACACCGTACTTAGCCATGACTCGAGCAAATTGATCATTGCAAAAATGAGTCCCGCGGTCACTGATTATAGCACGAGTGTGACAACCGTGGTTTTGAGGTTCGTCACATGGTCCTATTTTTAGGTTATTTTATGTGTGACTACTTGATTTGAGTGTTTACGTGTTTATTTTGTGTGAATGAGGTTGGTGTGGTTATCGTTTATGAATATAGAGTACTCATAAGTAAATCGAGGAACGGTTACTTCATGTTCATGAGCTCACAATTAGTGACTATGAAATGAAATGGTGATATTTTGGTGTTTACGTATACATATAAGTATTATAGTATTTGTATTTTTATAGGATTTACTGTTTAGGATTTAGAGGTCTCGGATGAGGTAATTAGTCATATGAATATTTTTCGGGATGGTTTTAAGTCATTTAGGACTTAGTTATAAAGTTTATTTCAAAATTTGAGATTTTTTATAAAAGTGTATATTTTACGTTTTTTTTACGGTAAACGCGTAAATTTGACTAGTTTTGTCGTTTTTAGGTTTTGGAGGTTTTAGGAGTTGTAATAAATTAAGGTAAATTAAGGTAATATTAGTAGTGTATTATTAAACAATAAAAATAAATAAAAAATAAAAATATGTATATAAGGGGCGGTTTAGGCCGACCAAAAACAAAGAAAAAAAAAAGAAAAAGGGAAGTGGGCTATGGGTTGGACTAGGATTCACCCATGCCCTATATAAAAGGTTTTATTCACATCAAAAACATTATTTTTTTCTCCTGGATTTGAAGCCGATGGTTTACAGAAGTTTTTAGGGTTTCATAGTTTTTTTTTCATCTTCCATTAATTTAAAGGTAAACCTTCATAACCCTTTTCAATTTAATTTGTTTTAATGTTTTCTTTAATCATCTTATGATGGATTTAGGTTAGGGTTTAATTTAAAAACAGTATATTAATGTTATATTAACGATATTATGATGATTACATAAATTACGGCTTGTAATTAGTGGGTTTAGGGGTAATTAAGGAGGTTAATTTAACTAAACCCGTTTTTAAAAACTGGGCAGAATTTTGAGTCAATTGTTTTGATCATATCGGGAGTTATACAAACTCTTATTTTGCGATCCAAGTATCCCTGAAAAGGTAATTGAAGTGGCTTTGCAATTCAAGAAACGAGAACTACATTGGAGGTCGTGAAGTTGGTCAAAAACAGGTTACAACAGTCGGAGGTCAAACAGTTTTGAAGTCAGCCTTTTCTCTTTTTAACTTTTGGGTTGTTTGGGGTACTTAGGGTTGCATTGGGACATTCAAACGAACATGAGAGATGGTTTATATATTATAGTAATTATCTGCATTGGGGCTAAGATTTAGGTTTAGGGTAAGACCCCCTAATCATAACAAACTTTTTGTATGTTTAAAATCAGTAAATCTGGAATGACAAAAGTATATATATATATATATATATATATATATATATATATATATATATATATATATATATATATATATATATATATATATATATATATATATATATATATATATATATATATATATATATATATATATATATATATATATATATATATATATATATATATATATATATATATATATATATATATATATATATATATATATATATATATATATATATATATCGGGGCCTTAACAGTAGCTTTAAGGTTGGAGCAAGTGGGAGGTGTTAGCTAATATATGTAAGGGCATAAATATTCCCTTTACAGAGAGCATGGGTATGTTTAGGTGGGCTTTTGACTTATAGTTTGGAGACCTAAAAGTTGGGACTGTTTTGTGTAAAGAACGGGATAGTTATCAAACTAAACCAAGTTAAGGACTTGTTGGGGAAGGGTAATGGGGTTTTTAGAGCATATAAATGAGGTATTTATATAGGAGGAGGTTAGATGTCCATCATAGGTTGATGAGCCATCTTAGTGATTGGTTCATCTTTTGATTATGTGTTTTTGGTTTGTTAGCTTTTGCTAGTGCGAGGAATTTTGGAGAAGCTCAATCAAGTGAGTTTCATAGTCCCATGTTTACTAATGTTTATGACTTCTAGATGGGATGGAAGAGACACTATGCTGTGAGTGTTTGGCGTTGGTAATGGATTTATGTGTGCATACTTATGTGATTAACTGCTAGTTGATTCTTGATTGTTTATGTTTTGACTTGGTGCCAAGGGGTGTTGACAAGGCAGGGCCTTGGGATTTGGTTCATAGGTGTTTGGATTCCTATGGGAGTATGGTGTTTGGTATGGCTGGGAGCCTGGGTTTTGGTTTGATTAGTTAAATCTTGAATGTTAGTTTGTTAATGCATATTAGTATCACATTGTCCATATGTTTTTAACTTTTGGTATGATTTTGGCGTTTGAGTCTAAACCTATGACTCTCACCAACTTTATGTTGACGTGTTTTAGTGTCTCTTTCAGGCGATACTATGGTCAAGCATGAGAACATAAGTGGCTAGGATTCGGAGAGCGTAGGAATGCATTTAGAAGGAGATCCTCGTTTCCTTCTTAGTTTTTATATGTTCATTTAATAACTGATAATGTTGGCACACATATGTTTGTTTTGGTTATGTTATTTGTTTGTTTTGGGTAAGAGGTAGGACTGTTACCTACTTACCTAGACTCCTACATTTTTGAGATATTGTCATGACTTTTGTGTCACCATTTTATGACATTTCTTATTTCATATAGTTATCTCTATAGACACGCCATGTTGTGATGATATCCATACGTCGCGCCCCATATTCCTCCATGGTAGGGTGTGACAACGAGGAACACCGAATCGAGCAAAAAGTTGCTTCAGAAAGTTCACAACCACCCTCGCATCGTTCGTAGGGAGAGCCTTTGCTTAAACCTGTTTAGAAACGTAGTCAAGGCTACGAGGATGTACTTGTTCCCTTTGGATGATGGAAATGGCCCCATAAAGTCGATACCCCATACGTCAAAGATTTCACATTCTTGTATGAAATTTTAAGGCATCTCATCTTTATGTGTGATCTTGCCTTGGCGTTGGCAAGCATCACAATGTTTAACCATTTCATGAGTGTCATGATAAATGGTGGGCCAATAAAATCTAGAGTCGAATACTTTCTTCGCGGTGTAATTAGGACCAAAGTGACCACCGGTGGGTCCTTTATGGCAAGCTTCAAAGATTAGTAACGCTTCCGGCCCATCAACACATCGACGAATGACAAGATCCGCACATTGTTTGAAAAGGTAAGGGTCGTCCCAGAAATAGTGTTCAATGTCTTTAAAGAACTTTTTCTTTTGTTGGGACGTTAACCCTTACTTGAGAATCCCACCCGCCAAGTAGTTTGCAATGTCCGCAAAGCACGGAGTGTCATCAAGATTGGAATTGATAGACATTAAGGCCTCAAGGGAAAAGAGTCGTTGATCTCTTGATTCGGATGATCCCCTTGATAAGGATCCTCAAGCCTACTTAGATGATCCACGGCTAGGTTTTCGGCTCCCTTCTTGTCACGAATTTCAAATTTAAATTCTTGAAGGAGCAAAACCCAACGAAGAAGTCTTGGCTTGGAATCTTGTTTAGTTAACAAGTACTTCAACGCAGAATGGTCGGTATAGATAATGGTGGTGGAAAGGACAAGATAGGGGAAGAACTTCTCAAAAGCATACACTACAGCTAAAAGCTCTTTTTCGGTAGTGGTATAATGCAATTGAGCCCCCGTCATTGTCTTGCTAGCATAATAGATTGGTTGGAAGTGTTTGTTCACTCTTTGGCCCAAAACCGCTCCAATAGCAAAGTCTCTAGCATCACACATCAATTCAAAAGGTAGCTCCCAATTGGGGATAACCAAGACTGGTGCCTTAGTTATCTTGTCCTTAAGAAGATTGAAGGATTGAAGACACTCCTTACAAAAGATAAAAGGAGTATCTTTTTCCAAGAGGTGGGTCATCGGGCGAGCGATTTTAGAAAAATCTTGAATGAATCGACGATAGAAGCCCGCATGACCAAGGAAAATTCTCACACCCTTCATGGTTGAAGGTGGAGGTAATTTGGCTATGACATCCACTTTAGCACGGTCCACTTCAAGGCCGGCTTTTGAGATTTATGTCCAAGCACCATGCCTTCTTTTACCATGAAATGGTATTTTTCCCAATTTAGAACAAGGCGAGTGTCTTCACACCGCTTAAGCATGCGTTCCAAATTGGCAAGGCAATGAGAGAAAGAATAACCATAGACCGAGAAATCATCCATGAAGACTTCCATAGTTTCTTCAACCATGTCATGGAAGATAGCCATCATACACCTTTGGAACGTCCAGGAGCATTACATAAGCCGAAAGGCATTCTTTTGTAAGCAAATGTTCCATAAGGAAAAGTGAATGTGGTTTTCTCTTGGTCTTTAGGATCGATGGGAATTTGAAAATACCCAGAGAAACCGTCTAAGAAGCAATAATAGTCATTACCCGCTAGACGTTCAAGCATTTGGTCCATAAAAGGAAGGGGAAAATGATCCTTTCTCATAGCATCATTGAGTTTGCGATAGTCTATACAAACTCTCCACCCTGTAACGAGACGAGTAGGAATCAACTCGTTGTTTTCATTGGGAACAACGGTTATTCCGCCGTTCTTAGGCACACAATGGATGGGACTAACCCATGGTGAATCCGAGATAGGGTAGATCATTCCCACATCAAGAAGTTTGATAACCTCTTTTTTGATAACGTCATGGATCTTGGGATTCACCCTTCTTTGGCTTTGAATAGTAGGTTTAAAGTCGTCCTCCATGAGAATTTTATGTGTGCAAAAGTGAGGATCAATTCCACGAATATCGGAGATTTTCCAAGCAATCGCTTTCTTGTGATTCTTCAGCACGGCGATAAATTGAGATTTTTCATCCTCTTTCAAGTCCTTTGTGATGATGACGGGTGACTTGTTATTGTCTTCAAGGAAAACGTACTCGAGATGAGACGGCAGATCCTTAAGCTCTAAATCCGGAGGATTTTCGATGGAAGGCATAGTCAAATTCGGATCATCGATAGAGATTTCCTTAGGAGATGGTGGAGAAATATGGTCCTCATTGAGAAGTTTCTCAATGGTACGAATGTCTTCATCCCAATTGGAGAGAGAATCGTCATATTGCAAGTCCACATCTCCCAAAGTTGATTCAAATTCTTTCAAAATGAAATCAATTTCTCCAAATAGAGTTAGTGATGGAGCAATAGAGGCAACGATCTCAACAATGGGTAGAGAAGAAGAACCACTTTTACATGCGTCTTTGAAATGTTCTTCACAAGCCTCATCAAGAACGTCAATAAAATTAACGCTCTCGTTTTCAGAAGGCTGCTTAGAAAGTTTACCCATCAATGAGAGTGCGACCGGTCCTCAAAAATGGACGTCCAACGATTAATGGAACACGGGGGTCCATCTCGTAGTCAACGGCAACAAAATCCGCCGGAAAGGTGCATTTGTCGACACCGACGAAGACATCTTCGGCTATCCCCACTTGATAAGCAACCGTACGGTTAGCTAATTCCAATTTCATTTGTGTGGGGACTAGCTCGGGTAGAGATAATTGTTTCCAAACACTTAATGGCATTAAGTTTATACTAGCACCTAGATCGGCTAGGGCCATACAATTCTCTACCCCGGGGAAGTTGCAAGGAATGAGAAAACGACCTGGATCACCAAGTTTGGTTTGTAATTTCCTTAAGAGCACTACGGAGCAATTCTGGTTAAGTTGGGTCTGAGCGATGTCAAGAAGTTTCTCCTTATCACCGAGAAGATCTTTAAACATTTTAGCATATTTGGGCATGTGAGCGAGAGACTCAGCAAAGGAGATATTGAAATTCTGTTGTTTAAACATTTTAAGAAAGTTAGAAACCTGAATATTATCCTTGTTCTTTAACTTCTCTTTCCTCAACCTTGAAGGATAAGGTATATTGGGTTGAGATGAAGGCTTTGGAATGGAATTCTCACTCACATCTTTGGGGGTGGAAGTAGAAGGTGGAAGAGTTGGAGAAATAGAAGGTGGAGGAATTGGAGAAGTAGAAGTTGGAGGAATTGGAGAAGGGGACTCGTTTTCCTTTGTCACAATCACCGGTGTAGGTGTAGGAAGCTCGGGTTTCTTTAAACCTTTTACACTGTGAGTGGTGATTGCTTTCATCTCCCCTCTTGGATTAGCAACGGTGTTACTCGGAAGAGAACCCGAACTAGAGGCTTGATTACTTGGGAAGAAACGTCATGTTCCATGAGTCATTCGTTTGACTTGCCAAAGAGTTTCTCGGCTCGAAGATCATTCCCTTGTTTCACCATATCTGCTTTCAAGTTGGCCATTTCCCGCTGAAGATTTTGCACTATCACAGCATTAGTCCTCATGTAAATGTCAACCTCTTGATTAAATGTGGTAGGTTGGTTGGGAGGAAGAGCATGGTAGGCAGGTGGTTAATAACCGGGTGGTTGGTGAACTTGATTGTTTCTTTGAGGTGGATATGAGTTTCTTTGGGTTTGATATTGATTTGGAGCTCGAGGTGGGCTTTGATTGTTGCGATTGAGGTTGTTTGGGTTTTGTGTGGGAAAACCGGTTGGTGAAAGAAAGTTGTTTGAGCGATAGCTGAGCAAATTGCGGTCACCTTGAGGACGTGCTTGATAGCCTCCCGTAGAAAAGTTACCGTTGGCGGCATACACATTTTCCGGATTGTCATGAGTCGAAGGACAATCGGTGTATGAGTGAGATCCCTCGCATATTTCACAACATTGACTCATAGCATTAACTTGAGTATTGATAGTTTGGTGTTGTTAGCGGTTTGGAGAGCAAGTGTTTCAACAAGCGAAGTAAGCTTATCAATTCTCTTGTCGCTCTCATTAGTGCTAGCACTAGCCACATTAGTCCGAACACTCTTGGTTTGCACTCTAGACTTATTCTCAATTATATCCCACGCGGCATTAGAAGACTTAACCAAAATATTACCCCCCGAGGCACTATTTAGTGAATCTTGGTCATTCATGCTTAAACCATTGTAAAAAGTATTAATTTGATGTACTTTTGTGAAACCATGTTGTGGACACTTTCTTAAAAGTTCCTTAAAACGTACCCAAGATTCACTAAATGTCTCACCGTACTTTTGTTCAAAGGTAATGATTTCATTCCGCAAAGCGGTAGTACGTGAGGGTGGGAAAAAGTAATTGATGAATTTGGTCTCTAAATCCGTCCACGTAAGAATACTTTGTGGCGGTTCCTTATCAAGCCAATTCCGGGCTTGTCCCTCTAAAAGAGAAAGGAAAAAGTTGCAAGCAAATCACTTCTTGTGAAACCCCATTATACTTAACCATATTGGTGAGTTGAAGAAACCTTTTTATATGGTCATGAGGATCATCAAGCGAACGCCCCAAGAAAGGTTGAGCAGAGACCATTTGAATGAAACCGGATTTGAGTTCAAAATTGTTGGCTCCAATCTCGGGTATAACAATAGTATCGGTGTTGCCCTCTACGTGCGATTGCAAAAGCTCGATCATTGGTTGATTGTCCATGTTGACAATAGGTGGAGTTATGACTTCGGCTTGAATTGCTTTCTTCTTACGAGCACGAGTACGCATGCACACCTACAAAAGGAAGAGAAAAATAGATAAGAAATATTATTGGTATTTTTAAGGTTCTTTTTTTTGAAAATTTTTAATTTTTATGGATTTTTGAAATTTTAAAGGAAGGAAAATAACGTTCAAAAAGGAAAGGATCCGAAAATCTAACGCGTCTCTCACTAAAAACCGTTAATCTTAACGAAAAGAGCCGGTAGCGGCGCCATTTAATAACTGGGTTTTCACTCAGTTATGAAAGAGTTATCGTCCGATCATTTCGAATTGATTACTAGTTAAAAGTGCGACTCAGTCGTTCTTGATGGAAAATTAAATGGTTTGGTTATCTATTTTAATTAAATAAATATGAAAATGTCGTTGAGTATAATAAAAGCTTTAAAAATTAAACTAAAAATTACTAGAAAAACACTCGGTAAAAATAGAGATTTCGGGAAGCGTGCAATTTTTGGAAATTAAAACGTAAATGAATTAAAACTTAAAAACTTAAACCATCGGAATATAACAACTAAAAGCTATCGGAATGTAGTGAAAACAAATCTATCGGAATAATGCTGTCTGAATAACCATCAGAATGTCAAAGTAACTTCTATCAGAATAATAGTAAAATAACTCTATCGGAATGCAGTTCTGTCAGAATGTGAGTCTATCGGAATGTATTAAGACAAATCTATCGGAATAACATGAAAGCATCGAAATATAGAACAAATGAAGCCATCGGAATAAAGCATCGGAATCCCATCAGAATGTGTAAGCTGTCGGAATATTGCTAACAAAAATTTGGCAGAGTTTCGTCTTAATGTAGCCTTAAGACCCGTCGTAATGTGTGATAGCAATGAGCGATCGCAATCACGATAGGAATAAGGGTGAAAATCTCTTGATCGCAAAGTAGAACCCCTAGGGTTATTGCGATCACAATGACTCTGTCTGAATAACCGTCGCAACAGTTGAAACCCCTATTATTGCGATGAAACACCAAGTAATCCGAAAAGGTGGAATAAGCTAAGAACTCAATAAGCACTTCCAAATAAGAACACTAAACCGAAACTTAACCAACTCAATAAGCGTAAATTTGAAAGCTTTTAAAATACGAAATTCGTAAACTATATAAAAGAAACTTTTAAAAAAGACTAAACTTTTTGAGAAAACTAAAGACAATAAGCTAAACACTAAATAAGCCAATAAGCATGAATAGCTCAAAGCTTAATCCGTGTAAGACTTAGAAAGGAATAAAAAGATAAATTTCTTAATCACAAAAACATCAAAATCAAGCACTTTATATTAAAATTTCGGATCAAGGACAATTTTAAATCAAGAAAGGTAGAAAAAGATTAAGATTAAAAGATTAAACTTGAACATGTAGATTAAAGCTTCAAAATTACAAAAGTGAATTAAAGCTTAAACATGAAAGAAAGAAAAGATGAAGTTTTAGTGAGAGAAATTTAAACACTTTCTCTCTCTAAAATGAAAACTAAAGAAAGAAAAATAAACTAGCTAACACCCTCCTAATGTGTCATTAGGAGGGTATTTATAGGAGGAGGGGAGTGCATGTGTGCTTCCTTTTTTCTTTCATTTCGTCTCGACTCGATTTAAATACTTTGTCTTTCTCGACGTCGTCTCGGGATTTGTCGATGTAAATTGAAATTGTCTTCTAATTTTATTCTATAATTAGACTTGATTTCTTCGACTTCATTAAACTTCCGTCTTTAGACTTTTTCTTCGATAAATCTTCAGAATAGTCCTTGGACTTCCGTTCTTTTTGCACTCTTGATCCTTTGAATTCGTCTTTTCTCGTTTTTCTTCGATAAAAGCCCGTAAAAGCCCGTGCTCTTTTCCTTTTTCATCTTTTGGTCCTAAAACACAATAGAAACACAAACCACACATAATTCCGACATTTACGACATAAAATACACGTTTTGGTCTTGCTATTATTGGAAATAAGTGGTAAAAGGATAAGTGTTTTCACACTTATTAAGAATCAAAAATAGCTTGTGGATTTTTAAGTATGTGAATGATTTTGGAAAAATCATCATCAAATAAAGATTCGATGTGAGCATTCCCACCCATAGTATTACAAGTCAAAGGACTAAGATTAGGTGACTCTTTAATGATGATCAAATTTGTATCGGTAAAAACTTTAGCCTCAATAGATATTGGGCTAGGAGATGGGGGCACTTTAATGGAATTATAAGTTGATGCCTCAAAGTCATGGTCCTTCAGAGGGGGTTAAAACGAGTCCATATTGGTCATTGTCGTGATGGATCTAACGTTCTCCTCCGGAATTGGTTGTTCACTTGTTTCGCCGAATACATCCCAAAATGATTCTTCATTGATAAATCTACATATTCCTTTTAAATTAGGTAAACGTATTCTTTATCATTAAAATCCTCATCTCGAAAACTGTTATTCTTAATTCTTTCAAAACACGTATCAAGCCTCATTTTCATTTCATTATAGAGATTATAATAAGGAGAATTACAAACCCTAATTCGTGATTGAATTGACACAAATTCCCTTAGATGAATTTGACATATGCTTCTCGGATCCCATATTTGAATTCTTGGTGTTGTGGTGTCATGTGATGTACCAGCTGGATAAAAGATCTTGGCCATCTAAAATTGTTATGGAGAGCAAGGAATCAACATGAGCCGTTGATTTGGTATTTGGTCTTGATCTTGACTCTGCATTCACATGTTCTTGTCTCTACCCCTAGATTAAGTTTATCTGTTGTAAAAATAAAATGATAATATTTTTTTTGGTAAAAGGGACTCATCCCCGGTAAAATATATTAAACCAAAAAACATTGAAGTACAAATGGAATGTGGCTGAAATACCACATTAACCTCAATTACAAGCGCTCGATCAACAGCTAAAAACTCGTGTATATGAAAAGCCATACACACTTACAAAATCTAGAAAAATAAAAGAATCACTCTTCTAGCAAAACACAAAAATTTATGATTTAACCTTGGCCTTGTCCCTATTTTCATAGAACCGGTTAGCAGTTTCATCATAAATATTTTCAACTTCTTCCTCGTCCGATTCATTAAGCACATCAAAACCATTAGAAGTAACAACCTTATTCCAAGGGTCATTCACAAATTTTGGACCAGATGAAGATGACGACGGAATATCCGCAGCCTTAGAAGGCTTCTTTGGAGCCACTTTAGGTGGCATATTAACCTTAGGAACATACAACGTATTAGATCCTACATGAATTCCCCCGGTCTTCTTCTTACCTCTTTTCTTCTTACTAGCCATAGTTATAAAACCATCATTGGCTTGATTACCTATATTTTGATCCCCAGAAGCTAGATTACCATGAAGACTAACCTTAATCGACTTAGGACATAAAGTATGATCATGACCAAAGATTTTACAATGAGCACATCGTGGAGGTTTCCACTCATATTGTATACTAACTGTCTCCGTTGTAAACCCTGACCCATCAGCCAATGGAACTCCAAACATTAGATTCTCCTTGAGCTCATCATCCGCATTAATGTCAATCAAACACCATGCAAAACTGCTCCGCCCCCAAGAATCAATACACATAGCACTAGTATAAGAATCAAGCATAATCGGCTTACCAAGTTGAGAAGCAATAATACTAAGACCATCCTCTGAGAACACCTGAAGGGGAACATCATGAATCTTTACCCATACCGGGATACGAGTAAGCTCATCTTTCTGTAATCGTGTATTTATATGCCATTGCTTTAACACAATTGGCATTTTCCGTATCATCCATGGCCCATTCTCAAGCACCTCCTCCATTCCCTTCTTAGTTTTAAACTTAAAGAAAAAAACCCATTAGCATTCAACATTATACGGCTAAGACCATACTTGCCCCAATGCTGCCGAACAAAGTACTCTACCACAGGAAAAGCAAGAAGTTTACTAATAAAATATCCATAAAATGTGTGTTCAAAACATGTGTTTACCTCAGTTACAACCCTTATCGGCATATTAAATGCGACACCCTCACTCTTACTTTGCTTTACAGTTTCTATAAAGCGAAAGTTAGCCTTTGTACCCTCTCTTTCACTATAATCTGATCCCAGTATGCCCGTATGGACCTGACCAGCATCATTATTTACCTACACAGCCATCGAAATAGGGAGCGCCTCAACCGGACTACTTCGATTAGTTACATCACCAAGTGCATCATTAACAGAAGCAACCAATATTGCATCATCACCACTCACTTGATCTCCATCAGCTTTAAAATTACCAGCACTAGTAGCTGAGCCTAGACCTACACTCGAAAAACCATTATCAGCCCAAATATACGATGGACTCACAAATAGCGCATCAACAACATTGTCTATTGTCAACATATCCAGATTATTTACATTAGGAGTAACAACATCCTCTTCGAAAGACACCACCTTCAAAGGTGACGCTCGCTTAATCACTTCACCCATAACAGCCATTTGAGTGGGACCTTCTTTATTTAATATTCTCCCATCAATATTCTTGATCTTTTCCGCAAAATCAACAAAAGAGTGTCCCATCGTCTCATGTTGATCACCACTGAATGTAATCCCGCCGTTCTTCTTTATACACGAATCAATATGAAGACTCGCAGCAGTATCCATCTCTCCCACATACACGCACCAACTCAGTACTGAAACCACTAAAACAAATCGCAATCCCTAACTAGCTAGGGTTTACAACAACAACACTTGACACCACCCTAGCCTACAACCATGATAATACTAAACAAAAAACCCTAAATAACAGCGTAGTGTAATCCCTAACAAATCAAAACGAAACCCTAGATCCAAACGTACCAGCCACCAAAACCACGAAATCAAAGACTAAGAGGACTTTGAGAACGATTGTAGGGACAAAGAACAATCAGAATAGGGAAAACGTTAAGAAACCGTAATAAGAATACGAAACCCTAAGTTAAATTAGATCAACAATCAAAACAAGGAAACATGGGGCTAAATTTTCATTTCATTATAAAACCTTTATATTGATTCGTGTGATTATCCAAATTCTAGATCTGTAACGTTTTCCTTTGAAATATTGGTTTCTAGTAATTTAAAGGGGTGTTTGGATTGTATGAGTTAGGGGTGGGGTGACAACATCAGCAAACCATATTTGCTTGCACAACTTTAGTTGTTTAAGATTAGTGGATTTTAAGTTTTGGTTTTGCTTGTTTAGAGTAAAGTTTGTGTTTTGCCTATTTTTCACTTTCTGCATAAAAAACTGCATAGTATAACAGTAGGTCTGATAGGATTGGATCTTGTGTTTTGTTGTTTATAAATTGGTGGGGTTAAAGGGGTAAACATAATTCTCATTAAGTATCTTAGAACCTCCACTTTTTAGGGCTTCGACATTTATTGAAACATAATATTTAATGTAACTCCCACTTGTGTTTTAGACATAATGGATTGCTTTTATCGCAAAATAGGACGTTTATGATCATAGAAAGAACACGTGAATGCCTCATAGAGATAAGTTCGTCGTCCTTGATTTTCACCCAATTCCATGCTAAGAGTAAAGTAAGATCATTGTCTTTATAAGTTAGTAATGCTAACACTACTCATATGCTCTAATCACGTACTTAAAATCCCTTATTCCTAAGGTGTATCTCTTAGATTTTATTTTATTCTTAATGATCACGAGGATACATTTTTGACTTATGCATAAATAGAGATTAGGTCCAAAAATAGAGTCCAAATGGTGTAATCAAAATCATTAAATTAGTAGCCTTTCCTAATAGATAACGATGTCAAAAAATTAAGTCAACAAATAAGATTCGATAAACACGGTTTTATAACGGTTTTGAACATTTGGCATATTACCATGAATTTTCTTACACGCCTCATCATCGGTGGATTTGATTATCATAGTTTACCTCCACCTTTTAGGGCTTTGGTTTTGCCTTGCCATTTATTTAACCTCGCCGTGAGGTGTTTATTATGGCCAAAGACGTATATCCTCAACGTAAACGTAATTTTGGATTTTTAAAGCTTCAAGAATTGACACATTCACTTTCAACTTTGCATAGATTTTTCGGCCATGTGAGCTTCTAATTTTTTCTTCATTTAGGTGGAGGTGCTTAAAATTAATATTGGGTGAAGCTTTCGATTATTCGGGTTGTCAATACTTCAAAACTGTGACGCTAGCGATTCTCAAATGTTTTCCCAATTTAACTACATGGAAACTATTAGAATTAGCTAAAAACCAATAATAGTGAATAAACCTTAAAAAACCTATTTATTAACAATTATATATTAAAGCGTTGGGAGAAAAAGCAAATAAATAGGACACATGAGTTTTTGAAAGAATACGAGTACTCTATGTTTAGCATAGTAACTTATAATTAACGCTATCATTTCTTGTCCTAAATTTAATGAGACTTAGCCTAATATAGTTAAGGTATCTAAGCTAAGTGCTCAACACGCACGGTTGATCAAAATTACTCTTATTCTCACCTACAGAAAACCTACATTCGTGTCTTAAACACTTATGAAAAACTAGAAAAGTTTTAAAATTTGGCCATTTTTAGCCTTCTTTTGCAATAAAGCGATAACAAAAAGATAAAATATGGATTGCGTGATGACGTAAAAAAGGTAAAGCATCTATTCACCCCCATACTAAAACTAAACATTGTCCTCAATGTTTCGAGTCTATGGGTGAAACACACCCATCATAGAGACGAAAAGTCGAATGCTTAATCTCAAGCATGGAAAGGGTAAAACGACCACGAAACAAAGGTTGGGAGAGGACAAGTCCCCTCATTATACTATTAGAAAGAAATAATATTTAAAAGGATAATCATGGGATTTCCCCCACGAGGCATCTCGTTTTTTTATAACCGAGTCAAGAGCTCAACTTGAATCCCCATAAATATGTTAATTTAGGGAGAACTACATGGTAAAGGCCAACATATGATGGATTGGTCTTACATGTAGAACAATGCCCCAATCATAAAGCAAACTGGTACTAAGGACTAAGTCCTTTAATGGAGCATATACCGGGGTCGAAGATGGTGTCTTCATTTTCATGGGTCAAACGAAACAACACCACTACAAGCAAAAACTCAAAGTGTTCAAAAGAAAATAGATGAGAAGAAATATAAGGGTGGGACAATGGGTGGGGCACAATATTTTGAGCTACTCGACGTAGACTCACACCAAGCAAATGAATAATATTTCCATTTATTGCATCGATGGAAGACCGAGATTTCCCTAAAAATGCGATTCTGGGATCGAATATCTCGTCCTTGGTGGAAAAGTGTAAGGAAACATAAGGTGATTCCCCCACACTAAAACCACACAAAGCATCGTCAAAAGGATTAGACGAGCTTGTAACACTCAAAACACATAGTGATGACGGAGTTAATGTATGAACATCATTCAAATTAAATTTAAAATCTTTTTCTTTTTCATCAGTTAAACACTCTTTATGAAAACCCGGTTTAATTATGTCGAGAATTTTTTGCATTCAAAAGTTATGATTGGCACGCTAAAAATCCTCACATTTAAGTCGTGGGTGGGGGGAGGTGGATTGTATAAGTTCTCAAAACGTTGATCAACAAAGAACACCGCCCCCTCGGGGTCAACATAAACGCCATCCTCAAGATCGTTAATCTCATTGATTTCTTCATCGTAGATACGATCTTCAAATAAAGGTTTGTCGTTCCCTCTTGAATGATTTTAGAAACTCTCTCGAAGAGATCACGATCAAGCACAAACCATCATTCTTTGGTGGGGATTATTGATAAGTTAAATCCTCACGAATGTGGTAAATATCATTCTCATTTGAGGAGTGTTGATTAGGTAACACCTCGAGAATGGGATTTTGGGGCACGTGGGTTGGTTTGTCATTACGAATAAGACGTTCTAACTCATCATGTTCGGCCTCGATATTGGTAAAATCTACCTCACTTGTAGGTGGAATTAGAGGCATAAGAGCAAGCTCTCGTTCGATAATTTCCTCAGTCTCGTAGTCATATTCGAAATCATCATACTCACCACACGAGGAATTCTTTTTGGGAGAATAAATAATAGCTTGTGTATTTTTGAGTATGTGATTGATTTCGACAAAATCTTCATCAAAGAAAGAGTGATGTGAGCATTCCAACCCATAGTCTTACAAGTCAAAGGACTAAGCTTAGGTGACTCTTCAATAATGATCAGATTTGTATCGGTAAAACCTTTAGCCTCAATAGATATTGGGCTAGGAGATGGAGGCACTTCAATGGAATTAGAAGTTGTTAGACCCAGTCAATCCATAACACAAGATTCTAGATAGAGAAAGAGAAGAAATTTAGAGAGATAAACTAGAGAGAGAAGTGGTGGAAGGTATAAACTTTACTATAGAGAGAAAGTAAATGAACCAACACCATCTTCCACACATGGAAGAGGGTTTATATACCCACGAGCTTGGAGGGCTCGTGGGCTTGTTTTCTTGGGCCGGTCTTGGCCTATCTTGGGCATAAAACCCGTACCTTAGACAATATTAGCTTAAAGTCCAAGCCCGGTTAACCTGACAAACCTATTACTAAACAAGACCTTTAACGACTAAGATAACCTATTACATTCTTGTTCGACTATATAAAATATAGGGCTAACAATCTCCCCCAATGTATCGGTCATCTTTAAAATGCATAAGATGATTGATTGAATACATTCTAGTGGAGATGATCTTCCTTCTTAGGCCTTGTATCTTGGTCTTGATCTTGTTTGTAACGGGTTTGTTCCTTCATGCTTTAGTGATCTTTATCTTGAGCCTTTGTCATTTGACTTTGAGTGCTTGAGATCTTCAATCTATCCTTGATAGTGTTCATCTTGTAATCTTGTGACAAGATGACCTATTACATTCTTAAGTATCTTGATTATCGCCATCTTGTGCTCTTGCGACTTCTAAATCGACATGATCACACTTTGTTGATTTCGAAAGGTTAACAATCTCCCATACAAATATAGTTGAAGTTAGACCTTGAGGTATCCATTGATTTTTAGAGTACTGAAAGTCTTTAACTTATAGTATGAACATGTGAAGACGAATTCGGTTAGTACCCAGCTACGCCACCTTCTTGATATGCTGCAACATATATAGACACAGATAAAATGGCTTTGAACATTACATCCTAACTCGGTAGCGTTTTACCTCCGGTCGGTGAAGACCGTTATACGATATTAGACACCGTACCTGTGATCGGGTAGTTTCAATTACGAGGCTCCTTGACAGGGTTTCCAGGCGGTAGTAGCCAGTTCTCTTTACTTGACCGTCTCAAAGCAGACTACGAACGTAAAGAGTGAATCATAAGGATAAATTATTCGTCTGAAGAGAGTAGTCAATTTAAAATTCTTGGAACAAGTTTGATTCTATAAGAATCGCACCATTGTTGCTTTCCAGTTAGTCACAAGCTTGATTCATAGAGAATCTTGCGAGTCACCTACCGCAGTGCTTTTTGAGGTTGACACTGGAAGGATTTCCATTCGTCACTGTGAACACAAAAGAGTGTCACTCTGAATGTTCTGGCAAGATCACACGGATTTTGCGAGGAGACCTAGAATCAAGTTTAAATCAATTATGAATCTAAACTTAGGTGCATTCCAATTATCACATGTTTGATTCGTGTAGAAACAAGTTATCTACCATGAGCTTGTTTAAGGTTTACTTAAGCAGGATTTCCATCTTCATCGTAAATCGTATCACTCGGATGTTCTGGAAATATCACAAGGATAATGCGTAGGACTCGATTGTGTCTTAATGAGATGATAGATTGATCTCTTTTGGCTCTAGAATTGATAAGTTCATTTTGGTAATTGGAGGCTGGAAAAGACTGCCACCTTTTCAATATTAACTAACTCAGAGTGAAAAAGTTAATAGATACGTGTTGATCTTCGTGACAATGAGAAAAGTTCCTTTTGAGAGAAACTCGAATGGTTGGGGAAGGGTTGTATATCGCATCATTGAGTCCATGACACTTGTCTTCAATAGATTTATTGACTCGGTTTCTGCCTAGGTTGCATAGAATATTCAACTCCTTCAGTGCTTACCAATACGTCATCACTAGCACCTTGTTGTGATTGTTCCAGTGCTAACTTAATTAATTGGTCCGCATTCAGCTTCATTCAACTCCATATTTCCTAAGGACAACTATTTCTAGCTATGGAATTTCCTTGGGTAGATCCTTTTGGTTCTGGTTGGATCATAGGACTTAGTTTTCTATCCTAAACCACCTTTTGACTCCATCGTTCCGTTGTGGATAGTAGGTTGTTTTGGGTATACATCGTAACATAAAACCATTAAAAACCATTCAAAGTGCTTGATAAACATCAAAACTTTTAACACTTTGAAAGTTTTACATTTCCGAAAATACTCCCCCTACACACATGCATCGATATTCGAAATAGTTTAGCATGGGAAGGAAAAAGTTGCACTTGAGTCTTTAAGATCACATGTTGCGATATATTACATTTTAATCACATTTTATCCCCTTATCTATAATATAAAAAACATAATATTAGAGATACCAATTGATTAAAATATGACAATCTCTGTAAACCATTGGGAGAGAAACATGTGTGCACGCATGAATCATGGAACTTTTGTAGTCGCGTTTCTCCCCCTCAACAATATATGTGTGTCTTGAGACAAAATTTGACAATATTTTGGATAAACGACACCACAAAATATGTTGAGGTACAGAGAAGAGATGCCTTAACCGATATAATATATTGCATTTGAGAATTTGATATAATTTTTGGAGTGTGTTGGATACGTAAAATATGACAATTCCAGAGATGTACCCAACAACATTAAAGTCTTTGATTTAAAACGCCCCCCTCCAAAATTGATCCAAATAATATATGACATTTTTGAGATATCAAACCACTTTATGAGGAAGGGAGTGTTGAACACACAATTTTGAAAGATTTAGAAAAATCTTTTGAGAAATTCTTGAAAAATTGTGTTCAATGGTTTTAAAATAAATTCGGATTTACATGAGCTCAAAACATTGAATGTTCTATGACTAGCTCATGACCGAGAAAAAATAATTTCCTGTTTTGAAGGATAAGTTATTATCCGTGATAAACTTTCATTAAGGTGAAGTGCGAGTTCTAAGCTGAAATTTACTTAGAAATCGTTTTTCATGAACTTAAAAACTTGGAATGTTTTTATGAGAAACTCATGATCGAGAAGTATTAATTTCTCGTTGAGAAGGATAAGTTATCGTCCGAGATACACCTTCCTTATCTGAGGGCCGAGTCCTAAGCTGTGATGCGCTTAGAAGTCATTGTGAGTAATTATCAAGTAGATTCATTTGCGAGAACTTTCAAGTCATCTGGAGTCATATACTTCATACCAAGACGGCCAACGAGATACGTAAACCTATATTGCGACAAGGCTTCTGTAAACAAGTCCACCAGGTGGTACTCAGTTATGACAAAGTATAACTCCACCATGTCGCGTTCCACTTGTTCCTTGATGAAGTGATATCTTACATCGATGTGCTTGGTGCAAGAGTGCTGAATCGGATTAAAAGAGATGGGTATGGCCGAAATTGAGTCACAATACATAGGTATTTTGTCAGAGTGGAAGCCATAATCTGTGAGTTGAGTTCTCATCCAAAGGACTTGAGTACAACAAGCGGATAGAGACACATACTCTGCTTCTGCGGATGATAGCGAGGTGCAATCCTACTTCTTTAACGACCAGCTCACCAGCTTGTCTTCCCCTAGAAATTGTACGCCACCAGAAGTGCTCTTTATAGTATTAACTAACTCAGAGTGAGAAAGTCAATAAATACGTATTGATCTTCGTGACAATGAGAAAAGTTCCTTTTAAAAGAAACTCGAATTGTTGGGGAAGGGTTGTGCATCGCATCACTGAGTCCATGACACTTGTCTTCAATAGATGTATTGACCTGGATCTGCCTTGGTTGGATAGAATATTCAACTCCTTAATTGCTTACCAATACGTCATCACTAGCACCTTGTTGTGATTGTTCCAGTGCTGACTTAAGTAATTGGTCCGCATTCAGCTTCATTCAACTCCATATTTCCTAAGGACTACTAATTCTAGCTATGGAATGTCCTTGGGTATATCCTTTCGGTTCTGGTTGGATCATAGGACTTAGTTTCCTATCCTAAACCACCTTTTAACTCCTTCGTTTCGTTGTGGATAGTAGATTGTTTTGGGTCTAGATCGTAACCATAAAACCATTAAAAACCATTCAAAGTGCTTGATAAACATCAAAACTTTTAACACTTTGAAAGTTTTACATTTCCGAAAATACTCCCCCTACACACATGCATCGATATTCGAAATAGTTTAGCATGTGAAGGAAAGAGTTAAACTTGAGTATTTAAGATCACATGTTGCGATATATTACACATTAATCACATTTTCTCCCCTATCTCTAATATAAAAAACAAAATATTAGAGATACCAATTGATTAAAATAGGATAATTTCTAAAAACCTTTGGAAGAGAAACATGTGTGCACACATGAATCATGGAACTTTTGTATTCGGGTTGCTCCCCCTCAACAATATATGTGTGTCTTGAGACAAAATTTGACAATATCTTGGAAAAACAACACCACAAAATATGTTGAGGTACGGAGAAGAGATGCCTTAACCGATATAATATATTGCATTTGAGAATTTGATATCATGTTGGATACATATAATATGACAATTCCAAAGATGCACCCAACAACATTAAAGGCTTTGATTTTTAAACGCCCCCTCCAAAATTGATCCAAATAATATATGACATTTTTGAGATATAAAACCACTTTATGAGGAAGGGAGTGTTGAACACATAATTTTGAAAGATTTAGAAAAATCTTTTGAAAATTTCTTGAAAAATTGTGTTTAACGGTTTTAAAATAAATTCGGATTTACATGAGCTCAAAACTTTGAATGTTTAGTGACTAGGTCATGACCAAGAAAAAATAATTTCCTGTTTTGAAGGATAAGTTATCATCCGTGATAAACTTTCCTTAATTTGAAGAGCGAGGTCTAAGCTGAAATTTACTTAGAAATCATTTTTCATGAACTTAAAAACTTGGAATGTTTTTATGAGAAGCTCATGACCGAGAAGTATTAATTTCTCGTTGAGAAGGATAAGTTATCGTCCGAGATACACCTTCCTTATCTGAGGGTTGAGTCCTAAGCTGTGATGCGCTTTGAATTCATTGTGAGAAGTTATCAAGTAGATTCATTTGCCAGAACCTCCAAGTCATCTGGAGTCATATACTGCATACCAAGACAACCAACGAGATACGCAAACCTATCTTGCGACAATTATTTTATAAACAAGTCCGCCAGCTGGTACTAAGTTCTGAAAAAGTATAACTCCACGATACCGCGTTCCACTTGTTCCTTGATGAAGTGATATCTGACATCGATGTGCTTGGTGCGGGAGTGCTGAACCGGATTGCAAGAGATGGCTGTGGCCGAATTTGAGTCACAATACATAGGTAATTTTATCAAAGTGGAAGCAATAATCCGTAAGTTTAGTTCTCTTCCAAAGGACTTGAGCACAACACGCGGATAGAGACACATACTCTGCTTCGGCGGATGATAGCGAGGTGCAATCCTGCTTCTTTGACGATCAGCTCACGAGCTTGTCTTCCCCTAGAAATTGTACGCCACCAGAAGTGCTCTTTCTAGTATCAAGGCAACCTGCATGATCAGAATCTGAAAAAGCTATTAGATGAAAACCGGTTTCCTTCGGATACCAGAGTCCCATGTGAATGGTATTCTAAAGGTACCGAAATATCTGTTTAACCTCCTTGAGGTGCGTTTCAGTAGGTTTGGCTTGATATCGTGAACAATAAAAATGTAGCATGATGAATATCAGGCCTGTTGACTGTAAGGTACATAAGAGACCTGATCATACTGCGATATCGCGTTTGATCTACGTGAGGTGAGTACAAGTCGGCGTCTAGGGATGAGGTCGAAAAAGGTGTACCAACGCGAGCACATGAGGTCATACCATGCTTTTGAAGTATCTCTTGAGTATACTTAGTTTGGTTAGTAAAGATACCACGTGGGGATTGATTAATCTGGAGGCCTAAAAAGAATTTTAGCTCCCCCATCATTGACATTTCAAACCTTTTGTGCATTAGTTTTTCAAAACCTTTTGAAAGTTTTGGGTTCGTAGAGCCAAAAATTATGTCATCAACATAAACCTGCACCATCAATATTTCATCCCCATATTTATTAATAAAGAGAGTAGGATCAATAGAAACTTTGGAGAATCCTTTGGAAACCAAGAAGTTTGATAGTTCTTCATACCACGCCCTTGGATCTTGTTTAAGTCCATATACAACCTTCTTGAGACGGTAGACCTTGTCAGGATGATGAGAATCTATGAATCCTTCCGGCTGATTCACATACACTTCTTCTTTCAAATGGTCGTTGAGAAAAGCTGTTTTAACATCCATTTGATAAACCGTGAAGCCCTTATGTGCAGCATAACCAAGGAATATCCTGACTGCTTCCAAACGAGCGACTGGTGCGAATGATTCATCAAAATATATTCCTTCTTGTTGACGGTATCCCTTAACCACAAGACGAGATTTGTTTTTGATGATTGTTTGTTCTTCATCCAATTTGTTTTTCCAGATCCATTTAAAATCGAGAACTGATGTTCCATATGCTCTGTCAACAAGTTCCTATACTCCAGGTCTTTCAAATTAGTGAAGTTCTTCTTGCATTGATTCAATCCACGCTTGATCAGTCATGGCTTGTTTGATGTTTGTAGGTACAGCGAAACTCACGGTGAGTGCATACATACATACATACATCGCCATCGGTTTCGAGTTGTCTACGTATTCGAACCGGTTGTGAAGGATTTCCAATAACTTGTACCAATGGATGATCACGAGTCCAATGGTGAGTGGATGGATATCGTTGATAGAATGTGTGCATGTTGATGGATCAACGTGTTGAGTAAAAGACTCTCCGACTTCTACCGGTATACCGAATGGGTTGTTAAATTCTTCTTCGTCAGACTATGAATCGACTGTTTGATCATTGTTTTCTCCTACACCATTGACGGTTGGTGATGTTGATTGTATGACGGTTTCTTGAGTTTGTTGAGTATCCAATGTAATTGTCTCTTGAGCAACGGTTGCTGAGGTAGATGCAGTTGTGTCTTCTTGACTTGGTACGGGTGCATCAGCAGTATTCACAGTGGAAGGCTTTGACCCAACTTGATTGTTTCTATAGTAATATTCATCAAACATTGGATCATATAAATCAACCAACTCATTCATTTTCATCTTATCCGTCGAGTCTGCTGTAGGAATATTTTCTTGACATTCTTGCACGGGACGTACACTGTTTTGTATAGGTGCCATTGTTGGACATTAAGGTGCGGGACTTGAGCTGTTGTGATCAAGTACCATTTGAGGCAATTCGTCAAAGTTCACATGAATTGTTTCGGCAATAATCCTTGTTCTCTTGTTTTAAACTCGATATCCGTTCGACAATGTAGCATACCTCACAAAAATACATGCATCACCTTTTTCTTTCATCTTGTCGAGATTCTCACTGTCTTTTAGAATGTAGCATAAAGATCCATATATGTGAAAGAATTTAACAGTGGGTTTCCTGCCATTGATGATGTGGTAAGGTGTCTTTTCATGTCTTGGGATGACGAGAGAACGATTCTGAGTATAACATGCAGTTGCAATTGCTTCAGCCCAGAAGAATAGTGTTAATTTTGAAGCAGAAAGCATTGTTCGAGCTGCCTCAACCAAAGTACGGTTCGTCTTTCGACAATGCCGTTTTGTTCAGGAGTTCGAGCAATAAACTTTTGATGTTCGATGCCTTCTTCTTGAAAGTAAGATTGCAAAGTATTGTTCAAAAATTTTGTACCTCTATCCGTTCTTATGGTTAATATTTGAGCTTGAAGATTGCGTTGTATCATCTTGAGAAAGTTTTTGAGAACCTCCGGTGTTTCATCTTTGGACCTTAAAAAGTAAGTCCACGTGTATCTGGAGTAATCATCAACAATCACGAGAATATACTTCTTCCCGTTAATACTCTCTACACGCATGGGACCAAATAAATCCATGTGTAGAAGTTCCAATCGTCCTTTTGAGCTTGGGGTAGTCTTGGTTTTGAAAGACTTTCGTTTTTCTTTCCCCAACTCACAAGAAGAACAAAGATGGTCTTTGACGAATTTTAACTAAGGAAGACCGGTCACAATATCATTCTTCGAAAGCAAGTAGATGGTGTCAAAGTTCAGATGTGACAATCGTTGATGCCATAACCATGCTTGAGATGATGAAGCTTTAGCCATTAAGCAAATTGGATTTGTTGAAGATGTGTCTTGAAGAGTTACTGTGTAGAGATCAGAACCACGAGAACATGTAAGAAGGTCATTCCCATCGTAGTCTCTAACATAGCAAGTAGTTTTCCGAAAATCCACTTCCAAATCCGCATCACAAAATTGACCAACCGAGAATAAATTATGATTTAGTCCCTCGACGTAATTAACCCGTTTGATAGTAATATTCCCTGGAACAAAATCGGCATATCCAAGTATCGGTGCAAACTGATCATTTCCAAACCGCACCGTACCCTAAAATTTCTCCACGAAGTTACTGAGAAGCTTGGGATTTCCCGTCATGTGCTTTGTTCACCCGGAGTCCATGATGAACAAAATGATTTTGACGAGCTGCATGAGAATTAGGAGACAATGTAGCCTTTTACAAATGGGAGCCCTTGATAGAAACGGGTTCCAAAATATTAGTGGGCCTAGATTCAAATCTTAGAGGCAAGCTGATATTCATAGACCCAATTACTAAAGTTGTTAACTTAGGTTTCCATTTGTATCCGGGTGGTGTAAATCTCGAATACCCCCGTTTACATGTCCTAATCATGTTCTCATAAAGCTCCTTTAACTTGTTTTGTTTACGCAGAGTAGTGGATTCTAATGCACTTAGTTTCTTAAGTGGTTGATCAGTGGATTGGTTCAAAGTTCTTGTGGGTTTTCTAGTACTAGTGGGCACAAGTGTGGAAACCTTGGTTTCCTCGAATATTTTAGCTGCCAGGCATAACCATTGTTCATATGATTAACAATCAAAGCGGAAAAGAACAATAGTTAGGAAACAAGGTGTTTGGGGGCACAAGAACACCTAAATTAATCAATGGATTGCTAATTATATTAATAATCAACAACCACTAGACGTGTATACATTAATCCCACGTCTAGTGTAACACACGCTTTAGGTTTACATTGTGAATGAAAGTTATGCAAAACCTAATAACCCTTGGTTCTTTTTATAGTGTAAGGATTAGGGTTTTACAAAAGATAACTATAAACATGAATATCTTATATTTAAATAACTAATACAGAATATATTCTGCATACTTATCCTAACTAGAAGCTTCCAACAGCGGTTGACTTTTGTTGACTTCTGTCAACGCCTAATTTACTCTTGACAACGCTTGGATTACACTTGTCAACGCTTAGATAAATGCCTTCATGTTTTCTTCGTTTTTGAGTTTCTGCCACATCAACTTTTTGACCCAACAATCTTCCCCTAGTTGATGTCGGCAAAACTCTTTGTGTATCCCTTGTAAGTTGTACATCATCTTCAAATTTCATCCCCTCAATTGTAGCATGTATGTCTTCCCCTTTTTTTGTCACATCAACAGGGAAGTAATCAATGTATGCAATCTTGAAGATTCTCCAAATGTAGGCTCTGTGTAATGATTTTGAAGAAAAACAAATATAATATTCTTGATGTAGAAGTAGAATAACCCAACCTTGTGTTCCATGGCTTGCACTATCCATGTGATGAAGAACTTATATCAATGGCAAAGTATAAGTAGACCTCGATCTCTTGTCAATATTCTCATCCTTTGTGAGACATTGAGCACGATAATGTAACTCCTTCAAGTGTTATGACAAGTCTTCGTCACCAACCGTGTAAGCATGAACAAGTTACCTTTAAAGAATAATGTTGACTAGGCACCATCTTTAAAGATATGATAGAACACAAACTCGCGAAAATCTTCTTCGAACATCAAACTTACCATAAGAATTCTTCCCCTTAAGCCAACACCTCTTCATGATGAATCTTAATGAAACAATATCTTCATATGTAAAAGCCATCAACGGATAACTCTTTCACAAGGCCACCCCGATTACATAATCTAATATCCATCAAATTCTTCATGAATTGCTGTTAACTTTCGTAAAAATCATTAATCCCTTTCAAAAATATCCGAGCCATAAATATCAACTTGATATTATGTATAAAAACGGAGATTCCATGTACCTTTGCGTGTAAATACCTTTTTTTTATGTGCCAAAGTCGTATCAATTTTCCAAACAGCAGCTATTCCTTTTGTTGTCCAATATCTTCCTTTATCCAATATATCACCACTGTGTGTTGTCCAACATTGGACAACACTTGACAGCGTTTGAAAACCCATATATCGGACAACAAGTGTCAGCACTTCCCAACAGTGCTTAACTTATTCTTGTCAGTGTCAAAGTTAAATCTTGTCAGCGTCATAAGAATTTAAACAAATAAATTTGTTTTCATGTCCATATATCACGTCCCTTTAATAGTCGATCTCCTCATGTGACTTTTCTTTTGATCATGTGAACACAACATATACATTCGTGTGAACACAATTATAGACCAATCATGTGATATGTGAATAATGGCACAATTGCCATTGTTAACCCTTTTCTTTAAACCAATTTGCTGTCCTCACATACACATGATGACCCACGTTGTGACAATGAGCATGGTACTAAAATATTTCAAACAGTAACATGCGTCTGCACTTGGACCACTTTTTACTAAAATATTTCAAATTGGACCACTTTTTACTTATCATATGAACCATACTTTTGTCTCCTTCCAGATTTAGGGCTCGTTAGAAACCCTCACAACATCATTCAATTACCACCAGGACCACAACAAGTACTCTTATACATGTGAGAAACATTATCTTGCTACTATACTGTATGAATTGTAGTTTATTGAAGAGATCCCCATGTACACAACTGCTCACCCACGTGAACAACATACAAATACCAATAAACCACCTGTGATAATTGTAAAAGTACTAGCAGTATGTTGTCACACGACATCCCTTGATCGATTCTACCTGGTGATCATAACCTGCTGTATCATGAATCATAACGTGCTACTAGGGTTCATCATCAATGAAGAATCGATTCCCCATAGCTAGCAACACATCAACTTCATGAAGATTAGGGTTTTTAAAAGTTTAAGCACTGAAACCCTAGCTTCAATTAATCGTAACAGTTTTAAGGTTTTGTATAGAAACCCTAACTTGATTTTACGAGTCCAACTTCACATCACGAACAAGAACAACTTTTCTGTTTTTTAAATCGATCTAGGGCTTAGGGAAAGAAACCCTAAATCTTATTTAATAAAAACAAAAACAGAAAATGTATACCTCCTTCTTCAGCCAACTTTGACGAATGATAACTCGATATTGAAAAATCTAATTAAAGATCGCTTCGGTGAGATCCTAGACACAAGTGCAAAGAATCTACAGTTTAAAAATCACGATGATCCAACGGTTAACGAAGAAGAAATCGTGTTTTGAATATGGCTGTCCACAGAAAAACTACATATGATAACTGCTGACTTTGACGCTTAATAACTTTTTCTTGGGGATAAAACTTGACAATCCCTCCAGTGATGTCTAGATTTATGTGTATAGAACACACACAAGAAATTTCGTGACGATCTAACTGTCCAATAAAAAGTTATGACCTTCTGAATACTGCTGCGCACACAAAAACGTCCAGAAAAACCAAGACGGATTTTTCTTCTTCACACCATTACGAACACCTTGTTGGTCCTAGCATCACGAGCCACGAGGCTCTGATACCAACTGTGGAAACCTTGGTTTCCTCGAATCTTTTAGCTGCTAGGCATAACCATTGTTCATATGATTAACAATCGAAGCGAAAAAGAACAATAGTTAGGAAACAAGGTGTTTGGGGCACAAGAACACATAAATTAATCAATGGATTGCTAATTATATTAATAATCAACAACCACTAGACGTGTATACATTAATCCCACGTCTAGTGCAACACACGCTTTAGATTTACATTGTGAATGAAAGTTATGAAAAACCTAATAACCCTTGGTTCCTTTTATAGTGTAAGGATTAGGGTTTTACAAAAGATAACTATGAATAAACATGAATATCTTCTATTTAAATAACTAATACAGAATATATTCTGCATACTTATCCTAACTAGAAGCTTCCAACAGCGTTTGTCTTTTTTTGATTTCTGTCAACGCCTAATTTACTATTGATAACGCTTGGATTACACTTGTCAATGCTTAGACAAATGCCTTCATGTTTTCTTCGTTTTTGAGTTTCTGCCACATCAACTTTTTGACCCAACAACAAGAATAGGCTTCCTAGTTCTAGCATTCACGTCGTTATGATTAAAAGCACAAGCATCATGATTGAAAGTACGAACACATTTTCCACATTTAACACAAGCAAATTCAACATTCGAGGTCTTAGCATTCAAACCGTCATTACATGCAGTTACAAACGTTTTATTCTTAGAAAACTTAAAATTCCTACGGTGGTCTTCTACTTGCAACTTCTTTCCTTGACTATAGTTAGGCATGACCTTATCTTGTATTCTAGTGCTCTTAAGTTGTGGTCCGCTAACGCTAGTAGTGGGAATTACTCCTGTAGAAGAAGACACACGTTGATTAGTTTTCCTAGTATTCTGAGGTAACCGCGATGTTCCATTTTGAGTGGGCCTAGTGTTCATCTTGTACATTCCGGGTGCTATCACATTTGTGCTCTTCTCATTTCCTAGCGTAAACATAGTCTGTGGGGGGTTTTCCCAAAATAGATGGTTTAGGACATTTAACCGCATTCGGTTGACGAACGGCGGATGATTTACCCAAAGAAGACTTTCCTTTCAATTTCTTAATGAGTTTTTGCAAATCACTGATGGAAATGTCCCTTTCTTGTAGTTGAGCTTTCAAATCAGTTATTTCAAAACCTTTTTCATTCAATTGACGAACCGAAGAAGCTGCCAGTTCTTGACACTTTTTATGATTATGAGATTTATCACCTTTTGTTAAAGCAAGTTCAAGAGAAATGGAGTGTTTCTCAAGTTGGGAAAAACTTTTCGGAAGTTTGTTAAATGACTGAATTTGTTTCGAAAGCTCAACTTCAAGATTTTGACATTTAGCGTCCGTTTCTAACACTTGACATACTACATGACAATATTGATCAAGATCGATATACACACCAAGTATAGCATTCATATGGTCAGTATAATAGTATTCCTTAGAAAGTCGATCAATTTCGTTAGAAAGTTGGTGTTCTTGTGTCTTTAATTTAGTTTGAAGAAAACCAACTTCATCTTCAAGATATTTAACGTATCTTAAATCAATTATCATTTCCTCAGTGAGAGCGTTATAAAACATTTCCACATTATTTGAAAGATCATCGATGGTTGGAACAATACATTGTTGAATTGTGACTTCTACTTGTGGGTTAGGTTTAATATTCCAAACGGTATCTCTAGAAACTTTTTCATAATCGACGACACCTTTGTATAAAATTAAAACCCCTTGTTTTATAAACTCAAATTGCTGAACACTTTTACCTTTCTCATCTCATTTATGTTTTTCATCCGAAATTTGTTTTTCTAACAAAATTGATTGCTTTTTGAAACCCCTTTTTAAAGAAACTTTCTTTTCCGTTTCATGACTCGGTGGTGGAACATTTATGAACAACTTCTGTTCTTTTTTTAAAGTTCTTTTTGAGGAAAAAACTTAATATGATTATTAGAATCAGAAAGGTTTATCAAATCACTCAAGTTCGATCGACTTTCTTCATGATGACGAATGATTTCGTCGCAGTCAGGGTATAGCATAAGGGCAAGATTATCATTATAACAACCGATATCATAAAGAGCAGGCTTGATACTTTTAATATTATTGAGATATTTAGGCTTAACAAAACTCGTTTTCATATTTCTATTGAGCATGTTCATAGTTTGAATAGATTGAGCCATTTTGTAAACTATGTTGTTTAACGTTTCGACTCTCTTTTCCAAAGCAAGAATTTTTTCAATGTCCTTTTCTTCACAAGTTTTATAAAGCTCAGATTGTTCTTTGTTAACCGACTCTAATTGAGAAATTTAGAGTTTATGCAAAAGCAGTTGTTCTTCAAGTTCCGACATCTTTTGTTTTAACATATGAATTTCATGTGTTACTTCAGAACAATATTGTTCGTTGAGCACCTTACGTTCATGTTGGAAATACGTTCTTACGTATTTAGGAAGATTCGGTCACTCTGACAATATTTTAAGTTGTAGATCGTAGTCTAGATATCTTATAACTAATTAACAAGGAAAGGCCTAGTCCATGTTATGTATGGACAACCCAATATTGTAAGCCCGAGCCCATCTTATGGGCTTGGTATATAAACCCTCTACTTAGATGGAGAGGGTGTGGTTTCATTTCATTTTACACATAGTTAGATGGAGAAGGCTCTCAATGGGTTGAAGCAAGCTCCACGCGCATGGTATGATCTATTGTCACACTTCCTCATCACGCAAGGCTTCGCTAAAGGCAAGGTGGATCCCACGCTGTTTATTCAGAAACGAGGTAAAGATATGATTATTGTACAAATATATGTTGATGATATTATATTTGCTGCCTCGACCCAAACCTTATCCGATGAGTTTGGGACACTCATGTCTTCCAAGTTTAAGATGTCAATGATGGGCAAGGTATCATTATTCTTAGGACTTCAGATATCTCAGAGTCCCAGAGGCATCTTTATTAATCAATCCAAGTATGCCCTTGAATTGCTTAAGAAATATAAGATGGAATCTTGTGACCCCGTGGATACTCCAATGGTGGAACGAACTAAACTTGATTCAGATCCACATGGAGTTGCCGTTGATCCGACACTTTATCGTGGAATGATCGGTACCCTTCTTTATATCACAGCTAGTCAACCTGATCTTCAGTTTGCTATATGCATGTGTGCTCGGTATCAAACTAGGCATACTGAGTTACACTTAGCTACTATTAAACGGATCTTTCGATATCTTAAAGGAACCATTAATCGGGGAATTTGGTATTCGAAGGACTCTTCTATTACACTAATGGCATATGCATATGCGGATCACGCGGGTAGTCAAGATACAAGGCGTAGCACGAGTGGAACTTTGCAAATACTAGGAGATCGACTAATCAGTTGGGCATCGAAAAGCCAGAAAAGCGCTGCAATTTCAAGTACGTAAGTAGAATACATAGCTATGCCCGGTTGCAGTGCTCAAATTCTTTGGATGAGATCACAATTAACCGACTATGGTCTAGGTCTCAACAAAATTCCGATGTACTGTGACAACAAGAGTGCAATTGCCTTATGTTGCAACAATGTTCAATTCTCCCCGTCGAAGCATATTAACATTCCTTACCACTTTATCAAGGAGCAAGTGGAAAATGGAGTAATAGAGCTTTACTTTGTCCGATCTGAGTATCAATTGGCGGATATTTTCACGAAGGCTTTAGATCGCGCTCGAATGGAATTTTTGGCCGACAAGTTAGAATGAGAACTTTCTCGCCTGAGACTCTAAAGGAACTGGCAGATGAAGCGAAAGAATATTGCTGGTAAACTATTCTCCGTATCCTTGGTGATCATTTGTATATATTGTTTATATTTTAATCCACAAAAGTAAAATACAAAAATATAAAACCATATAAAAACCATAAAAATTAAAAAATTCAGAAAAATCCAAAAATATTTTTACTTGATTTTTCAAAGGCATGTCTTTTGGTACGATAATATTTACGGCCTTAGAAATGTTGATTAATATTGACACGGCACCATAAATAGAGTTCGTACAAAAGTTGTAAATATTTCATAAAACATGCCCAAACGGCTTGTAGTTATTTCTGACTGCAACCCAGTTTCATATTAAAGTCAAGTATTTCTTATGAAAGCTTTGGCTCACAACGGGAATTAATTTTCTCGGGCAAGGTTTACTTTAAAACCTTGTAAGGGATCAAGTTTACTTTATAACTTGGTCTAACACAAATTTATGTACGCATCAGTGCATTTATTTGTTAAAACAAGAGAAGTCTTGTTTTTATGAAGTTATCATCTCTACAACCATAGCTATCTACATTTGGTATCTACATACTCGACGATGCGACTACTCAACCGACGACTACAACTCTTTCAATAGAACACGGGTCAACAATTGAGGGGGAGCAATTGTCAAGCATTCAGAATCTTCGATGCTGAACGTTCACAAGTTGGTGTCAAGACTACAATACCAATCGTACATGTGGTGTCAAGAGATGACTTCAGACATGACGAGGCGACCAACATATGCTGACAAGAACCATTTGATCTTATCATATGATGTTCTCATCAATCAGGTCCAACCTTGTCAATTCTTTTTAATATATGGTGAATATGTGATTGTTTTACAAATCGGTATCATATCTCAT
The DNA here is from genome assembly GCA_025667525.1 of Glebionis coronaria. Taxonomy (NCBI): domain Eukaryota; kingdom Viridiplantae; phylum Streptophyta; class Magnoliopsida; order Asterales; family Asteraceae; genus Glebionis; species Glebionis coronaria. The sequence goes on along the minus strand of JANFOE010001063.1, from coordinate 508,136 downwards.
ACATTTGGTATCATGAAGATAAAAAGGACTTGCATTTTTCTTCCCAAAACCTTAGTTTAAACTTCATTAAATCAATTGATATTAAAAACATCGATTGGGTTAATATTTTTAATATGGGGGAGAAAATGTGATTTAATATGGGAAAGTATCACAAATGGTTTGACTTAATGTGATAGCTTATCCCGACATGTGCGAAATGTTTTCGAATATCGTGGCATATGTTAAGGGGCAGCAAAACGGATTTGCACATCAAAAATGGATTTCATGGTGATTTATACTTACTCACAACCCATTTATTTCACGACGATGAAGATTGTGGTGACATAAGGATGGTAGGATAGGTTAAGTCCAATGATTCTTCTTAAACCAGAGGAATCTTCCCAAGGACATTCCATAGCTAGAAATAGTAGTCCTTAGGAAAGTTGGAGAAAAGATTGTGAACGTAGCTGAATGCCTACCAAGTGCTTAAGTTAGCACTGGAACAATCACAACAAGGTGCTAGTTATGACGTATTGGTAAGCATTGAAGGGGTTGAAGAATGAATAAGGCTTGTAAAGATAAAGGGTGTAAAGAAAGAAGCCCTCCTTAAAACTTAGGCAGAAACCGGGTTAACACATATGTTATTGAGATCATTTTTAATGATGCTCGATATTGAAGATAGACATCATGGACCCAGTGATGCAATGCACAACCCATCGCAGCTAACTCAGATATCTCTCAAAAGGTATTTGTTTTAATCACACGGAGACAACACGTTATCTATCGATTTATTCACTCCGAATAAATAGGTATTAAAATGGTGGCACTCCTCTCCAGCCTCCGATCACTAAAATCTAAAATGCACGATCGAGTCTAGAGCCATTTGAGATCATCAAATATCTCAATAGGACACACCTTCATGTTTCATTGCTTCTTCACACACTCTGAAAAGTAAGAAAGATCTTAAGAGTCCTACGCAAAATCTTCATGATCTTGCCTGAAAATCTAAGTAATACGAAAGTATTTACAATGAAGATGGAAATCCTTCTTGAGCGAACATTAAAAAGCTCATGGTAGGTAACTTGTGCGATTCTTTATGAATCAAACTTGTGATAACTGGAAAGCAACAGTTGTTTAATTCTTAATTGAATTTAAACACGTTCCAGGCCTCTAAGCAATATCTAAGTGATCTTGCTAGAACACTCAGAGTGATACCTTAATGTTCACAGTGATGAGTGGAAATCCTTCTAGTGTTAACCTTAAACAACACTTGGTAGGAAACTTGCAAGATTCAATATGAATCAAGCTCGTGATAGCTGGAAAGCAACGATGGTGCGATTCTTTAATGAATCAAACTTGTTCCAAGAAACAGAATTGACGGCTTCAATCATGCGGATAATTTTGTCTAAATGATTCACTCTTTACGTTCGCAGTTAGCTTTGGACGGTCGAGTAAAGAGAACGGGTTTACCCGCGAAATCTTGTCAAGGAGATTTTTAATTAAATCTACCTTCCACAAGTACGATATTTTATATCGTCCAACGGTCTTCACCGACCGGAGGTAAAATGATACCGAATTAGAATGAAATGTTCAAAGCCATTTTGTTCGTGTCTACTTATGTTGCGGCACTCGAAGACGGTGGCGTTGCGGAATCCGAGAAGAAGTCGTCCCCGCATGCATATACTTTATGCACTTATTACATCATCTAATTCAAGAAAGCCTAAAAGTTAAGTCTTCTGCTGTATCGAACTCTAAAGCATTCAAGAATTATGAAGGTATAAGTATGTGGGACATGAAGTCACGAAGAGGCGAAGAATCACAAATGATGGATGCACAAGATCAAGACAAGAGATTAATGCTAAAGAATTATATCAAAGATCACATCAACATGTTCACTTGAAAAGAAAAAGAAAAGAAAGAAGAAGACTACGAGCTCAAGACAGGCATAGTATGATAGGTTTATTTTATTATTGTAACTTGGGTAACACCCTTTTTTGGAGTGACCTCCCTTAGGGGGAGATTGTTGGAAATACGTTTTTATGTATTTAAGAAGATTCGGTCACTCCGACAATATCTTAAGTTGTAGCTCGTAGTCTAGATATCTTATAACTAATTAACAAGGAAAGGCCTAGTCCATGTTATGTATGGAAGGCCAACATTGTAATCCCAAGCCCATCTTATGGGCTTGGTATATAAACCCTCTCCTTAGATGGAGAGGGTGTGGTTTCATTTCATTTTACACATAGTTAATCACTTTCTCTCTCTAAAGTGTGTGTGAAATCATCTATCTTTCTATCTCTTTCTCTCTCTAAACATAAGCTAGATTTACAATATCTTACAGTTCATATACCAAGCCATTAGCTATAGCAACTCTTCGATCAGCTTCTTTTACATAATCACACTCTTTAAGCCTGTCTATCTCCTCGGCTTTAAAAGTTTATTAGCCTCTTTGTTTTCATTTATTTCATGTTTTAAAGTTTCAATAATAGACGCAAGCAAATCACGGTCCTCATCCGATTCAGTATCCTGAGCAGCATTAACGTCATCATTACACATATGCTGTGAATCCGTAGAGATATTGCTATCCTACGTGTCCATTACATATGTGTCATTGATGCTTTTGGGTTGCTCAGGATGCCGTCGTTCATTTGCAAACACATTATAGTTATCGTATGATGGTACCTTTTCAATTGTCTTAGAATCAAAGATAGGTCAAGAATTGTCAGCGGTCTCTGGAATCACTTCTTGTATCTTTGCCATGTACACGTAATGTGCCGCCAACTCTTGATCATCGGCTTCATACCTTGCATCACGATCATACCTAGGAGTATCTTCGACTTCCTTATATCTAGCATTGGAGGATGCTCTAAGTTTGTTGTTGGTAGGTTTGTAGATCTTCTTATATGTTGTGGTGAGTAAAGACATGAGTTCTTCAATCTTCTTGTCCGTTGAAGTTTGTTCATCGTCATTGTCTCCATCTGACTCGGTGTCATACTTTGGAGGTGGAGCGGGGACAATTTCTTTTACTTTGTTTCTAGTAGTCGCTAGAGGTTTAGTGGATGAGCTTGATGACCTTGAGGAACTTGAAGAATGAGAAGGTGCTTGTTCACGGTAAACGGGTTGTGTTGAAGTAGAAACCACAAAAGCAATAAACTTAGCAGACCATTATGCCTTTTTAGCCCTAAGTTCATTCACTTCATTCTGATGTTGTTTCAAGATATCATAAAGTTTGTGATAAGAGATAGTCTTGGTATCTTCCCTTTGTTTAACCAAAGTCACAAACCTTTGCCATTCCGGTTTGAGTTGAAGTAAAAACTGAACATTGGAATCATGACTGGAGATGGTGCACTGATTTCTGACAACCTCATCATCATTTTGTATCTCGAGTAATATGACTCAATGGATTCACCATCTTTGGATGTGAATTTTCCGAACACCCAAAGTAGATTAGTCTCGAGATCTTGAATATTGATCGACTCACCTTGCTTCAATCGATGAACTGCATTCCACATTTCCGTAGCATTAGGACATGCATCAACCGTGGAATAGATATTGTTATCAACCCCAGTGAGTATGTAGTTCACAACATCAACTTCAGCTTGGAGGAGTTTCTTTTTCTCAGCACGACATGTGTCGAAATTCTCAATAGCTCGTGTAGTTGATGAAGTACCATCTTCTACTTATGTGGTAATGGGTCTGAATTCAAAAACTTGAGGTGCATTCTCAAGGCAATGACGAAGAGCGGTTCGGATCTCCTTAGTCTCGAGAAATCTAAGAAAACGAGATATCCACTGAACGTAGCAAGCGACTGTCAGCACAGGTGGATTACCGTTGCCACCTTGTTCCAAACAAACTTGATTAGCATTCACAATGTTGTTGTTGTTTGACATGGTAAATTATTGTGAATGGATTACAGATCTTAGTAGATTTGTTATGATGTGGTGTGGTGATAGGTGTGAAAACACCCATCCTTTTACCACTTATTTCTTGCTAAAACAAGACCAAAACGCGCATTTAATGTCATTTGTTTGGAATTATGCGTGGTTTGTGTGTTTGTTGTGTTTTCAGAGCCAACCAGATAAATATTGAAGAAAACATGGGATTGCACGGGTTTTATCGAAGAAAAAGACGAAGTCTATAGTCCAAGAGATGCAAAAGATTTGAAGTCAATGGGCCTATTTGAAGATTTATCGAAGAAAATGACCAAAGATGGAAGATTTACATATGTCGAAGAACTCAAGTCTATTAAACGAAGAAATTAAAAGACGAGTTGAATTTATTCGTCGACAAGTCCCGAATCAGAATCGAAAACGTCAACTTTATTGAAAAGACGAGAAGACGAAAAGAAAGAAGAAAGCCCACTCACCAACCAAGCACAAGGCCTATAAATAGAAGAACCCTTCACATTTTAGACTAGTTTTCATTTTTCCAGTTTTGTTCTTCCTTTTATTTCGTAGGAAACCAACACCCTTAAGGTGTTGGTGATTTTTCATCTTTGTTGATTCAAAAATCTTGTAAGTTTTAATCTTCTCTTTTGTTTACTTAACCTTAGTCAATCAATATCATCTTCCATTTAATCTTGTTCATCTTTCTCTTTTTGATTCAAAGTCTTAAGTTTTTATTTGGTTGGTTTTAATCTTTAAAAGTAAGTGGGTTTTATGTTTTTGTTGTTTTGGTTTAAAGTTTATCATTAGTAGATGATTGGTGGTTAGTTTTGTTTAATTCATGGTTAAAAACTTGGTTAATTTTGGCTTAAAATCGTATTGTTGATGTTTCCCTGTTCTTCGTCTTCAAACAATCCCCAGATTCCGAATGAGCACTTTATATTCCAAATGAACTAGTTATCTTAATTATTCCGCATAAGTGTTTTATTCCGGAAGAGCATTTCGTTTTAAGTTATTCCGAATAAACAAGTTTTCCGAATCAAGCCTTTTGTTCTAATTATTCCGCATGAATCATATATTCCGAATGAAGGGGTTTGTCTAGAATTATTCCGGGTCAGCCTTTATTCCGGATAAAGTAGATATTCCGAATGAATCTTTTGTTCTAAATATTCCGGATCAGTCATTATTCCGAACCAACACTTCCTTCCATTTATTCCGAATCAATCAGTTTTATTCCGGATGAGCTTATATTCCGAACCAGCATTTTTCTTAAGTTATTCCGAATCAATGTTCTTTTGATTATTCCGAGTGAAGCTAATATATTCTGGATCAAGCACTTATTCCGGATCAACAATTATTCCGAGTGAAGCTTTTCTTTCCGAATGAGCCATATATTCCGGATGAACTCATATTCCGGATGAACACAAATTATTCCGCATGAAGCTTATTCCGAATCAAGAGAATTATTCCGAATGAAGGTTTCTGTTTAGTATATTCCGGATCAAACATTTTATTCCGAATCAGCAACTTTTCTGAGTTTAGGTATTTTACTGATTTATTTTTATTCAAGTTTTATTTCAGTAATTGCTTTTAGCTTATCCTTATTTACTTCACGCATTTAATCCTTTTTAGTAGAATAGATTACCAACCCCCTTTTCAGTAACCAAGAACAACTATTCCACTTTGAACCGTGATCGATTCGAGAAGATACTAAGAAACGAACTTTCAACGAGTAAAATCTTTGTATCAAATGGCGCCGCTGCCGGCTCTTTTCGTAAGGATTAACGGTTTTTTGTGAGAAATTGGATTTTGGGATCCGTTCACCGTGAACGTTACTTTTTCATAAAAAATTTCAAAAATCCTAAAAAATATAAAACTTTCAAAATTACAAAAATATTAAAAAACATAAAAAACCAAAAAGATTTCTGCTTTGTTATTTCTTTTGCAGGTGCATGCGTACACGATCAACGTCTTATCCCAAGCCCGAGACTCTCGATAACTTAGACGTGGCCGGTGTACACAACAACAATAATAATCCACCTCAAAACAACATGAATAATAATAACAATGAACCTCTACCGGACAATCGTCCTATGATTGAACTTTTGCAAGCACATGTCGAGGGCAACAACGATCCTATTGTCATACCCGCGATTACAGCCAACAACTTTGAGATCAAATCCGGCTTTATTCACATGGTCTCTGCTCAACCATTCTTGGGGCGTACCATTGATGATCCTCATGACCACATCAAAAGGTTCCTTCAACTAACAAATACGGTCAAATTCAATGGGGTTCCACAAGAGGTAATCCGCTTACAACTTTTTCCTTTCTCCTTAGAGGGACAAGCCCGGCATGGGCTTGCAAAGGAACCGCCACAAAGTATTCTTACGTGGACGGACTTAGAGACCAAATTCATAAACTACTTTTTCCCACCCTCTCGTACTACCGCTTTGTGGAATGAAATTATTAATTTTGAACAAAAGTACGATGAGACTTTTAGTGAATCTTGGGACCGTTTTAAAGACCTTTTAAGAAAGTGCCCACAACATGGTTTTACCAAAGTGCACCAAATTAATACTTTTTACAATGGTTTAAGCATGAATGACCAAGATTCACTAAATAGTGCTTCAGGGGATAATATTTTGGTTAAGTCTTCTAATGCCGCTTGGGATATTATTGAGACTAAGTCTCGTGTGCAAACCAAGAGTGTTCGGACCAATGCCGCTAGTGCTAGCACTAGTGACAACGACAAGAGAATTGACAAACTTACTTCGCTTATTGAATCACTTGCTGTCCACACCGCTAACAATACCAAAAGCATCAACGCTCAAAACGATCAAGTCAATGTTGTAAGCCAACCATGTGAAATATGCGGGGGTCCTCACTCTTACACTACTTGTACCTCCACCCAAGACTATCCTTGTGAGAATGTTAACGCAGCATACAGTAATTATTCCATGGGAGGCTATCAAGCACGTCCTCTAGGTGACCGCGACTTGCTCAGCTATCGCTCAAATAACTTTCTTTCACCGCCAGGTTTTCCTCTAACCAACAACAAAACCTTAACCGAACCAACCAAAACCAACCACGAGCACCATACCAACCACCTCAAAGACAACCATATCCACCTCAAAATCCTACTCAAGTTTACCAACCCGCTCCTTACCAACCACCTGCTTATCAAGAACCTCCTCCTACTCAACCCACGGTTTTCAACCACGAGGTCGAAACGTACATGCGGACGAATGATGTGTTGGTGAAGAATCTGCAGACCCAGATTATTAATTTGAAGGGCGATATGGTGAAACAAGGGAATGATCTTAGAGCCGATATGCGAAACTCTTTGAGTAGTCAAACGAATGACCTAAGGGACATGATGGCTGGTTTCTTCCAAGGTAATCAACCCTCTTCTTCGGGTACTCTTCCGAGTAAAACCGTTGCTAATCCAAGAGGGGAGATGAAAGCAATCACCACTCGCAGTGGAAAAAGGTACCAAGGAACCCGAGCTTCCTACACCTACACCGGTGATTGTAACAAAGGAAAACGAGTCCACTATTCCTATTCCTCCACCTCTTACTTCCACCCCTCCACCACCAAAGGATGTGAGTGATCCTACGATCCCAAAGCTTTCCTCTTATTCCGATATACCTTATCACTCAAGGTTGAGGAAAGAGAAGCTCAAAAGCAAGGACGATATTCAAGTTTCAAAATTTCTCAAAATGTTTAAACAATTGAATTTCAACATCTCCTTCGCTGAGGCTCTCGCTCACATGCCTAAATATGCGAAGATGTTTAAAGATCTTCTTAGTGACAAGGAAAAGCTTCTTGATATCGCTAATACACAACTTAATAAGAATTGCTCCGCGGTTCTCTTAAGGAAATTGCCAACCAAACTTGGTGATCCGGGTCGCTTCCTAATCCCTTGCAACTTCCCGGGAGTAGAGAATTGCATGGCCCTAGCCGATCTAGGTGCTAGTATAAACTTAATGCCATTAAGTGTTTGGAAGCAATTATCTCTCCCTGAGCTAGTCCCCACCAAAATGACTTTGGAATTAGCTAACCGTACGGTTGCTTATCCAGTGGGGATAGCCGAAGACGTTTTCGTTGGCGTTGACAAATTCACCTTCCCGGCGGATTTTGTTGTCGTTGACTACGAGATGGATCCTCGTGTTCCATTAATCGTTGGTCGTCCATTCTTGAGGACCGGTCGCACTCTCATCGATGTAGAAGCGGGTGAGCTTATCATGAGAGTTGGTGACGATCAAATTGTCTTCAACATGGGTAAGATTTCTAAACAGCCTTATTCATACGAGAGTGTTAATTGTATCGACGTTCTTGATGAGGCTTGTGAAGAACACTTTAAAGATGCTTGTAAAAGTAGTCTTACCTCTCGTCCCAATGTTGAGACCGTTGCCTTTCTTGCTCCATCACTAACTCCATTTGGAGAAAGTGATTTCCTTCTGACTGAATTTGAAGCAACTTTGGCAGATTTGAACTTACAATATGACGATTCTCCCACCGATTGGGATGAAGACATTCGTACCATTGAGAAACTTCTCAATGAGGACCATATTTCTCCACCATCTCCCAAGGATATTGCTATCGATGAACCGAATTTGAATACACCTTCCATCAAAAATCCTCCGGATTTAGAGCTTAAGGAATTACCGTCCCATCTCGAGTATGTGTTCCTTGAAGACAAGAAGAATTCGCCCGTCATCATCGCTAAGGACTTGAAAGAAGAAGAAAAATCTCGCCTTATCGCCGTGCTTAAAGATCATAAGAAGGCAATTGCTTGGAAAATTTCCGATATTCGCGGAATTGATCCAAACTTTTGTACTCACAAAATTCTCATGGAAGATGTCTTTAAAGCCGCAATCCAAAGCCAAAGAAGGGTTAATCCTCGAATTCACGACGTCATAAAACAAGAGGTTATCAAACTTCTAGATGCCGGCTTGATTTACCCTATTTCGGATTCGCCATGGGTAAGTCCCGTCCATTGTGTGCCAAAGAAACCCGGAATAACCGTTGTTCCCAATGAACACAACGAGTTGATTCCTACTCGTCTCGTTACCGGGTGGAGAGTTTGTATCGACTATCACAAACTCAATGATGCCACGAGAAAAGATCATTTTCATCTTCCTTTCATGTATCAAATGCTCGAGCGTCTAGAAGGTAATTATTACTATTGCTTCTTAGACGGTTTCTCACGGGTATTTTCAAATTCCCATCGATCCGAAAGACCAAGAGAAAACCACATTCACTTGTCCTTACGGAACATTTACTTATAAAAGAATGCCTTTCGGCTTATGCAATGCTCTTGGGACATTCCAAAGGTGTATGATGGCTATCTTCCATGACATGGTTGAAGAAACTATGGAAGTCTTCATGGATGATTTCTCGGTTTATGGCGATTCTTTCTCTGCTTGCCTTGCCAATTTAGAACGTATGCTTAAGCGGTGTGAAGACACTCCCCTTGTTCTAAATTGGGAAAAATGCCATTTCATGGTAAAAGAGGGCATCGTGCTAGGACACAAAATCTCCAAAGCCGGTCTTGAAGTGGACCGTGCTAAAGTCGATGTTATTGCAAAATTGCCTCCACCTTCAACCGTGAAGGGTGTGAGAAGTTTTCTTGGTCATGCGGGCTTCTACCGTCGATTTATCAAAGAATTTTCTAAAATCGCTCGCCCGATGTCCCACCTCTTGGAAAAAGATACTCCTTTTATCTTTTCCAAAGAGTGTATTGAAGCCTTCAACCTTCTTAAGGATAAGCTAACTAAGGCACCGGTCTTGGTTACCCCTAATTGGGAGCTACCTTTCGAATTGATGTGCGATGCTAGCGACTTTCCTATTGGAGCGGTTTTGGGCCAAAGAGTGAACAAACACTTCCAACCAATCCATTATGCTAGCAAGACAATGACAGGGGCTCAATTGCATTACACGACAACCGAAAAAGAGCTTTTAGCTGTTGTCTATGCTTTTGAAAAATTTCGCCCCTATCTTGTCCATTCCACTACCATCATGTACACGGACCATTCCGCGTTGAAGTACTTGTTAACTAAACAAGATTCTAAACCAAGACTTCTTCGCTGGGTTTTGCTACTTCAAGAAGTTAAAATCGAAATTCGTGATAAGAAGGGAGCTGAAAACCTAGCCGCGGATCATCTCAGTAGACTTGAGGATCCTTATCAAGGGGATCATCCGAACAAAGAGATCAATGACTCATTTCCCCTTGAGACCTTAATGTCTATCAACTCGACTTTTGATGAGACCCCGTGGTTTGCGGACATTGCAAACTACTTGGCGAGTGGAATTCTCATTGACGGGTTAACATCCTAACAAAAGAAAAAGTTCTTTAAAGACATTAAGACTTACTTGTGGGATGACCCGTATCTATTCAAACAGTGCGCTGATTTGATTATTCGCCGATGTGTTGATGGACTGGCAGCTTTAGACATTCTCGAATCTTGCCACAAAGGACCCACCGGTGGTCACTTTGGTCCCAACTTCACCGCAAAGAAAGTGTTTAACTCGGGATTTTATTGGCCCTCCATTTATCATGACGCTCACGAAATGGTGAAAAATTGTGATGCTTGCCAACGACAAGGCAAGATCACACATAAAGATGAGATGCCTCAAAATTTCATACAAGAATGTGAAATCTTTGATGTATGGGGTATCGACTTTATGGGGCCATTCCCTTCATCTAAAGGAAACAAATACATCCTTGTAGCCGTTGACTACGTTTCTAAATGGGTTGAAGCCAAAGCTTTACCCACTAACGATGCAAGGGTGATTTGTAACTTTTTGAAGCAGCTATTCGCCAGATTCAGTGTGCCTCGTGCCATTATTAGTGATCGCGGGAATCATTTTTGAAATGATCAATTCGCAAGAGTCATGGCTAAGTATGGTGTCAATCATCGTCTTTCCACCGCATACCACCCACAAACTAATGGGCAGGCTGAAATATCCAACCGAGGGTTAAAGCGAATTCTTGAACGAACCGTGGGAGAGCATCGTGCCTCATGGGCCGATAAACTTGATGATGCTCTGTGGGCTTTTCGTACCGCATACAAGACTCCGATTGGTTGTACACCATATCGTCTCGTGTACGGGAAAGCATGCCACCTCCCCATTGATTTGGAGCACAAGGCTTACTGGGCCTTGAAGTGGGCTAACTTCGACATAAACAAAGCCGATGACCTACGCAAAATCCAACTCAATGAGCTTAATGAACTCAGGAATGAAGCTTATGAAAATTATTTGATCTATAAGGAAAATACTAAGCTCATTCATGACTCTAAGATTAAAACCCGAGAGTTCCAAGTTGGAGATAAAGTTTTACTCTTCAACTCTCGGTTGAAAATCTTTTCGGGCAAGCTGAAATCTCGTTGGTCCGGCCCATTCACCATTGCCCAAATTTTTCCATATGGTACTCTCGAGCTCGCTCAACCAAATGGACCGAATTTTAAAGTGAATGGCCAACGAGTGAAGTTGTACTTGGGAGAGGACATCTCTCATGAGATGATTCCATCCCTCTCCACCTTTCCTTTGAATTTGTTCGGGACCGAGTCAGGCTCGTGACTCGGTTAACAAAAACAAGCGCTCCTCGGGAGGCAACCCGAGTATCTATCCCTTTTCGTTTTACCTCCTAAGTGTAGGGGTACCTATATAGGTTTTTTGTGTTTGTGTGGTGATGTGATTACAGGGATAAGTGCACTTTTGGAACCTTTAAAGAACCGTGCTCCCGTGTTATCCGAAATCCGGTTCTATCTCTCAACTATCATGATTCAATTTTCTTCATACTCACATTTGAAATTGATCACTTTAGTCGTCTCTTCCTTAGCTTGATTTAACCAACGTGCACAATGTCATAAGTGTAGGGGAGACTTTTCCCACATGCTTAAACATTGAGGACAATGCTTATATTAAGTGTAGGGGAGACTTCTATCGAAGTTTTAAGTGGACTTTTCCATTAAAACGCCTTCATTTAACCGGAAAATCATATTTTTCAGCATTTTTCAAATTTTTAATTAACTTTGGCTATATAGTCGTAATTTTTAAAAAAATTATCGTTGCTTTCATATGTATATATCCCCAATAAAGTCAAAAATATTAATAAAGTGGTGTAGCTAGTTTAGAAGTCTTTGACATATTAGGCCCGTTGCGATTATTTTGACTCAACCCGAATAGACTTATCCAAGTTTATTCTAGCAAGTATCCTTAACCATGTAGACCTTAATTGGTTTATTAGGCTAAGCATCCACGAGTCTCATTACTTGAGTTTTTAAATTGTGGAGAACGAGAAATGATAGAGTCAATTATAAATCGGTATTCTTTCACAAGCACACTTGGTGTGATTATAAGCCTATTCTCCCATCGCTTGCTAATAATTTATCTGCAATAAGTAAGGTCGTACGATTTTATTGAATAACTTAGCTTCTAGCCCAAGATCGTTTAAAAGTTACTCGGTAATGATAAGAGTTCATAGCCAAGGCATAACTAATGAAGCGGGGCGCGAAGATTGGCGAGTACGAAAAGGCCCTAACAAGGCATGACGATTACATTTTATTGCTAGAGATCCAAGGTGATGTGAAAAGCATTATTCCCAAAATCAATATGAAGGATCAAGACTCACGACGAAAAGCAATCAACTCCCATAAAGATCATGGAGAAATCTATCCGAAAAGACCCTAACAAGGTATGAGGATAAATAGATCCAAGTCCGAAAAGGAGGCGGATCGTTGTATCTCAAAATCCCAATTAACGATTGAAGAAATAATGATGAAGTCGTGGTCAAAAAAGTTGGAGTATCCCTCAAAAGTCTCCAAGTGAAGAAACTCTATTAAGAAGAGAAGACCATTATCTCAAGAACGTCTCTCAAGATATGAAGTATGAAGTACATGCCAAATATCGGCCCGAGAAAGGTCTCAAATCGTGAAGCGAGTTATGCCAAGATATGAACTTTTTGAGGTCTCGAGAAGCAGTTTTAAGAGATTTTTTCCTTTAGCTAAATATTAATCAAATCGTCCTACTTTGCTTTCAGCCTAAATAAACTATCGAAATAAGTCCAAAAATGCATCTTCATGATCATTCTAAGACAAAAATAAAATATAAGAGATACACCTAGGAATAAGGGAGTTTAAGCATATAATTAAGCCATGTGTGTAGGTGTTTGTTTTGCTAACTTATAATAACAATGATCTCGTTTTTAATCTTGGTTTGGGGAACGTGAAACTTGAGGGTGATACATCTTCTCAGCAACCAAAGCCCTAATGTAAGTCTCAGATCTCTTTGCGAGTTATCTCCATATAACTATTTTCACGTGAAAATGGTTTTCTATCCCTTTTTTTCCTTTAAAGCTTTTATTTCTTCATAGTAATTTAAATTTTTGTTTTAGTAGTACAATAATAAGGCCGAGGTTGATTGATTATGAGAAAAGTGTAAATTTGCTTTGCCACTAAGCATTGCATGAGGGCATGGCAATGGTTAAGTGTAGGGGATTTGATAGGTGTGAAAACACCCATCCTTTTACCACTTATTTCTTGCTAAAACAAGACCAAAATGCGTATTTAATGTCATTTGTTTGGAATTATGCGTGATTTGTGTGTTTGTTGTGTTTTCAGAGCCAACCGGATAAATATTGAAGAAAACATGGGATTGCACGGGTTTTATCGAAAAAAAAAGACGAAAAGACGAAGTCTATAGTCCAAGAGATGCAAAAGATTTGAAGTCAATGGGCCTATTTGAAGATTTATCGAAGAAAAGGACCAAAGATGGAAGATTTACATATGTCGAAGAACTCAAGTCTATTAAACGAAGAAATTAAAAGACGAGTTGAATTTATTCGTCGACAAATCCCGAATCAGAATCGAAAACGTCAACTTTACGGAAAAGACGAGAAAACGAAAAGAAAGAAGAAAGCCCACTCACCAACCAACCACAAGGCCTATAAATAGAAGAACCCTTCACATTTTAGACTAGTTTTCATTTTTCCAGTTTTGTTCTTCCTTTTATTTCGTAGGAAACCAACACCCTTAAGGTGTTGTTGATTTTTCATCTTTGTTGATTCAAAAATCTTGTAAGTTTTAATCTTCTCTTTTGTTTACTTAACCTTAGTCAATCAATATCATCTTCCATTTAATCTTGTTCATCTTTCTCTTTTTGATTCAAAGTCTTAAGTTTTTATTTGGTTGATTTTAATCTTTAAAAGTAAGTGGGTTTTATGTTTTTGTTTTTTTGGTTTAAAGTTTATCATTAGTAGATGATTGGTGGTTAGTTTTGTTTAATTTATGGTTAAAAACTTGGTTGATTTTGGCTTAAAATCGTATTGTTGATGTTTCCCTGTTCTTCGTCTTCAAACAATCCCCAGATTCCGAGTGAGCACTTTATATTCCGAATGAACTAGTTATCTTAATTATTCCGCATAAGTGTTTTATTCCGGATGAGCATTTCGTTTTAAGTTATTCCGAATAAACAAGTTTTCCGAATCAAGCCTTTTGTTCTAATTATTCCGCATGAAGCATATATTCCGAATGAAGGGGTTTGTCTAGAATTATTCCGGGTCAGCCTTTATTCCAGATAAAGTAGATATTCCGAATGAATCTTTTGTTCTAAATATTGCGGATCAGTCATTATTCCGAACCAACACTTCCTTCCATTTATTCCGAATCAATCAGTTTTATTCCGGATGAGCTTATATTCCGAACCAGCATTTTTCTTAAGTTATTCTGAATCAGTGTTCTTTTGATTATTCTGAGTGAAGCTAATATATTCCGGATCAAGCACTTATTCCGGATCAACAATTATTCCGAGTGAAGCTTTTCTTTCCGAATGAGCCATATATTCCGGATGAACTCATATTCCGGATGAACACAAATTATTCCGCATGAAGCTTATTCCGAGTCAAGAGAATTATTCCGAATGAAGGTTTCTGTTTAGTATATTCCAGATCAAACATTTTATTCCGAATCAACAACTTTTCTGAGCTTAGGTATTTTACTGATTTATTTTAGTTCAAGTTTTATTTCAGTAATTGCTTTTAGCTTATCCTTATTTACTTCACGCATTTAATCCTTTTTAGTAGAATAGATAACCAACCCCCTTTTTAGTAACCAAGAACAACTATTCTACTTTGAACCGTGATCAATTCGAGAAGATACCGAGAACTTAATTGAACCTAGTAAAATAGTTTGTATCATATGGTTAAAATTTCGTAGCGTTCTGGGAATCTTCAGTCCGACAAAACGGTAGACCGAAAAATTTTTTATCACCAAATTTTGAAATAGAGTTAGAAAAAGCCAAAAACTAGTATAGAAAAAATTTGATTTTACTTGACCTAAAAATTTTAACTTTTTTTTTGGTAAACTATGTTCCGAGACTAGTCTAGATAGTGGCTAAGTCTAAAAAGTACTCGAACAAAATTTAGAAAAGTTATGATCTCGCAATAATCGTGTATCAAGGATTTCGCAATAACGGAATTGACACATATCACGCAATGTTAATATCAGAAGATTTCACAATACCCAAGAAAAGACAATTCTCGCAATAAATAGCATCAAACATTTCGCAATAGCCAACTTTTCGCAATAACCAACTTTTTGCAATATCTAACTTTTCACAATAACCAACTTTTCGCAATATCCAACGTTTCTCAATAACCAACTTTTCGAATATCCAACTTTTCGCAATAACCAACTTTTCGCAAGATCCAAAATCACCACATTTCGCAATATCCAAAATCAACACATTTCGCAATAACTAAAACCCTAATTATTGCGAAAATGATTTCGCAATAATGGACAGGATTTCGCAAAAATGGTAAAAAAACGTGGTTTTTTTTGAAAAAATCGAGCCAAACGCCCCAAAATTTTGCGTTTTTGGACGATCCAAAGTAACCAAATCTCTACCACAACTATGTAGGAGATTCCAAAACCACAAAAACAAATTTGGGACGTAGGTTATTGGATCAAAATAAACACGAAATCAATGAAAAACAAACCACAAATCTTCAATCACGTATCCACTATAGGCTCTGATACCAAATGTTAATCCCAATCAATCCATAACACAAGATTCTAGATAGAGAAGAAGAAGAAAGTTAGAGAGAGAAACTAGAGAGAGAAGTGGTAGAAGGTATAAACTCACTTAAATGAACCAACACCCTCTTCCACACATGGAAGAGGGTTTATATACCCACGAGCTTGGTAGGATCGTGGGTTTGTTTCCTTGGGCCGGGCTTGGCCTATCTTGGGCATACAACCCCTACCTTAGACAATATTAGCTTGAAGTCCAAGCCAGGTTAACCCGACTAACCTATTACTAAACAAGACATTTAACGACTAAGATGTGACAATCCGACAATTTGAGGCCGTTATTTTATTCTTAAGTATTATTTATAATCAATATTTTATTATTAGTTTATGAACTCACTTAAATTAGCATCGTCTACGTCTAAACTGGAGAGCTCTACGTTACGTGTTTACGTTTACATACTCCGTTTTTGTGACAGTCTGACATTTTCAGATAGTAAATTTATTCTCGTGTATTATTTTTATATTTTATTTTTGTGTTGGTTCATGAAGTCACATATTTACGGGATGAAATCAGGGCTTACGTGCATAATTTAACGTCTTCTACGTTTAAAACGGAAACCCTAGGTTTTCGTATTTACGTTTTTGTGGTCTGTTTTTGATGAGAATATTTTTATTAGAATCATTTTGTGCCGTAGTTTCATAATATGCAAAAAGGTTTTTCGAAAATCGCCCCAGGGCACGTAAATCGAGGAAACTAGAATAGAGGAGTACCCGTAAAATATTAGCGGTGAGATAAGTTTAACACTTGTCCTACCCTTCATAGGGGCGGATTCCACAAGGGAAAGACACCCTTTGGTGTCAGGTTTTTAGCTAACTATGAAGACACTTGTCTGATAAGCTAGCAAAATACGAAAACCTCCAAACTTCACACACACACACACACACTTCATTTGCATGTGTTGACTAGAAAAAAATTATAAACCCTCCCTCTCTCCCTCTTGTTCGGTCCACCATCACCAACCATACCACCATTTTCACAAAGCTTCAACTTACAACTTAGTCTATATTCATCTATGTTGAAAACCACATAAAAGGAGGATGTTTTGAGGTGATTGCAACTTGTAAAAGGAAGTATTCATGGATTCCTAGGGCTGATTTCTCAAGAGAAGTTCCTATATTTGACGATCACTAAAAGTTGTCTTGAAAAGTTAAAGGTTTGGGTACATAGATCAAGCTTGTTCATCAAAAATTTCATCATTTGGTTGGTATAAAGATTGTTTTCTTTCTATCATCCTATTATTTTGGTAAATGTATTTGTCTATTTATTTCAAAGTATATATGTATAATAGTGAGGAATGATGATCAAAGTGTTGCATGGGGATTTTGTGTCACTAGATTAAGTTAATAAGGCTAAAACTACAAGTAAAAGATGATAAAATCTTAACTAGATAAGTAGGCTGTTAAAAACAGTAAGTTTCAACATTTTTTGTTGATCAAATGGATTGGATTATTTGATATAATGATATAAAAATGATTTTTACACAAGTGGTGAATTGGCCACACAATGGAATATTAAAAAAGAGCAAGATATGGCCAAAATACTTTTGAGGTACTAATTTGAATAATCTGTTTTGGACGAATTAAAACTGATATTTAGAGGTTGTTTAAGAAGGGACCATAGAAGAGTAAACTGTAGAGAATATCATTTAGTTTCTACAGTAAAACTTTGGGGTTCTAACTCATTATAGAACTCAAGATATGCTAAAAATGGTGAACATGAGATTTCACATCAAATTTCACAATAGAATATTTAATATTAAAAGACCACTTGGGGTAAAATATTATATAAATAAGTATGTAAAAGTAAATAATTGATAATAACTATATTAAAAATATGTTTATATACTATAATAAATAAATACCACATTTTATAAAAATAAAGCTCAACTAGTTTTCTAACTACAAACTGTATATATATATATATATATGATTTTTATATCTTTTCGGCTAAAACCGAAAGGATGGCGTTTTTGCCAAATAAAACGTAGATGGTCGGACCCATCTAATGTAAGATTTTTATAAAACATTTACTGATATAGGAACACATTTAAAAAGCAAAAATCGACAAACCCGAGCTTTGCAACATATGGACCTGCAATGGACCAAAAAATAACCTTGTTGGACCACTAGGCCCAACTAGTTTGGTTTAGCACTATTGGACTTTCTCAAAGGGCTCAACCCACTTGGGCCCAACATATGAGTATAAGCCTGGTCCTAAATGAATAAATGGACTAATAAAAACATATTGGACTCTTAATGGGCCTATTGGGCCTTAACATATACATGGGCTAAAAACTAGTATAATTAGACTAAGTTAAGTAAATACTTAACAACTAATAATGTCGTATAAGGTGATAAAATCCCACTTGATCATCATGTTTATGACATCATTACATATACATAACAACTTTTTATAAATATTACTCGACATAGTCTAAGATCGAGTATTATTAATTTAGGTAACCCGTGATCGAGACGCGCGCCCTACACCTTAGTTGCCGATAAACCGCCTTCCAAACCAACATGAGTTCATAGCCTCATACTCTTTTAAATGTTTAATGAAATGATTTATAAACCCGCGTGGGAGATAACATGCTAGTTTTAATAAAATAGAACACAAGTGGTCCTGATTATATGCTTATTGATATGGACCTGATTGATTGGATGACCCAATGAATGATTGAAATGGATTATTATTAATTAGATTATGTCACTATAAGTCCCATTAGAATGAATTTGTGAACTACCGGGAGTGGGTAGAACCTTATGCATATAATAATACTATTTGGGGAAGATCACCCTAGTTCGTGTCTTGACGGCTGATCCCCGTTGTGTCACATTGATTGGCAACCGAATTTATGTATGAGAGGGATATAATTAGCGTGATTTTTGTGACGACACGCTGTTTAAAATGGGCAAATGAGTTCCAGGCTAGCTACCCGATGTATATTATAGAAAGGTAACAATGTCATGTGGCTTATAATAATCCGATAATAATAATGATAATGGTAACACTCAGGCTGCGGTCTCAGGAATAGTGTATGATATATGATTTGAATTATAATATATTGCCTGACTAGCAATATGGAGTCTTATTACTAATATTATGCTTGTAGTCTGCTTTTCATAACTTTTTCATATACCGGTTTTTATTATACTGTAAACAACGTTATAAAACGTATTGTATGGTACTGTTACGACAATGGTTCATATAATGGTTTTGACGGCAAAGGCCTATGTTATGATTTATGACAAGGATTCGTATAAAACGTTTTTGGCCTATGTTATGATTTACGATAGTGATTCGTATAAAATGATTATGGCCTATGTCATGGTCTATGACAAAGAATTGTACAAAATGTTTTTCGGTAATGATTATACACCGGTATTACGTTAATTGTTTTATTAAACTCTATGGACTCACTCAGTGTTTCGCTGACTTTTAACATGTTTTATCTCAGGTGCTTGAAGGTAATTCTCGGGAAGACGACAAGAGTTTATGGCCCGCATTTAAATAAAAATTTCCATTCAAATGTTTTGTAAATTTTTAAGACATACTTTGACCTAAGGACCTATGTAATTTGATATTTATGAATTGAAAAAATGCTTTGTTATTAAACGACACGATTTTTAAGCGTTGTATATGATTTGAGTAATGTGTTATCCCGTATCACCAATGACTCTTCCACTGATTCGAAATGTGCATATTTTGGGGTGTTACAGTTTGGTATCAGAGCTCTCGTTATAGAGAACGAAAGATTTTTAAAAGACCAAGGTTTTGAATAAAACATTTCAAAAATATTTTAACTATAAATATTTTTAAATAATTATTTTAAGTAAAACGTTTAAAAATCTTTTGACTATAACGGTGCCAAAGAATTCCCGAGTTACCAACAAGGCCAGAATGAGAAGTGTTATTTTAATATATATAACTTGGGTTATATATATGTGGTAATTTGATTACCTGATTGATTGATGATTATTCTAATACTTATACGAGATATTTATACGACGTAGATTGTCACAAGGAACCCTAAATCTTATATCGAATCAATCAAAGCTATTTCTGTAGGAAATCTAGCTATTCTAGATCTAAACCAAGTTGTGGATGTTTATGATCCCAACGAAATGGTTGATATTCCAAGAAATGTTGATATTAGTTGATTATGATATTGAAGATGAATTGTCGAGATTAAATCTGATATCGATGTCATGACGATCTTTCCTTATAGAGTGGAGTTTGACAAAACCTCACCACCTAGAAAGGTGTCATCTGATTTGCTGTCACCCAATTCTTAAATTTGAAATCGAAAAGGTAAATGTTGCATTTGAGCCTGTCATTGGAACCTTTACCCAAAAGCCTCATGCCACTTGTACCTTTCTGAGAAGTCAAATTGAATGTGTGAGTCATTTCCTACTCGTGACTCATTTGATAATTATTTTTATAAGAGCTATAAATTGGAAATTAAGTGTTGTCCATGTCCCGCTTTTATTGCCCTTTCAAGGTCTAAGAATAAGGTTGAAAGTATTGGAGAACGAGGTAGAATGTCGCGTTGAGTATAAGTTGGTTAAAGCTCGGATAAAGTTAGAATTTACTCGTGTGGAATGCGAGATAGTTAAGAAGAAGTCAATGAGTCATGTGGTTGAATTATAAGGTTTTAAATGATTGTTGGTTCGTGTTAAGGGTTGTTCCTAGGCCATTGTCCAATGATGAGGATGCCTAGTGTCCATGAAATAGATTGAAGATATCTTCTTCTGAATTGGGACCGATGGATATTCCGGGACACATGGAACACCTAATGACTCTTGTAGATTAGTATTCATTGTAGTATCTTTTAAAATCATTAACTTAATGCGTGACGATACAACTTTTGACTTTTTTGTGATTAACGAAAAGACTATCTTCGATTGCTAAACTCTACATGTATCGATGTTATCTATCTTTTCTTGCTTCTTTCTAATGTTCGCATTAGTGATACAACCATTGAACGAGTACTCATCTCGATTCGAGTTGCGTTGTGAATTATTCTTTCGTATTCCTGAGTGCCATCGATGTCATGAACCACATGATTATTTGGCTAAGCTCATTTCCTATCATATCGTAATTAGTTCTTGGTGAACAACTCTTCATCACTCTTTTGCAGATCACTCATTATTTTTATAAGTAATGCAATACCATCTGGGGAAAATATGAAATTCTTATTTTAATATGAGTTATTTAAATCGGTATTATTAAGTAATTACTATCGAAATAAAATAAACATCTTGTAAATGGAAATGCTTTCATAATGATGAACATTTCGGTAAAATCATTTTTATTTTTATTTCATAATTAAACATGAATATATATTTTAAACATGATGACAAAATTTTGACGAACTGAGTATTGCATCGTTAATCCTAAGTTGTACATAGAAGCGCGCCTACGTATAATTTGGAAGGGACCATGCAAGGCTGATTAGTAGTCACCATGAAATCGTTAATAAACACTACATTTGTCTTTGTAATTGTGAAAGATTAAATTTTTATGATATCTGCAAGAAGTGCAAAAATAGGGACATATTGTTAGGGACACCTACATATGTGCCCGTACCATTTTTCTGAATCAAATTTACTCCTCTTTGGATATTGTCTTATTTGACAATTGATATCCCCTTCTTGTTCAATTCTCTCATGGTAAGATTCTTTGGAAACTTATCTAATTATTGGTTGTTGATATCTGGCTTGGAGTTTCCACATTCCTATATTATCGTTTAAAATAGACTGTATTTGAGTAACGTGAGTAACGATCCCAGGTGCCTTAGGATGCATACACAAATCATGAAAACATGGTACATATCCATATTCGTTAATGTTTTCGTCTTTATCTGATTTGAAATTCTCTCCGTAAATCATGCGTTGACCTTACTCTTTTATTGTTAACTATGTCTCCAGAAATCCTTGATTTGTTAAGGGTTACAGGATATTCTTAGTCTTTTGAGAAGTTCGCATCTTATCAATGGTAATAAAACTGGAATGTTGGTGGTGTCATTAGGATGGAATCATTGTTATGACGTGATGTCATTATCTTAATTGATGGGAGCACGAGTAGAATTCCCCTAAAAGATAATACGTTAATTATCAAAGATGATCTAAATAATTCCATATGGATGATCGTATCCTGCATTCAGGCTTGAAATTATACCATGAATGGTTGTGAACTAGTCATAGATCTTGTAATCTAGAAAGAACCTAAGGTGAATTTATTAAAAGATGTTCCTGTTATCTGAGACTTTTGGAGGTATTTCCTAAAAATTTACCTGGACCCTCGCCATTAAGGCAAGTTGAATTTGGTATTGATTATATTCTCGGTGCTACACCTGTGGCATGTGTACCATACGTCAGCACCATCTGAATCAAAAGAGTTACCGTGCAACTAAGAGAGTTGTCAGAGAAAGCTTTTACCCTATCAGGCTGTCATCATGGAGAGCTACGGTATTATCATTCCATATATTTATTGATTACCGTGAACCGAATAAATTAACGATCTAAATTGATATCCATTACCAAAGATTAAAGATTTGTTTGATCATTTACAAGGTTCTAGCGTATATTCCAAAAATTTGATCTACGGTCTGGTTGTTATCAACTTTGCGTCTGAAAGAAAGATATTCCAAATACTACGTCCAGAACTCGTAATGGACATTATGAGTTTATGTTATACCGTTTGGATTAACCAATGCACATGTGGCATTCATAAAATTGATAAATCGCGTGTGAGAGCTGTATTTTGATAAATTAATGCTTGTGATTATTAAGGACCATCTGATTATTTCCAAGAATAAGAAGGAGCTTAGTAATCAATTATAGACTACCTTTGATCTAGCTGAGATGTGAAACATTGTGCGTTAACTACTTAAAGTGGGATGTTAGGCTTGATCCCTTACATTATTTGACCATGTGATTAATGGCAGTGGAATCTATGTTGACTCTTCAAAGATCGAAGCCATTAAGGCTTTGGGTTATACCAAAAAGGAAGTGCGAAGAGGTTTTGACAGATATTTTTCGAAGGATTATTAAGGAAATATTCTCTCATACCCATATCATTTAACTAAACTCCCTTAGGAGTAGATAATCGTGTATACCTCAAGACAACCTATGAGGAATTGAGGAAACCATTTAAACCATGACATGGAATTTGGAGCGGCAATTTTTGCTCTTCAACTATGGAAACATTATTTGGGTGGCATTAAGTTTACGGTGTTCACCAAACGCAAATGCCAACAAAATATTTTGGATCAGGAAGGGCTAAACATGAAGCCGTGTAAATAGTTTGAGTTTCTGAGTGATTATGGTCATGATATATATTTCATCAGGGAAGGTGAATGTAGTTGCTGACGCGTTATGTAGAAAGGATAAAGAATCAATTAGGATGTGTTCCTTAGTAATGACCGTGCAGAATAATTTCCCCAAGAAATTTAGAAATGGCTGATGCTTGTAAGAAGGATAATATAGATGATGAAGGGTTTTGCGGCTAATGAGAACCATTTGAGATGGGAGACGATGGCGTTCAGTGTTTAAAAGGTCGTTTGTGGTTGCCTAAATATGGAGGATTTCGAGATTTAGTCATGATAGAATCTCATAAGTCTATGTATTCTAATCATTCCATTTCTGATACAATGTATTTTGACCTAGAAGAGTTAAACTGTAGGCAGAACATGAAAGCCGTCATCGCCACATACGTTAGTAAATATCTAACTTTTGCAAAGGTCAAGTCTGAACACCAAAATCCATCAGGATTACTTCTACAGCTTATTATTCCTATTTGGAAGTGGGATAGAATCACAATGGATTTTATCATAAATCTTCCAAGGTCATCATTTGGATTTGATTCAATTTGGGTCATCGTCTACAGACTGACCAAATATGCTCATATCATTCTAACTAATGATAGGTTCTCGATGGAGAAGTTGACTCGACTGGAGTTGTGTAAGCATAGTGTGCCTGTATCGATCATCTCTATCAAGATCCTCGCTTCTCATCGAATTTCTGGAGATCCCCTCAGAAGTCATTGGAAACGAATCTTGATGGGAGTACTGCTTACCACCCACAATTGAGGGGACAATGTGAAGGAACGATACAAACACTAGAAGTATTGATTTGTGCTTGTATGATTGACATTTGGTAGTGTCGAGGATGAGCATTTACCTTTGGATAGGTTATCATTGATAATTATCGCATTAGGATTGAGATCGAACCTTGTGAGGATCTATATAAAGAAAAGTTTAAGAGCACTTGTAGGTGGGAGTTGGGATGAAGATACCCTACCCACGAGACCTGAAATGATTATGTAAGTTGAGATCTGACTATTAACTGTCGGTAGTGGGCAGGAGGTTATGTGAATGTGAGATGTAGATATTGAAGTGCAGGATGGGTAGCGAAGTTATGCCGTGAATTTTCATCGTGAAAAAGGTGAATTGATGATCTAAAAGATCGTGGGAAGCCAAGTCCCCGTTGTATAGGACCATTGAGACAATGTAAAGATTTTGTCCGAGAGGCATATAAGCTAGACTACCCTAGGACTTCAAGGGCTGCATGAAATATGTTCCGTATATCGAACTTGATAAAATGTCTATTAAGTGAAAATCTGATTATTTCTTAATGAAGTTTGGGTCGGCGAAAAGTTGTATTCTTTGAAAACCCGTGGACATCATGGAAAGAGAAAGTAAGTCAACTTAAGCATGATCGTATTCCCATAGTTATGTTTGATGAAACTCGTGTATTATAATGAAAGACGCTTGAGAGAAAAGACCGAATGTGGAGGAAATGCCCACATGTCTTTGACTCTATAAGAAGCGAGTAGTAAGATGAATTGATCTTTGAGGACAAAGATCCTCTTTAGGGGAAAATGCTGCGACAATCCGTCAATTTGAGGTCATTATTTTATTCTCAAGTATTATTTATAATCATTATTTTATTATTAGTTTATAAACTCACTTAAATTAGCATCGTCTACGTCTAAACCGGAGAGCTCTACGTTACGTGTTTACGTTTACATACTCCGTTTTTGTGACAGTCTGACATTTTCAGATAGTAAATTTATTCTCTTGTATTATTTTTATATTTTATTTTTGTGTTGGTTCATGAACTCACACATTTAAGGGATGAAATCAGGGCTTACGTGCATAATTTAACGTCATTTATGTTTAAACCGGAAACCCTAGGTTTTCGTATTTATGCTTTTGTGCTCTGTTTTTTATGAGACAATTTTTATTAGAATCGTTTTGTGCCGTAGTTCCATAATTTGCAAAAACGTTTTTCATAAATCGACCCGAGGGCACGTAAATCGAGGAAACTAGAATCGAGGAGTACCCGTAAAATATTAGGGATGAGACAAGTTTAACACTTGTCCCACCCCTAATAGGGGCGGATTACACAAGGGAAAGACACCCTTTGGTGTCAAATTTTTAGCTAACTATGAAGACACTTGTCTCATAAGCTAGCAAGATACAAAAACCTCCAAACTTCACACACACACTTCATTTGCATGTGTTGATTAGAAAAAAAATTATCAAACCCTCCCTCTCTCCCTCTTGTGCCGTCCACCATCACTAACCATACCACCATTTTCACAAAACTTTAACTTACAACTTAATCTATATTCAATCTATGTTGAAAACCACATAAAAGGAGGATGTTTTTAGGTGATTGCAACTTGTAAAAGGAAGTTTTCATGGAGTCTTAGGGCTTATTTCTCAAGAGAAGTTCCTATATTTGAAGATCACTAAAAGTTATGGCTGTAAACGAACCGGACGAACATGAACGAAGCCTTGTTCATGTTCGTTCATTTAATTTTAACCGGAAAAATAAACGAACACGGACGCCTAAACGGACGAATTTTCTTGTTCGTGTTCGTTTATTAAGAAAATGAGGTGTTCATGTTCGTTTATGTTCGTTCATTAAGAAACTAAACGAACCTTAAACGAACATAAACGTTCGATCATAAATGAACGAAGAAAAATAACATAAAATCTATCACATTATGCATAATATTTTGAATTTTAGGTGTTGTTTTGTTTAAACATCCTAGTTCTAAAAGTACATAGTTAAAATATATTATATACGAGCATCAACATATAAATGAACATAAACGAACATTAATGAACGCATAATCGGACGTTCACGAACATAAATGTACGAACACAACTTTTGTTCATGTTTGTTCATTTAACTAAACGAGCGTAAAACGATGTTCATGTGCGTTCATTTAATAAATAAACGAACGTAAAGAACTTTTAACCGTTCATGAAATGTTAACTGAACGTTCAGTTCGTTTACAGTCCTACTAAAAGTTGTCATGAAAATTTAAAGGTTTGGGTACATAGATCAAGCTTGTTCATCCAAAATTTCATCCTTTCTATCGTTTGGTTGGTATAAAGATTGTTTTCATTCTATCATCCTATTATTTTTGTAAATGTATTTGTCTGTTTATTTCAGAATGTATATGTATTGGCCACACAATAGATTAAGTTAATAAGGCTAAAACTACAAGTAAAAGATGACAAAATCTTAACTAGATAAGTCGGCTGTTAAAATCAGTAAGTTTCAACATTTTTAGTTGATCAAATGGATTGGATTATTTGATATAATGATAGATAAATGATTTTTACACAAGTAGTGAATTGGCCACACAATGGAATGTTAAAAATGAGCAAGATATGACCAAAATACTTTTGAGGTACTAATCTAACTGATCTGTTTTGGACGAATTAAAACTGATATTTAGAGGTTGTTTGAGAAGGAGCCATAGTAGAGTAAATTGTAGAGCATATCATGTAATTTCTACAGTAAAAATTTAAGGTTCTAAATCATTATAGAACTCAAGATATGCTAAAAATGATGAACATGAGATTTCACATCAGATTTCACAATAGAATATTTAATACTGAAAGACCACTTGGGGTAAAATTTTATATAAATAAGTATGTAAAAGTAAGTAATTGATAATAACTATATTAAAAATATGTTTATATACTATAATAAATAAATACCACATTTTATAAAAATAAAACTCAACTAGTTTTCTAACTACAAACTATATATATGATTTTTACGTCTTTTCAGCTAAAACCGAAAGGATAGCGTTTTCGCCAAATAAAACTTAGATGGTAGGGCCCATCTAATGTATGATTTTTATAAAACATATACTGATATAGAAACACATTTAACAAGCAAAAACCTATAAACCCGAGCTTTACAACATATGGACCCGTAATGGACCAAAAATTAGCCTTGTTGGACCATTAGGCCCAACTAGTTTTGTTTAGCACTATTGGACTTGCTCATGGGCTCAATCCACTTGGGCCCAACATATGAGTATAAGCCTGGTCCTAAATGAATAGATGGACTAATAAAAACATATTGGACTCTTAATGGGCCTATTGGGCCTTAACATATACATGGGCTAAAAACTAGTATAATTAGACTAAGTTAACCAAATACTTAACAACTAATAATGTTGTATAAGGTGATAAAATCCCACTTGATCATCATGTTTATGACATCATTACATATACATAACAACTTTTTATAAATATT
Organism: Glebionis coronaria; assembly: GCA_025667525.1. Classification (NCBI taxonomy): domain Eukaryota; kingdom Viridiplantae; phylum Streptophyta; class Magnoliopsida; order Asterales; family Asteraceae; genus Glebionis; species Glebionis coronaria. Next base: position 480,598 of record JANFOE010001063.1, on the reverse strand, counting down.
ACTCGACATAGTCTGAGATCGAGTATTATTTGTTTAGGTAACCCGTGATCGCGACGCGCGTCGTATGCCTTAGTTGCCGATAACCGCCTTCCAAACCAACGTGAGTTCATAGCCTCACACTCTTTTAAATGTTTTATGAAATGTTTTATAAACCCGCGAGGGAGATAACATGCTACTTTTAATAAAAATAGAACACAAGTGGTCCTGATTATATGCTTATTGATATGGACCCGATTGATTGGATGACCCAATGAATGATAAAACTGGATTATTATTAGTTAGATTATGTCACTATATGTCCCATTAGCATGAATTTTGAACTACCGGGAGTTGGTAGACGCTTATGCATATAATAATACTGTTTGGGGAAGATCACCCCAGTTCGCGTCTTGACGGCTGATCCTCGTTGTGTCACATTGATTGGCAAGCGAATTTATGTATGAGAGGGATATAATTAGCGTGATTTTTGTGACGACACGCTGTTTAAAATGGGCAAATGAGTTCCGGGTTAGCTACCAGATATATATTATAGAAAGGTAACAATGTCATGCGACATATAATAATTCGATAATAATAATGATAATGGTAACACTGAGGCTGCGGTCTCAGGAATAGCGTATGATATATGATTTTAATTATAATATATTTCCTGACTAGGAACATGGGGTTTTATTACTAATATTATGCTTGTAATATGCTTTTCATAACTGTTTTATATAACGGTTTTTATTATACTGTAAACAACGTTATAAAACGTATTGTATGGTACTGTTACGACAATGGTTCGTATAATGGTTTTGACGGCAAAGGCTTATGTTATGATTTACGACAAGGATTCGTATAAAATGTTTTTGTCCTATGTTATGATTTACGACACCGATTCGTATAAAATGTTTTTGGCCTATGTCATGGTCTATGACAAAGAATTGTACAAAATGTTTTTCGGTAATGATTATACACCGGTATTATGTTAATGGTTTTATTAAACTCTATGGAGGTATTTCTCGGGAAGACGACAAAGGTTTATGGCCCGCAAATAAATAAAAATTTCGATTCAAATGTTTTGTAAATTTGTAAGACATACTTTGACCTGAGGACCTATGTAATTTGATATTTATGAATGGAAAAATGCTTTTTTATTAAACGACGCGATGTTTAAGCGTTATCTATGATTTAAGTAATGTGCTATCCCGTAACACCAACGACTCTTCTGCTGATTCGAAATGTGAATATTTGGGGGTGTTACATAAGATGACCTATTACATTCTTTTTAGACTATATAAAATATAGGGCTAACAGAAGTTGATGCCTCAAAGTCATGATCCTTCAGAAGGGGTGAAAACGAGTCAATTTTATTCATTGTCGTGATGGATCTAATGTTCTCCTCCGGAATTGGTTGTTTACTTGTTTCGCCGAATACATCCAAAATGATTCTTCATTCATAAATCTACGAATTCCTTTTTCAATTAGGTAAACGTATTCTTTATCATTAAAATCCTCATCTCGAAAACCGTTTTTATTAATTCTTCAAAACACGTATCAAGCCTCATTTTTCCGCTAAAGTATGTAAAATCCTTAAATTTTAAAACCTCGGTTTTTCTTTGATCATTCTGAACTTGGGATCTACTCGCGAAAAAGTCCATTTTATCATCCCCATATGTCATAGTCATTTTTCCATCGTGAACGTCGATTACGGCTCAAACCGTTGATAAAAATGGTCGACCTAAAATAATGGGTCATTTAGGGTCACACTCTTAATCGGAAATAAAGAAGTCCGTGAGAAAAGTGAAATTTCCAATTTTCACATAGACATCCTCGGCTATACAAATTGGTTTAAGCGGTGTACAATTTGCTAGCTCGATTGTCATGTTCGTTGGGGGGTAAGTTTAGAAAATTTCATCAATTTAAAAAGAGAATGAGGCATGAGATTGATGCTAGCACCTAAATTAGAAATGGCTAAACATCCCTCAATCTTAGAAAAATCACAAGGTAATAGAAATTGGCCCGAATCTTCTTCCTTTCTCGGCATATGCCTTTTTGGTTTTTAAGAAGAATCAAAGCACAAACTTCCTCAAGGTGAACTTTGGTAAGGTCTATGAAACTCTCTTTTTGAACGGTGGATCGAATTTGAGGAACACGAGGGTGTGCACTCTTTTCCTTGGTCGCCACCTTCTTTCCCTCGACTTTAGAACATGAAGTCGTTTTAGAACTGGAGGGTAGAGGCGAATGCACAACTTTGAAACCATCAAGGTTTTGGGGAATCACACGACCTTTTACATGAGACGAGGCGGCTTTGACGTGTTCCTTTGTATTAGGTACGGTGTCACTTGGTAACGTACTCAAATACGAACTCGATTGTTTGTTCATTATAGCTGAAAACATATTTTTAATGTCGATTTGACCTTGGTCAATCTTGTTGTTTTGCCCTCTCAACGTGTTGGAAAATTCGTTTTTCAAGTCACAAATTTGGGTTTCTAATCTCTTCATGTTAGCGTCATTTGATTTAATGTAATTATGTGTTAGCCTCAAAATATTGAGTCAAACAAGAATGTTCGGTCATAGGTTTATATTGTAACATTTATTAGAACGTTGTACTAGATAGTTAAATAGTCGTGACATTACAGGCTTGATGGCTAGCTTAAAAGGCATCTTTCAAGGTACTAAGAATTTTATTCAAGCCCAGCCCAATCAAACATATAGCCCATTATGCCACATGTAGGCAAGGCTATAAATACCTCTTCTAGCATGTTAGGAGAGGTGTGTTGGTTTATTACTCTCTCTCAATTTAATATTTACCAAGTTCTAACCATTCTCTCTCTTTTCTCTCTCTACTTTCTCTCTCTAATTTCTCTCTCTAGAATTCATTTATCTTCTAACTACCTTTATTGTCTAATCATCACATATTATATGGGACAACAATTGGTATCAATCGCATTGGGATAGATTTGTGATTGGTTGTTGTTATTTCATTTGATTCGTATGATTTAATCCATAAATCATCTTGGATTCAAATATTTTTTGTGTTTTTCGTGCTCTAAATCTTGATATCAATCTCCTATATAGTTTTGGTAGGGATTTGGGTGTTTTGGTTTGGTTAAAATCACGTTTTTCTATGCAAAAGTCTCATTTTTTCATCTAAAGTTTTAGAACAGTACCAACATTGAAACAACTTTTCCTTACTTTCCATCATAAAGGCTAGGGTTTTCATATTGCGACCAACATTGCGATCATAGTCATTTTGAGGTATTGCGACACGTAGTTGGGTATTGCGACAGATTTTGCTTTGAGGTATTGCGATAAAACTTGTTTTGTGGTATTGAGACAGATATTGTGTTAGTGCATTGCGACAGAATCTTGTCAGCATTATTGTGACAGTATACTTACGGTGCATTGCGACAGAACTAGTTGGAGACATTGCGACAGATTCTTTGAGACATTGCGACAGAAGAGACATTGCGATAGAAGTTATTGTGTTATTGCGACAAGGTTTAGATATTGCGAAAGATTGGAGGACTTTTTGAAAAAATTTCAAAAATACACTTAAAAATATTCGTGTGTTTTTTGGTTTTGGAGATTTTTTGGTTTTTCGAGAACATTTTTTAACGGATTTCAACAATTTTTCCCTTCAACAAGAATCGCTATAACATCTACTTAATATCCATATTCACTTCATAATTTCAGAGAATATTGAGATGGATTCTACTACAAAATATCGTGTGGCGAGCAACAATATCATGGTGGCGGGTATCAAAGAGAGACCACCAATGCTTGTTTCTAGTCAATATGATCAATGGCAATCCCGTTTTCTATGTTATCTTGACACAAAACCTAACGATGATGGTTTAAGGCAATGCATTTTTTATGGACCCTATAAATTCTCAAGGATACAAGTTCCTGTAGTACCAGCCACAGACACAAGTGACAAACAACCCGCTTATGAACATGATGAAACGATAAACGACCTCACTTCAGAGAACCATGCTTGGTTTGATGCAGAGAAGGAAGCAATCTACTTAATTCTCACTGGCATTGGAGATGATATTTATTCCATGGTTGATGCATACCTTACTGCTAAAGAAATATGCACGACTACTGAAAGATTGCAACAAGGTGAATCATTTAACAAACAAGATATGAAAACTAAGATGTTTTGGAACTTTGGCAAGTTTACTTTAAATGATGGGAAATCAATTGATTCTTATTACTAATAAGTGTGAAAACACTTATCCTTTTACCACTTAATTATAATAATAACCCAGCCAAAACGTGTATTTTATGTCGTAAATGTCGGAATTATGCGTTGTTTGTGTTTTTATTGTGTGTTAGGACAAAAAGGTGAAAAGGGGAGAAAACATGGGCTTTCACGGGCTTTTATCGAAGAAAAGGACAAAATACAAAGTCAAAAGATCAAGAGTGCAAAAAGAATGGAAGTCCAAGACCTATTCTGAAGATTTATCAAAGAAAAAGTCTAAACACGGATGTTTAATGAAGTCGAAGAACTCAAGTCCAATAAATGAAGAAATTATAAGACGAGTTCAAATAATCCCGAGACAAAGTCGAAAAAATCGAAGAATTTAAAAGACGAAAAGACGAGAAAAGGAGGAAAAGATCAACACTTGCTAATCTCCCTATAAATACCCTCCTAATGACACATTAGGAGGTGTTGGCTATTTGACACATAGTTCTTCCATTTTAATTACATGCACTTTCATATTGTCATTTACTTAATTGTCATTTAAATTCTTGCCTTTAATTTCAAGTAAGTTTAATTTTATGTTGTTGAATCTATAATTTTAATCAAGTTTTTATATTAATTTCTCATTCTACCTTTCTTGTTTTGCTTTATCCTTATGCTTATTTGCTTATTGTCATGCTTATTTGATTAATTGTTATGATTTTAGTTGTTTGATTGTGTTAGCTTATTGATTTTATAGCTTATTGTGTTCTTCTTAAATTTAATTAAGTGTTTTTTAAAAGTTATTTTATAAAAATTTGATTTTAAATATTTTTATTATTTAGTGTTTTTAAAAGTTTTTAGATTTTGGCTTATTTGCTTTTTCTTAAATTTGATTTGTTTAAACTTTTAGATAAGTTCTTATTTGGTTTATAGCTTATTTTTAATTTCTGCTTATTTTGTTTCTAGTTCGGGTTCTTTGTAAACCCTAGCTTCCCTCATTAGGTCTAGGATAGCTTTTACCGAATTGTGTATCAGATCTGCCTATTCCGAACTAGTTCTCAACATATATTCCGAGATACGTCCAACTTCATTATTCCGAATTAGAAAGGTGTCTGGATTCCGATCTACGTCTGTTATCAACATTCTGAAGATAGAAAACCTAGTATTCCAAACTACATCATCCAAACATTCCGGATTAAGTGCGTGACAAGCATTCCGAGTTATGTGTGGGATGTGGATCCCGAATTAGGTGGTTGTTTTACATTCCGAATTAGGTCTGAAACCAGGTATTCCGAAATGAGCGATGATTTTGTATTTCGAACTATGAAGAGAACCACGATTCCAAATTAGGTCAATGTTGTGGATTCCAAACTATGTTTAGAACTTGTATTCTGGATTATGTGAGTGACACACATTCCGAACTAGTTTCTTGACCGGATTCCGAATTAGGTCAGGTATTTTTGGATTCCTACTTATATTTTATTTCTTGTTTCTTGTTTTAGTTTTCAAATTTTATTTTCCCGTCATTTTTCTTAAAGTTTTATTTTAATTGTTTTACTCTATTTTAAATTTCAAGTTTACATTTTTATTAAATTGTCAAATTTACTTTTCGTCAAGTTTTAATTTTACGTCATTTAATTGATTTACCTTTAAAGTCTTAATTTTGCACCATTTACGTTTTAATCAGTTTTTGTTTTATTTACCTGTCATTTACATTAAAGTTTTGCAATTTAATTTTAAACAACGACCAAAAATATTTCTTTCCACCAAAAGACGACTGAATCGCACGTTAACCAGTAATTAATTCGGATTGAGTCGAGACGATTTCAACTTAATAAAATTCATTTATATAAATTTAGTTGTATTCAAGGTCGAGTCAGGCTCACGACTCGGTTAACAAAAACAAGCGCTTACCAGGAGGCAACTCGAGTATCTATCCTTTTTCTTTCTTTTTATTATAAGTGTAGGGGGAGACCCTAGTATGTGTTTGTTGTTTTCTTTCTTATCATGTCCAGGGATTCGAGCTTTCAAAGATCCATTCTTGATGACTTTTGACGACCCGTGATTCCGTGTTCCCGTCTTCCCGTTCTATCCTAAACTCTTTTGATTCACTATTTTATATTCTTCAATAGGAATCACTTTAGTTGTCTCTTCCTAAGCCAGATTTAAACAACGTACACAATGTCCTAAGTGTAGGGGAGTTTACTGCCACATGCATAAACATTAAGGAAAATGTTTATATTAAGTGTAGCGGGGACTTCTATCGAAGTAAGTGGGCTTTTCCATGAATTTGTCCTCATCTTAACCGGAAAATATAATTTTTCGACATTTTTCAAAATTTTTAATCTATTTTGGCCTAGTAGTATAGTAGTATTTTCCTTTACTATCGTTATTTACTTTCTTTGCTAAAATAAAGTTTAATAAAGTGGTTTTAAATTTTTAAACGTTGTGAATCTTTTGACTCAACCCGAGTTTACTTATCAAAGTTTACTCTAGCTAGTATCCTTAACACGTTTATGTCAAGTTTTGCTAGGCTTTTATATAGGGAACTTTAAAATGCGAAAGCCTTAACTCTTACGGGTTAAAAACAAGAACTTTTTGCAAGCTCCTATAATTGATCCTAGAAAGTCGTTTATCAAGGGAACTTTAAAATGCAAATTCTAAACTTGAAAAAGTCTAAGAAGTTACAAGATCCTATAGATGACTTGAAAACCCAAAACTTTGATTTAATTGGCTAAGCATCCACGAGTCTCATTCCTTGAGATTTTAAATTGTGGAGAACGAGAGATGATAGAGTCAATTATAAGTTTGGTATTCTTTCATGAATTTATGTGAGTTGATTATGAGCTTTTTCTCCCATCGCTTGTTAATAAATTTAATTGCAATAAATAAAGTCGTACGATTTGAAAAGTTACATAGCTTCTAGCACAAGATCGTTTAAAAGTTGCTCGGTATTGATTAGAGTTCATATCCAAGGCATAACTTATTGAAGCGTGATGCGAAGATTGGCGAGTCCGAAAAGGCCCTAACAAGGCATGATGGCTACATTTTGTTGCTAAAGATCCCAAGTGATGTGAAGAATCATTTATCAAAAATCAATATGAAGGATCAAGACACACGACGAAAAGCTAATACTCCCCTAAAGATCATGGAGAAGTTAATCCAAAAAGACCCTAGCAAGGTATGAGGATAAATAGATCCAAGTCCTAAAAGGAGGCGGAGCGTTGTATATCAAAATCCCAAATAAAGATTGGAGAAAAATGAAGAAGTCGTGGTCCAAGTATGAAGAATCTCTCAAAAAGTTCAAGTGAAGAAATTCCTATTATGAAGAGAATACCATTATTTCATGAACGTCTCTCAAGATTCAAAGTATGAAGTCACTGCCAAATATCGGTCCGAGAAAGGTCTCAAATCGTGAAGCGATTTATGACAAGATATGAACTTTATGAGGTCCCAAGAAGCAGTTTTAAAAGATTTTGTCCTTTAGCTAACTATTGATTAAATCGTCCTACTTTATTTTCAGCCTAAATAATTATCGAAATAAGTCAACAATGCATCCTCATGATCATTCAAGACAACAATAAAATATAATAGATACACCTAGGAATAAGGGAGTCTAAGTGAATAATTGGGCCACATGAGTTTTTGTTAGTTTGCTAACTTATAATAACAATGATCTCGTTTTTAAGCTTGGTATGGGGAACGTGAAACTTGATTGTGATAAACATTCATGACATTCCAAAACCCTAAGGTATGTCTTTGATCTTGTTACTTATTTTTCGACCTTTAAATATTTTGTAATTTTCTATCTCTTTAATAAAGGCCAATGTGGATTGATTATGATGGGAAATGTAAAACTTGCTATGTGACTAATGCATTGCATGAGGGCATTGCAATGGTCAAGTGTAGGGGATTTAATAAGTGTGAAAACACTTATCCTTTTACCACCTAATTATAATAATAATCAAACCAAAACGTGTATTTTATGTCGTAAATGTCGGAATTATGCGTGGTTTGTGTTTTTATTGTGTTTTAGGACCAAAATGTGAAAAGGGAAGAAAACATGGGATTTCACGGGATTTTATCAAAGAAAAAGACAAAAGACGAAGTCAAAAGATCAAGAGTGCAAAAAGATCGGAAGTCTAAGGCCTATTCTGAAGATTTATCGAAGAAAAAGTCTAAAGACGTAACTTTAATGAAATCAAAGAACTCAAGTCTAATAAATGAAGAAATTATAAGACGAGTTCAAATAATCCCGAGACAAAGTCGAAAAAGTCGAAGAATTTAGAAGACGAAAAGACGAGAAAAGGAGGAAAAGATCAACACTTGCTAATCTCCCTATAAATACCCTCCTAATGACACATTAGGAGGTATTGGCTATTTGACACATAGTTCTTCCATTTTAATTACATGCACTTTCATATTGTCATTTACTTAATTGTCATTTAAATTCTTGCCTTTAATTTCAAGTACGTTTAGTTTTATGTTGTTGAATCTTTAATTTTAATCAAGTTTCTATATTAATATCTCATTCTACCTTTCTTGTTTTGCTTTATCTTTATGCTTATTTGCTTATTGCCATGCTTATTTGATTAATTGTTATGATTTTAGTTATTTGATTGTGTTAGCTTATTGATTTTATAGCTTATTGTTTTCTTCTTAAATTTAATTAAGTGTTTTTAAAAGTTATTTTATAAAAAGTTGATTTTAAATATTTTTATTATTAAGTGTTTTTAAAAGTTTTTAGATTTTGGCTTATTTACTTTTTCTTAAACTTTATTTGGTTAAACTTTTAGATAAGTGCTTATTTGGTTTATAGCTTATTTTTTATTTCTGCTTATATTGTTTCTAGTTCGGGTTCTTTGTAAACCCTAGCTTCCCTCATTAGGTTTAGGATACCTTTTCCCGAATTGTGTATCAGATCTGCCTAATCCGAACTAGTTCTCAGCATATATTCCGAGTTACGTCCAACTTCATTATTCCGAATTAGAAAGGTGCCTGGATTCCGAACTACGTCTATTATCAATATTCTGAAGACAGAAAACCTAGTATTCCGAACTACATCATCCAAACATTCCGGATTAAATGCGTGACAGGCATTCCGAGTTATGTGTGGGATGTGGATCCCGAATTAGGTGGTTGTTTTACATTCCGAATTAGGTCTGAAACCAGGTATTCCGAACTGAGCGATGATTTTGTATTCCGAACTATGAAGAGAACCACGATTCCGAATTAGGTCAACGTTGTGGATTCCGAACTGTGTTTAGAACTTGTATTCCGGATTATGCGAGTGACACACATTCTGAACTAGTTTCTTGACCGGATTCCGAATTAGGTCAGGTATTTTAGGATTCCTACTTATATTTTATTTCTTGTCTCTTGTTTTAGTTTTCAAATTTTATTTTCCCGCCAATTTTCTTAAAGTTTTATTTTAATTGTTTTACTTTATTTTAAATTTCAAGTTTACATTTTTATTAAATTGTCAAATTTACTTTGCGTCAAGTTTTAATTTTACGTCATTTAATTGATTTACCTTTAAAGTCTTAATTTTGCACCATTTACGTTTTAATCAGTTTTAGTTTTATTTACCTGTCATTTACATTAAAGTTTTGCAATTGAATATTAAACAACGACCAAAAATATTTCTTTCCACCAAAAGACGACTGAGTCGCACGTTAACCAGTAATCAATTCAGATTGAGTCGAGACGATTTCAACTTAATAAAATTCAGTTATTACTATGAAGGGTTTCCAATTACTTGCATCAAAGGGTGGTCTCGGGTCAAATGATGCGTTGACGGATGTCGTTGATAGAATGTGTTCATATTTAACGGATCTACATGTCGAGTAGAAGACTCTCTAGTTTCGTGTACTGACGTACCAAATGGGTTGTAAAAATCGTCATCGTCAGATAATACATCGTCTGCTTGATTTATGTTCTCTGGTGTAATGGCAGTAGTTGTGGATGTTGTAGGATCGATTTTGAAGTGATATTCCGAGGAGGTAAATCTGCAGCAACCCGTGTTGAAGTAGATGAAGTTGTATCCTTTTGTTGATGATAATCGGTATCATCATTCTTATCATGAGTGACAGCGCAAGACTTTGATATAACATATTTCTCCCCCGTGAAATATTCATCAAACATTGGTCCATATGCCATTTCCAACTCTTCAATTGTCGTGTCCACTATCATATCTGCTCTTGGAACGTGTTTAGGAACCAGCTTTGAACTTGACGGTTCATTGCTGTGGTCTTGAGTTCTGAGTTCCATGCGTTGTGCACAGAAGTCTTTTGGCTTTGCGGATCGGGACTTAAAATGTTTTGTTTAAGTGCCATTTCTTGCAATTCATCGAATCGGACATGAATAGTCTCGACTATCAATTTTGTTCTCTTGTTGTATACTCTATATCCCTTAGACTGAGTGGCATATCCCACTAGAATACATGCATCACCTTTCTCTTTCATCTTGTCCAGAATACATGACTTTTGCTTAGCATGTGTGTACTCGATATCGTTCTCGGTATCTAATCGAATTGATCACGGTTAATGGTGGAATAGTCGGTAATGGTCACTAAAAGGGGGAGTTGATTTTCTATTCTACTAGAAGGGTAAGTGCAAAACGTAATTAAAATAAGCTAAAAGCAAATCTAGAAAAACTAAATTAAAGCTTTGAAAATTAAACTAAAAATTACTAGAAAAACACTTGGTAAAAACAGAAATTTCGAGAAACGTGCAATTTTTTGAAAATTAAAAATGATTTTAAAAATAAACAATTAACCCCATCGGAATAACCTATCGCAATCCCGTCGGAATGTGCAATCGCAATATTCTTCAATCGCAATATGTCCTCTATCGCAATACCAATCTATCGCAACACCCTGATCGCAATATCCAATCGCAATACGAAACTTAAATCCAATCTCAATGTCACAAACTGAGTCATGTCGCAATAATGGAAACTGATCTCTGTCGGAATGATGAAAACTGGGTCCTATCGCAATGTTACAAAAAGCAAACCAATCACAATACCAATCGTAAAACGCATCGGAATACAAAACCCTTTTGCGATGTACTGATCGCAATGTGTGTCGGAATCCCAATCTCAAAAGGGTTATACTTTGCGATGGAATTGGGATTCGAAATAAGCTAAGATTTAAGCTATTATCAATAAGCTCAAACCAAGAATTAACCAACTCAATAATAAGCCGAACTAATAAGCATGAAATAAGGACCTTTTAAACTTTAAATAAGCAAAACTTTCAAATCAAACCATAGAAAGATGAGATTTTTAAGAAAAACTTTTAAAACAAATAAGCTAAAAACGAAATAAGCCAATAAGCGTAAAAAGATCAAAGCTCAATCCGTATGAAAACTTAAATATGATCAAAAAGATAAACTTTTTAATCACATAAACATCAAGATGAGAAAATATGAAAAATGATACGAATCAAAAGTAAATAAAATCAAGAAAGGGAGAAGAAGATTAAAGATAAAAAGCTTAACTTGAACTTGTGATTAATGAATTCCAAATACAAAGATGAAACAAGCTTAAACTTGAAAGAAAAATGAAGAAAAGATGAAAACTTAGTGAGAGAAAGTTAAAACTTTCTCTCTCTAAAAACTAAAGAAAGGAAAAAATGAAAAATAACTAAATTAACTAACACCCTCCTAATGTGTCATTAGGAGGGTATTTATAGGAGATGGGGAGGTGCATGTGCTTCCTTCTTTCTTTTTTTCTTCTCGACTCTATTTAAATTCTTTGTCATTCTCGACGTCGTCTCGGGATTTGTCGATATAAATTAAACTCGTCTTCTAATTTTCTTCTGTAATCAGACTTGAGTTCTTCGACTTCATTAAACTTCCGTCTTTAGACTTTTTCTTTGATAAATCTTCAGAATAGGCCTTGGACTTCCGTTCTTTTTGCACTCTTGATCTTTTGACTTCGTCTTTTCTATTTTTTCTTCGATAAAAGCCCGTGAAAGCCCGTGTTTTCTTCCTTTTTCATCTTTTGGTCCTAAAACACAATAAAAACACAAACCACACATAATTCCGACTTTTACGCAATAAAATACACGTTTTGGTCTTGTTATTATTGGAAATAAGTGGTAAAAAGATAAGTGTTTTTACACTTATTAATTCACCATCTCAAATTATGTAACACGTACATCCAAAAACATGAAGGTGCTTGAGTGAAGGTTTATGATCATTGATTATGTAATATGGTGTCTTTTCGTGTCGTATGATAATTAAGGAACGGTTTTGTGTGTAACATGCGGTTGACACGGCTTCGGCCCAAAAGAATAATGGTAGTTTTGAAGCGGATAATAATGTTCAAGCAGCCTTAACTAAAGTACGATTTCATCTTTCAACAACTCTGTTTTGTTCAGGTGTTCGAGTAATAGATGTTTCATGTTCAATTCCTTCGGATTCAAAATAGTTCTTTAGAGTTGAATTCAAGAATTTTGTGCCTCTGTCAGTACGTGCCACTTTTACTTGAGCTTGAAGACCACGTTGTATCTGTTTAAGGAAGTTGATAAGAACGTTGGGTGTTTCATCCTTAGACCTCAAGAAGTGAGTCCACGTGTACCTTGAGTAGTCATCGACAATTACCATAACTTATTTCTTCCCATTGATGCTTTGAACACGCATGGGGCCACACAAATCTATTTGAAGAAGATCTAACCGTCCTTTAGAGCTTGACGTAGTCTTTGGCTTGAAACTACTCTGTTTAGCTTTACAAAGCTCACAAGAAGAACAAAGATGATATTTGATGAATTTCAAGTTAGGAAGGCCTCTCACAATATCATTCTTGGAAAGAAAGTTGATGGTATCAAAGTTAAAATGAGATAATCGTTGATGCCATAACCAAGCTTGAGTCGTTGAAGCTTTAACCACGAAACAGATTGGAGTTGAAGAAGTGGAGTCTTGTAGTGAAATAGTGTAGAGATCAGTACCCCGTGAACCGGTAAGTAAGTCATTCACATCATACCCTTTTGATCGCTATATTCCCCTGAACCAAATCTCCATATCCTAGGATCGGTGCAAATTAATCATTTCCGAATCGGACCGTTCCCAGGAATTTCTCCACGAAGTTAATTAGAAGCTTGATATTCCCCGTCATGTGCTACGTGCATCCGGAGTCCAGTATGAAGAGAATTATTTCGATCACCTGCAGAATAATTAGAACACGATGGAGCATTTGCTAAATTGGATTTCATGTTAGTTGTGATTTCTGATTCATTAGTTTCCCTAGTTTCAGCACTTAAAGGCACACTAACGCTCGTTGTCACATTTTCTGTCCTAACCTTAGGCATCCATTTATATCCTGGAGGACATTGATTAGCAAACCACCCTTTCCAAGACTTGCTAGCAGACTCATATAATTCCCAAATTCTGCTTCTAGGGTTCTTAGTGGTGGAGTCTAATGCAATACTTTTCTTAGGGGGGGTTGCACCAGAATGGGTCACTTTGCGTTTGGGTTTTCTAGTATTAATAGGCATTGCAATTTTCTTCTTAGTTCTAGTATCTACGCCTTTGACATTATTCGAAACACACATAGAATGATTAGCATTAGCACATTTTCCACATTTCACACAAACAAACTTAACATTCAATGCATTCAAATTAGAATCATTCAAATCGTCATTACATGTGATTACAGACGTTATATTCTTAGAAACATTCAAATTCCTAGGGTGGTCTTCTACTTTCTTCATCTTCCTTTGAGTTTTGTTTTGCCAAACCTTTTCATTCATTCGAGTCATCTTAAGCTGAGGCCGGCTAACACTAGCAGTGGGGACTACTCCTGTAGTAAAAGACACACGTCTATTAGCGTTTCTAGAAGTCTGAGGTGATTGACTTTCTTTGTTGTGTGTGGGTTTAGTGGCCAATCTATACATTCCTGGTTTAATCACATTTGTGTTCTTAATGCTTTGTGATTGAATATGTGTTCTGGGAGTAATATGTGGTAACCTATCCTTCCCAACCGTCTTGGGGGAAAACCTAGGTTTTGCAAATGCAGAATTGGAGAAAACAGATGGTTTTCCCAAGACATATGGTTTAGTCACTTTGTGCGCATTGGGTTGTCTTACAATAGGTTTCTTAATGCTATGTTCCATAATATTCCCACCCATCTTAGCAACGAGTTTCTTCAACTCTGCTATCGCTATTTCCCTGTCTTGTAACTGAGTGGTTGTTGGAAAATTACGACCTTTAGGAAAAGGAGCGTAAAAGCGGTAAGTATTAAACAAATGATTTTAGGAAAAACCAAGTGTTAATGACCCTTATGATGATGTGAAAGTTCGTTTCCCAAGGAGGTATATGTGTGTGAAAAACTTGTTAAATGTTTGTGATTAATAATTGGTTTAGAAGGGGATGAGAAAAGAGGATGACGAAGACGTGAAAATTATTACTACGATGACAAAACGTAAAACCGTAAAAACTACAAAAATAAAAATTAATTCTAAAAATTATCAAAAATTCACCAAAATTCAGAATAAATAAACTAAGAGTTTACCAATGATCAAAACTTTTTCAAACCTTTTAAATAATTAAATATTCAATTTTTAAATGCTAATTAAAGCCCTAAAAATAAAATAAATTATCAAAAAGCCTAAATAAAGATTTTTCAATTGGTAAACCTCTAAAATGACCTAAAAAGATTAAAAACTATTTTTAGAAATTTTTAAACTAAGAAAAACTATTTAAAATGATTTAAAATCTATTCAAACTTAAAATAATTATAAAAATTAATCTAAAAGTGATAAAATTATTCTAAGAGTTACAAAAATCCTATTTTAATGTATTTAAGCTAAGAAAAATGTAAAAATTTGAAAAATGTGAAATTTGAAAAATAATAATAAAATAATATTAAAAATCCAAAAATTATAGAAAATTCTAAACACTTGCAAACTAGTTTATTTTAACCTAAATAATTAGAAAATCAAAGTGAAATGACCAGAATACCCCTATTGGGCCCTCAAATGGGCAAAAAACAAATTCAGTCCACTTAAAGGGGCTTTTTAGCCCAAAAAGTCAAACCTGGACCAATTAACTTGGAAAAGTCCAATCTGACTCAAAATTTGATTCTAAACGCAAAACTCTAAAGGCCCAGAAGCTGAAAGTGAGCTTCTCACAGCTTATTATGCAAACAGCTTATCCTTATTGGGCTTTTTAGCCCATTAAGCAATAAGCTAATGCCATAAGCTCTAATCTGACACACAACCTTCTTTTGGGATGCTTAAGAGATCTGTAAAAAGAAATTTTGAAAATGCACACTCAATAAGCCAGAAATAAGCAAAGTAATATTTCACTAAAAGACAAAATAGTCGTTTTTGAGAAATAAGGCACCTCAGGACTTGATTCAACTTGCAAAATGTCACAAATGAACTCAATAAGCCAAAACAATCAACAAAATTCCAATAAGCAAAACCAATAAGCCAGAATAAGCCAATAACCACTTATGAAAAAGTCAATTAAGTTGGTTTTCTAGTCAAACCCTAAAGTCAACCCACCAAATGCTCCAGTATGAACAAATGGGTCAAATAATGAGCACCTATTACAAAATCCAAGTTGTTGCTGGTCAAAATAAGCTATTATAGCTTATTGATAAGCTGAAACCCAATTAACACTAGCAGTGGCAACTTTCAGTAGGAACTGGTTCCCACTGCTTTGACTATTTGACCAAGCTTTTTAGAGAGATTTAGTTGGATTCAATTGGAAACAAGGGCACCCTTGTGATCAGTGAATCACAAGGAGTCAATAGCAACAAGAAAATCACAATTTGGTTCACACAATAAGCCAGAATCAATCAAATAGTCACCATATATTGCACAAACATGTGAAATAAGCAGTTATGCACAAATAAGCAGATTTAGCATGAATAAGCCAACCAAATTCAACAGGATGCATACACAAGCTATATAAAATATGAATAAGCACAAACAAACTTAAATCAAACACTGAATCAAAGTAAATAACAAGATTAAAGCATAAGCAGTTACTAATATGAACTACAAGAACACAAGCCTACTTTGCTGATCTAATTGACCACATATCCAAATTCAGGCACTCAAATCTCTTTCCCTGGTGATATTAACTAGGTTTAATCACTTGTTAGCCCTAGTCTATGATTAGATCTAGGTGTCCCTTAAACCTAAGTCAAATTTAGCAAGTAAACAAGATTTTATACCGTTATTAAGAATCTAAGTGTTTCAAACCACAAAATATGCAGCAATATGACCAAGTATATTAGTAGAACAGATATAAGCACAAAGTATCACAAAGAATACACTCAAAACCACACAAATCCAACCTATGTAGTTAACCCAAACACCCCTTAAAAACTTGTTTTCACAAATTTTCAAAGTATTATCTAGATTCAACCCACAAATCCAACTAACAACACCTCATAAACATCAAACAACACCAGATGAACAATAATCAACCATCAAATCACAGATTCCATAATAATCATGCAAATATCACAAAATTCAGAAAAATAAGAGAGAAAATGAAAAGGGAGAAGGGTGCAAACCTCCAAGACCTACATCCAGGCCTTGGATTGTTTGAGCTGAGGTACTAGCAGAACAAGTACCAGCTTCCAATGCTGCTAAGATGAACAAACAATAAGGTGAGATCAAAATAACCAATACTTTCTGATTTTTGAAGCACAAGCCTTATCACTTAAAACCTTGCCTCAAAAACCTTCAAACATCAAAATGGAACTCAGAATTAGGCTATTCTAACACCAACTTTAATAAACAAGAACAAGATCTCTCAAAATTCAGAAAATCAAATTTTATTAACTTAAAAAGGAATTACAAAGATTGATAGCCTAAAACTGGAACAAAAGCTCTCTTACAGGTTGAGGAGTCTTTTTATAGGCAAATGCCAAGCTAGCACTATTCACAAACCCTAGCAGTGAATTTCCTATTCTATCCTGGAGTCTTCTAGACGAATTCTTGGTGTGAGCTGTCCAAAATGATCCTGAGTGTTCATTTTAGCTTTGAGATGAAGCAAGGACTCTCAGCTGTTGATTTGGCCACGTCAAATAACTTGGAGGTGAAGTTGTCACATGATTGGTTGAAAGGGAATTGGGGGTGGGGTCCATGGTGAGTGGGAGTGAGGGTTTTGATGTGGGATGAGTTTCTGCACATGTGAATCACACATGTGCCAAGGTAATTGAAAATTACCCTTTGTTTAAGTTGAGTAATTTCTGGGTGGTGAAAAAGGTGAACAGTGGTGATTTTGTCCGAAATTGGGGGAAACTTGTCTGTTTGGCGCATTTTTGAATTTGAAAGTTTCAAATGAACACCTTTGGCCCTTGTGTTTTGGTGAAACTTGTAAAACGTGTTTATTCAGCAACCAAATTCATTCCCTTTGTTAATTACTTTACCAACTTAACACTTTTGGCACAAAACTTTTCAAAAAGGTTTCAAAGGGTTGTTTTTGCCATTTTTGGATAATTCAAGGACTAATCTTGGACATTGTTGTTCTTCAAAGGTCTTCAATGTAACTTTGATTTCATGAGGGACCATATTTGGCAATTTAGAATTGTTGAGGGACTAAACTTGCTATTTCTTCAAAGTTGAAGGACTTTTTGTGTAATTTTGACAAACTTAAGGGACCAAACTTGTAATTATGACTATACAAGGGTTTTAAGTGTCATTTATTCATTCATTGAGGATCAATCTTGCATATCTTCAAGTCTTCAAGGGTATTTGTTGGATAAAACATGATCTAGGGCCCGGTTCTTTGTACAGCTTCGTTTCTCGTGTCTGTTTTTCCTTGTTTCTTGTGATCTTTTGTCTTTTTAACGATATCCATACCTAAAATACACAAGTAAACAAATACAAGCATATATGTGGTATTTTATGACATTTTTATGCATTTAAAGCCCGAAAAGAACGATGAGATCATGTATAAATGCCATCTCATCACTCCCCCATACTAAGCCATTGCCGTGCCCTCACGCAATGCTAGAATAAAGTATCTAAGCATCACCAAAGTTCAATTTTATTAACCTTTATTGAAGAGTAAAAGACTTGCAACATACTACGAAGATGTGTAAAGACATAATGTATGATTTTCATCACAAATGTGACTTTTAAGGTCAAAGAATAGAAACAAGTAAATGTCCCTTAGAGTAAACTTAGTCATCCTTGATTGTCATACATTACATGCTAAGTGCAAAAACGAGATCATTGTTGGTACAAGTCACAATGCTAACACTACTCATACGTCTAAATTGTGTAATACTTTTTCTCCCCGCAATCCTAGTTATTATGAAAGGAAATGGGTTACTAGCATTTTTTTAACTATTTGTCATGGATCACAAGTGATTCATATTGACTTATTTGAGTAGTTATTAGTCCGAAAGCAAAGTAGCACGATTTAATTGATAGTTATCCAAAGGACAAAATCTTTTAAAACGGCTTCTCGTGTATCTCCTTAAGTTCATATCTTGGCATAACTCGTTTCACGAATTGAGACCTTTCTCGCACCGATATTTGGCATGTACTTCATACTTCAAATCTTGGGAAGACGTTCTTGAAATTATGTTCTTCTCTTCATATACTTGGAATTTTTCACTTGACGTTTTTGAGAGATTCTTCATATTTGGACCACGACTTCATCATCTTTCTTCAATCTTTACTTTGGATTTTGATATACAACGATCCGCCTCCTTTTCGGACTTGGATATATTTATCCTCATACCTTGTAAGGGTCTTTTTGGATAGACTTTCTCCATGATCTTTAGGGGAGTAATTGCTTTTCGTCGTGTGTCTCGATCCTTCATATTGATTTAGGAATAATGATACTTCGCATCATCTTGGATCTTTAGCAAAAATAGAGCTCCTCATGCCTTGTTAGGGCCTTTTTGGATGATCGCCAATCTTCGCGTCCCGCTTCAATAAGTTATGCCTTGGCTATGAACTCTATTCAACCCCGAGAAACTTTTAAACGATCTTGCGCTATAGGCTAAGTAACCTTTCAAATCGTACGACCTTACTTATTGCAATTATTTTTATTCCTAATGCATTGATCTTATGGGAAGAAAAATCCACAATTAAAAACATATGAGTTTTTGAAAGAACATTCTCATGTTCTACGTTTAGCATGATCACTTGTCTAACTCTATCATCTCTCGTTCTTCACTATATAAAGACCTCTAATTAAAGAGACTCGTGAATACTTAGCCGTTCAAGTCAAAATTAAGCCAAATTTGGATTAGCTTCCATTAAGACTATATAAAATCAAAGTTTTGGGTTTTCAAGCCACCTATAGGATCTTGCACTTTCTTGGACTTTTTCAAGTTTAGAGAATGAATTTTATAGTTCCCTTGATAAGTGACTTTCTAGGATCAATTATAGGAACTTGCGAAAAGTTCTTGTTCTTAACCCGAATGAGCTAAGACTTTCGCGTTTTAAAGCTCCCTATATAAAAGTCTAGCCAAACTTGATTTTAGCGGGTTAAGGAATGTAAATGGCTCCAAATGCCCATCAAGTCAAAAATTAGCTCTTATTCTACCCAACGGAAAATATACATTCGTGTCTTAAAAACACTTATGAAACTAAATTTTTTTTAAAAATTTGGCCATTTTTAGCCTTATTAGCAACAAACAAAACATTGAAAGTTGGAAAGAGCGAGGGCGTAGCAAATCAAGTACCTATTCACCCCCCCATACTAAAAGTAAACATTGTCCTCAATGTTTTGAGTCTAAAGGTGGAGCACCCCCATACTAGAGACGAAGAGTCGAATGCTTAGGATCTAGCATGGAAAGGGTGATCAACATTATATCCAAAGCCGTTTATTAAGTATGCTAAAAGATAATTGTTAGAACAATAAAGGATATGTTAATGGATTCGTGAAAAACTTATTCAAGAAAACGATGGAGGCTCACGTAAACGAACACGAGAGTCTTCAATCGTAGATGATGATGATCTAGATAACATAGTCACAAACAACCACGAGACAACGAGTTGGAAGGGTACAAGTCCCCTTATTAGTGAATAGTAAGCATAAAAGGATAAGCATGGGATCTCCCCCACTAGGCACCTTGTTTTTGATTACCCATTCATGAGCTCGACTCGATCCCCTCAATGCTAATTATCATTAGGGAAGGTGACTTAGTCGAGGTCAACCATTGAAGGAATTTCCCCACCAAAGTAGTGCTTAAGCCTATGTCCATTCACCTTGAAGTTAGGACCATCATCTTGAGCTAGCTCGATGGTCCCATAAGGAAACACTTGTGTAATGGTGAACGGACCCGACCAACGAGATTTCAATTTCCCGGAAAATATCTTAAGTCGAGAGTTAAAAAGTAACACTTGATCACCAACGTTAAAAACCCGGTTTTTAATCTTTGAATCATGAAACTTTTTAGTCTTTTCTTTAAAAATCAATGAATTTTCATAAGCATTATCTCTTAATTCATCCAATTCATTCAATTGTATTTTCCGGTGATCTCCCGCGGTCTTCAAGTCAAAGTTTGCATGCTTAAGGGCCCAATATGCCTTGTGCTCCAATTCAATGGGCAAATGACAATTCTTCCCATAGACTAACTTATAAGGAGTGCAACCGATAGGTGTCTTATAAGCGGTCCTAAAGGCCCATAAGGCGTCTTCGAGTTTGTCGGACCATGAAGCACGGTTTTCTCCAATTGACCTCTCTAAAATCCTCTTCAAAGCTTGGCTCGAAACCTCGACTTGCCCACTCGTTTGCGGGTGATAAGCTGTAGAAAGACGATGAGTAACTCCATATTTCTTTAAGACCTTCTCGAATTGGTCATTACAAAAATGGGTTCCACGATCGCTTATAATAGCACGAAGGGTTCCGAACCGAGAGAATAGTTGCTTCAAAAACTTCACTACCACACGAGCATCATTAGGCAAAGCCTTATCTTGCACCCACTTAGAAAGGTAGTCCACCGCGACTAAAATATACTTGTTGTCATGAGACGATGGGAACGACCCCATAGAGTCTATTCCCCATATGCCGAAAATCTCACACACTTGAATTATGTTTTGCGGCATTTCATCACGTTGAAACGATTTTCCTTGACGTTGGCACGAATCACACGACTTCACAAGTGCGTGTGCATCACGATAGATAGAAGGCCAAAAGAAGCCGGCATCGAACACTTTCTTAGCCGTAAGATTAGCACCGTGGTGACCACCCGTGGGTCCCTCGTGACAAGCTCTAAGGATATTAGAAGCTTCGGCACCAAAAACACAACGTCGAACGAGTTGATCCGCACAAACCCGAAAGAGATAAGGGTCGTCCCAAAAATAGAACTTGACGTCACGAAAGAATTTTCGCTTTTGTTGTGTCGTCATACCCTTGATTATGAAATTGCCCGCATGGTAATTTTCAATGTCGGAAAACCATGGGGTGGTGTCTTTAGTATTCACTACACAGAGAGTCTCGAGAGTAAATGTCTCGGTGATTTCCTTGTTCTCGAAGACATCTTTGTGAGGATCTTCTAGACGAGAGAGATGATCGGCCGCTAGATTCTCAGCTCCTTTTTTGTCAAGCACGGTGACATCAAATTCTTGGAGGAGGAGCATCAAACGAAGCAATCTCGGCTTAACATCTTGCTTAGCTAAGAGATACTTGATAGCCGAATGGTCGGTATACACGATGCTTTTAGTCAAGACGAGATAAGGTCGGAATTTCTCAAAAGCATAGACCACGACAAGGAATTCCTTTTCCGTTGTGGTGTACTTTAATTGAGCCTCGGTCATCGTCTTACTAGCATAATGGATAGGACGGAAATGCTTTTCATAGCGTTGCCCTAAGACGGCCCCTATAGCATAATCACTTGCATCGCACATGATTTCAAAGGGTAATTCCATATTAGGAGCAACAAGAATGGGAGCTTCAGTAAGTTTCTTTTGAGAGTTTCGAAAGCTCTAACACAATCCTCATTGAAATTAAAAGGAGCATCCTTCTCGAGAAGGTGTGTCATAGGTCGAGAGATTTTCGAAAAGTCCTTGATGAAACAACGATAAAAGCACGCGTGGCCTAGGAAACTCCTAACTCCCTTAACGGTTTTGGGATGAGGTAACTTGGCAATGACGTCTACCTTAGCTTTATCGACCTCAATCCCCGCTTTCGATACCTTATGTCCTAAGACGATTCCTTGTTTACACATAAAATGACATTTTTCCCAATTAAGCACAAGATTGGTTTCTTCACAACGTTTTAACATTTGCTCGAGATTAATAAACACGACGTGAACGAATTGCCAAACACCGAGAATTCATCCATAAACACTTCCATCGACTTCTCGATCATATCATGAAAAATCGCCATCATACACCGTTGAAACGTACCCGGTGCATTACAAAGTCCGAAAGGCATCCTACGATAAGCAAACGTTCCATAAGGACACGTAAACGTAGTCTTCTCTTGATCACGAGGGTCGATAGGGATTCGAAAGTAACCGGAAAAACCATCTAAAATGCAATAGAATTCATTTCCCGCGAGTCGTTCCAACATTTGATCCATGAAGGGCAAAGGAGAGTGGTCTTTACGAGTGGCGTCATTTAACTTTCGGTAGTCAATACACACCCTCCAACCGGTCACAACATGAGTGGGAATTAACTCATTGTTTTCATTAGGCACAACGGTCATTCCTCCCTTTATAGGGATACAATGGATTGGGCTCACCCATGGGCTATCAGAGATAGGATAAATCATTCCCGCGTCAAGGAGTTTCAACACTTCCTTTTTAATGACATCGTTAATTTTGGGATTCACGTTTCTTTGACGTTGAATTGTGGGTTTGTAGTCCTCCTCCATTAAAATCTTGTGAGTACAAAATTTTGGGTCAATACCCTTAATGTCGGAAATTTTCCACGCAATTGCCCGTTTATGAGCCTTAAGAACATTCAAGAGCTTGGTTTTTTCATCATTAGCAAGTCCTCTTGCAATAATAACCGGAAACTTGTCATCACCTTCCAAGAATGCGTATTCAAGGTGAGAAGGAAGATCTTTCAATTCAAGGATAGGTGGTTCCTCGATTGAAGATTTTGGTTCAACACTCATAACTTCCATCGGCGGAAGAAATGGTGGAATAGAAGTAACATCACTAATCAACACCTCATCTTCATTGTCGATTTCATTTGAAGTGAGATCGCCTCCTTGGAATGGAGTGAGATTTGGTGTAGAATTAGCAAGAATCGGATCTAAAATAGTGGGATTGCCACTTGACGAGCTATCGGAAAAACCTAATACTTCTTGTGAAAACTCATCGCAAATCACATCAACGATGTCAATGTGATTGATGGTAGCGATTGCATAAACATGAGAAGGTTTAGAGTTTTGAGTAGCGTTTATAACAAGTTCCTCTTCGTTGAATCTCAAAGTGATAGTTCTTGCATGAACGTCGATAAGCGATCTCGAGGCGTCTAAAAATGAACGACCTAAGATTAGAGGAACTTGAGGATCCGCGGGGATGTCAACTACTATAAAATCAACGGGATAGTAGAACTTCCCCACTTTCACGAAAACATCTTCGGCTACTCCACATGTTAAAATCGTAGAATGATCGGCCATCTCGATAGACATGTTCGAAGGAATAAGAGCCGGAAGCGAAAGCGATTTCCAAATGGAAAATGGCATCAAATTAATGCTCGCACCAAGATCGGCCAAGGCGAGGCATTCTTTCATATCTTGTATGTCACAAGGAATGAGAAACTTTCCGGGGTCACCAACTTTTTCTGGTATGCGGTTAAGATAAACCGAAGAACAATTAGAAAGCTTTGAAAGCTTTTCCTTATCGCTCATCATACTTTTAAAATTGGAAGCGAAACGAGGCATATACAACAACGCGTCGGCTAAACTCACATCAAAATGCACTTGTTGAAACATTTTTATAAAAATCTCGATTTGTTGTTTGTTACGTTCTTGCAATTTCTCTTTGTTTCGTCTCGAAGGGTAAGGTAAGGGTGGTGTGGGTTGGACATTAGGCAACGACCTTGGAATCTCGGGTTCCACAATTGGTATTGGTTCAACCTTAGGTGTGGTTTGAGCGGTACTTCGTGGGATTGTAATATGCTCCTTTTCGACCATCACCTCGGGCTCTTTCTCGATTTCCTTCTCCGTAGAAGTACTTGGACGAGAGATTGGTTCTTTGAAAGTTTTACCACTTCGTGTGGTAATAACCTTCATTTCTCCCTTCGGGTTTGCAATGGTATCACTAGGAAGACCACCCGAGGAAGAGGGTTTACACATGATTGCTTCAAACATTTTAGCGATTCGGTCCTCAAATTTTTATTGCCTAGCATCCGCTTTAAACAACTCTTGCTTAATCTCATGTTGTCCTTGTTCCATCTTTTGTTGGTTTTGTTGAAGACGTGGGACATTTCCTTCCATTTTATTTGCATGAGTTTTAAGTTCATTAGCAAGTTCGTTTTTAAGCTCGTTTTTCAACTCGGATCTTAAGATAATCATCTCACGTTGCATGTTATCAAATTTAGCATCATTTGCTTTAGCATAATCCAAAAACTCTCCTTGAAGATTTTTAGTGTGAGCATTTTGAAAACCTTGTGTAGTGTTTTGAAAATCTCGGTTTTGGTTTTGATTAGTGACTTGTCCATTCCCACTTTGATAATTCCCCTTGTTGTAGTTACGTGAATTGCCTTGGTAATTACCACCTTGGTTGTTGTTTCGATAGTTATTAGCATTTTGATTTGGTGGAGCTTGCCTTGGGCGGGAACCTTGGCCGTTTTGGTTGTAAGTTCCCGTTGCTACATAAGCACTCGAAGTGTTACCATCCGTGGTAATGCACTCGGAAAGATCATGAGCTCCACCACAAGACAAACAACTCTTAGCAACCGCTTTAACCGAAGCGGAATTTGAAGCTTCTTGAGCTTTCCAATGAGACATAAGATTAGCAAATCTATCGAAAAATCGATTTTCCTCATTAGCTTCATCATGTAAGGCTTTAATGCTACGAGACGATGACGATGACGACGAACCCATATTGGCAACACTCGGTGTGTTACGAGGGCTATAAACCTTAGATCTATTCTCGATAATTTGTAAAGCCTCATCGGTCGTTTTGCACAAAAAATTACCACCCGCGGCGGCATTCAAGTAATCTCGTTCATGATCATTAAGCCCATTATAAAAAGTATCAATTTTATGCAATTTCGAAAAAGCATGGTGTGGACATTCATGTATCATTTCTTTAAAGCGTTCCCATGCCATTGAAAAACTTTCATTATTTCTTTGAACAAATCGTGAAATCTCATTTTTCAAATGTGTTGTTTTAGATGGTGGAAAAAACTTGTTCACAAACTTAGAAACGAGATCACCCCATGTCAAAATCGAATTTGGCGGTTCTTTCTCAAGCCAAATTTTTGCGGGTCCATCTAACGAGTATGGAAACAACATCATCTTAATGGCGTCATGTGGAACATACTTAAACTTGCTAGTAGCGGTGAGACGATTAAAATTCCTAATGTGATAATGCGGGTTGTCTTTCTCATGACCTCTAAACTTATTAGCTTGCAACATCGACATTAAACCCGTCTTAATCTCGAAATTCTCCGCAAGAATGACGGGAATCACAATGGCCTCTCCAAAACCCTCGGTGGGTGCTTGTAGCAACTCCATCATAGTACGATTAGCCATGACGACTTCTTGTTCTACAATAGGTTCAACAATTGGAGGTTGTTCTTCAATCAACGTCTCTTGATTGGCTTGCTTTTGAAGACGTTTATGAGCTCGTTTTGCTTGATTACGAGTATTCATAAACTTCACGAAGAATGGGAGGTGAGCAAAGAAGATTCTTTTTGGGTGTTTTGTGAATTTTCAATTTTTTTTTGTGTTATTGATTGCTTTTAATTTTTTTGGATTTTGGTGTATCTTCGTAGACAACAATCTACCAAATCTCTCCTCGAATCAAACTCTTGATTAAAGAAGCCTCAAAGGAATGAAAACGATCACGTGGAGTGAACGCCTTCGAATGACTTTAGAACTTTGGTGAAAACCAAATTGTTCAAGAGGGTTGAATCACAAAGAAAACAAGAAAATATATTATACGTAATAATACTTTGGGCGGCAAAACCCTCGATTAGCCTTCAATCTCAAAATACTCACAAGCAAGCGGGAAAACGAGGCGGCGCGAAGCACTTAATAGCCTTTTTCCTGAGGGTATATTTTATAATACCCGCCTTATACCCATCTTATAGTTCGTATTTTTCAAAATCAAGCTTCACGAAAGTATTTATCTATTTTTGCCTTTTTCTTTTTGTTTGAGATTTGAATACAATAATTAGGAGATCAAATCCCAATTAAGGTTGTGTTTTCACACTTTTGGAGATACTTTGTGTTTATTGTGATACTTAATATAATATAGTAATAATAATTTCACAAGAAAAACCAAGAAAACCGATAATACGTATTAGTAGAGTTCTACTTATACAAATACTATATATGGTTAATATTAAAAACAACAAGACAAATTAATCACGACACACCTCCCCGGAAGCGGCGCCAAAATGGTTGTTGGAAAATTACGACCTTTAGGAAAAAGGAGCGTAAAAGCGGTAAGTATTAAACAAATGATTTTAGGAAAAACCAAGTGTTAATGACCCTTATGATGATGTGAAAGTTCGTTTCCCAAGGAGGTATATGTGTGTGAAAAACTTGTTAAATGTTTGTGATTACTAATTGGTTTAGAAGGGGATGAGAAAAGAGGATGACGAAGACGTGAAAATTATTATTGCGATGACAAAACGTAAAACCGTAAAAACTACAAAAATAAAAATTAATTCTAAAAATTACCAAAAATCAGAATAAATAAACTAAGAGTTTACCAATGATCAAAACTTTTTCAAACCTTGTAAATAATTAAATATTCAATTTTTAAATGCTAATTAAAGCCCTAAAAATCAAATAAATTATCAAAAAGCCCAAATAAAGATTTTTCAATTGGTAAACCTCTAAAATGACCTAAAAAGATTAAAAACTATTTTTAGAAATTTTTAAACTAAGAAAAACTATTTAAAATGATTAAAAACTATTAAAACTTAAAATAATTATAAAAATTAATCTAAAAGTGATAAAATGATTCTAAGATTTACAAAAATCCTATTTTAATGTATTTAAGCTAAGAAAAATGTAAAAAGTTGAAAGATGTGAAATTTGAAAAATAATTATAAAATAATAATAAAATAATATTAAAAATCCAAAAATTCTAAAAAATTCTAAAAACTTGTAAACTAGTTTATTTTAACCTAAATAATCAGAAAATCAAAGTGAAATGACCAGAATACCCCTATTAGGCCCTCAAATGGGCAAAAACCAAATTCAGTCCATTTGAATGGGCTTTTTAGCCCAAAAAGTCAAACCTGGCCCAATTAACTTGGAAAAGCCCAATCTGACTCAAAATTTGATTCTAAACACAAAACTCTAAAGGCCCAAAAGCTGAAAGTGAGCTTATCACAGCTTATTATGCAAACAGCTTATCCTTATTGGGCTTTTTAGCCCATTAAGCAATAAGCTAATGTCATAAGCTCTAATTTGACACACAACCTTCTTTTGGGATGCTTAAGAGATCTGTAAAAAGAAATTTTGAAAAAGCAAACTCAATAAGCCGGAAATAAGCAAAGTAATATTTCACTAAAAGACAAAATAGTCGTTTTTGAGAAATAAGGCACCTCAGGACTTGATTCAATTTGCAAAATGTCACAAATGAACTCAATAAGCCAAAACAATCAACAAAATTCCAATAAGCAAAACCAATAAGCCAGAATAAGCCAATAAGCACTTATGAAAAAGTCAATTAAGTTGGTTTTCTAGTCAAACCCTAAAGTCAACCCACCAAATGCTCCAGTATGAACAAATGGGTCAAATAATGAGCACCTATTACAAAATCCAAGTTGTTGCTAGTTAAAATAAGCTATTATAGCTTATTGATAAGCTGAAACCCAAATAACACTAGCAGTGGCAACTTTCAGTAGGAATTGGTTCCCACTGCTTTGACTATTTGACCAAGCTTTTTAGAGAGATTTAGATGGATTCAATTGGAAACAAGGGCACCCTTGTGATCACTGAATCACAAGGAGTCAATAGCAAAAAGAAAATCACAATTTAGTTCATACAATAAGCCAGAATCAATCAAACAGTCACCAGATATTGCACATACATGTGAAATAAGCAGTTATGCACAAATAAGCAGATTTAGCATGAATAAGCCAACCAAATTCAACAGGATGCATACACAAGCTATATAAACTATGAATAAGCACAAACTTAAATCAAACACTGAATCAAAGTAAATAACAAGATCAAAGCATAAGCAGTTACTGATATGAACTACAAGAACACAAGCCTACTTTGCTGATCTAATTGACCACAGATCCAAATTCAGGGACTCAAATCTCTTTCCCTGGTGATATTAACTAGGTTTAATCACTTGTTAGACCTAGTATATGATTAGATCTAGGTGTCCCTTAAACCTAAGTCAAAATTAGCAAATAAACAAGATTTTATACCCTTATTAAGAATCTAAGTGTTTTAAACCACAAAATATGCAGCAATATGACCAAGTATATTAGTAGAACAGATATAAGCACAAAGTATCACAAAGCATACACTCAAAACCACACAAATCCAACCTATGCAGTTAACCCAAACACCCCTTAAAAACCTGTATTCACAAATTTTCAAAGTATTATCTAGATTCAACCCACAAATCCAACTAACAACACCTCATAAACATCAAACAACACCAGATGAACAATAATCAACCATCAAATCACAGATTCCATAATAATCATGCAAATATCACAAAATTCAGAAAAATAAGAGAGAAAATGAGAAGGGAGAAGGGTGCAAACCTCCAAGACCTACATCCAGGCCTTGGATTGTTTGAGCTGAGGTACTAGCAGAACAAGTACCAGCTTCCAATGCTGCTAAGATGAACAAACGATAAGGTGAGATCAAAATAACCAATACTTTCTGATTTTTAAAGCACAAGCCTTATCACTTAAAACCTTGCCTCAAAAACCTTCAAACATCAAAATGGAACTCAGAATTAGGCTATTCTTACACCAACTTTAATAAACAAGAACAAGATCTCTCAAAATTCAAAAAATCAAATTTTATTAACTTAAAAAGGAATTACAAAGATTGATAGCCTAAAACTGGAACAAAAGCTCTCTTACAGGTTGAGGAGTCTTTTTATAGGCAAATGCCAAGCTAGCACTATTCACAAACCCTAGCAGTGAATTTCCTATTCTATCTTGGAGTCTTCTAGACGAATTCTTGGTGTGAGCTGTCCAAAATGATCCTGAGTGTTCATTTTAGCTTTGAGATGAAGCAAGGACTCTCAGCTGTTGATTTGGCCACGTTAAATAACTTGGAGGTGAAGTTGTCACATGATTGGTTGAAAGGGAATTAGGGGTGGGGTCCATGGTGAGTGGGAGTGAGGGTTTTGATGTGGGATGAGTTTCTGCACATGTGAATCACACATGTGCCAGGGTAATTGAAAATTACCCTTTGTTTAAGTTGAGTAATTTTTGGGTGATGAAAAAGGTGAACAGTGGTGATTTTGTCCGAAATTGGGGGAAACTTGTCTGTTTGGCGCATTTTTGAATTTGAAAGTTTCAAATGAACACCTTTGGCCCTTGTGTTTTGGTGAAACTTGTAAAACGTGTTTATTCAGCAACCAAATTCATTCCCTTTGTTAATTACTTTACCAACTTAACACTTTTGGCACAAAACTTTTCAAAAAGGTTTCAAAGGGTTGTTTTTGCCATTTTTGGATAATTCAAGGACTGATCTTGGACATTGTTGTTCTTCAAAGGTCTTCTATGTAACTTTGATTTCATGAGGGACCATATTAGGCAATTTAGAATTGTTGAGGGACTAAACTTGCTATTTCTTCAAAATTGAAGGACTTTTTGTGTAATTTTGACAAACTTAAGGGACCAAACTTGTAATTATGACTATACAAGGGTTTTAAGTGTCATTTCTTCATTCATTGAGGATCAATCTTGCATATCTTCAAGTCTTCAAGGGTATTTGTTGGATAAAACATGATCTAGGGCCCGGTTCTTTGTACAGCTTCGTTTCTCGTGTCTGTTTTTCCTTGTTTCTTGTGATCTTTTGTCTTTTTAACGATATCCATAC
Organism: Glebionis coronaria; assembly: GCA_025667525.1. Lineage (NCBI taxonomy): Eukaryota > Viridiplantae > Streptophyta > Magnoliopsida > Asterales > Asteraceae > Glebionis > Glebionis coronaria. The sequence goes on along the minus strand of JANFOE010001063.1, from coordinate 450,271 downwards.
CTAAAATACACAAGTAAACAAATACAAGCATATATGTGGTATTTTATGACATTTTTATGCATTTAAAGCCCGAAAAGAACGATGAGATCATGTATAAATGCCATCTCATCACTCCCCCATACTAAGCCATTGTCGTGCCCTCACGCAATGCTAGAATAAAGTATCTAAGCATCACCAAAGTTTAATTTTATTAACCTTTATTGAAGAGTAAAAGACTTGCAACATACTACGAAGATGTGTAAAGACATAATGTATGATTTTCATCACAAATGTGACTTTTAAGGTCAAAGAATAGAAACAAGTAAATGTCCCTTAGAGTAAACTTAGTCATCCTTGATTGTCATACATTACATGCTAAGTGCAAAAACGAGATCATTGTTGGTACAAGTCACAATGCTAACACTACTTATACGTCCAAATTGTGTAATACTTTTTCTCCCCGCAATCCTAGTTATTATGAAAGGAAATGGGTTACTAGCATTTTTTTAACTATTTGTCATGGATCACAAGTGATTCATATTGACTTATTTGAGTAGTTATTAGTCCGAAAGCAAAGTAGCACGATTTAATTGATAGTTAGCCAAAGGACAAAATCTTTTAAAACGGCTTCTCGTGTATCTCCTTAAGTTCATATCTTGGCATAACTCGTTTCACGAATTGAGACCTTTCTCGCACCGATATTTGGCATGTACTTCATACTTCAAATCTTGGGAAGACGTTCTTGAAATTATGTTCTTCTCTTCATATACTTGGAATTTCTTCACTTGACGTTTTTGAGAGATTCTTCATATTTGGACCACGACTTCATCATCTTTCTTCAATCTTTACTTTGGATTTTGATATACAACGATCCGCCTCCTTTTCGGACTTGGATATATTTATCCTCATACCTTGTAAGGGTCTTTTTGGATAGACTTTCTCCATGATCTTTAGGGGAGTAATTGCTTTTCGTCATGTGTCTCGATCCTTCATATTGATTTAGGAATAATGATACTTCGCATCATCTTGGATCTTTAGCAAAAATAGAGCTCCTCATGCCTTGTTAGGGCCTTTTTGGATGATCGCCAATCTTCGCGTCCCGCTTCAATAAGTTATGCCTTGGCTATGAACTCTATTCAACCCCGAGAAACTTTTAAACGATCTTGCGCTATAGGCTAAGTAACCTTTCAAATCGTACGACCTTACTTATTGCAATTATTTTTATTCCTAATGCATTGATCTTATGGGAAGAAAAAGCCACAATTAAAAACATATGAGTTTTTGAAAGAACATTCTCATGTTCTACGTTTAGCATGATCACTTGTCTAACTCTATCATCTCTCGTTCTTCACTATATAAAGACCTCTAATTAAAGAGACTCGTGAATACTTAGCCGTTCAAGTCAAAATTAAGCCAAATTTGGATTAGCTTCCATTAAGACTATATAAAATCAAAGTTTTGGGTTTTCAAGCCACCTATAGGATCTTGCACTTTCTTGGACTTTTTCAAGTTTAGAGAATGAATTTTATAGTTCCCTTGATAAGTGACTTTCTAGGATCAATTATAGGAACTTGCGAAAAGTTCTTGTTCTTAACCCGAATGAGCTAAGACTTTCGCGTTTTAAAGCTCCCTATATAAAAGTCAAGCCAAACTTGATTTAAGCGGGTTAAGGAATGTAAATGGCTCCAAATGCCCATCAAGTCAAAAATTAGCTCTTATTCTACCCAACGGAAAATATACATTCGTGTCTTAAAAACACTTATGAAACTAATTTTTTTTTAAAAATTTTGCCATTTTTAGCCTTATTAGCAACAAACAAAACATTGAAAGTTGGAAAGAGCGAGGGCGTAGCAAAGCAAGTACCTATTCACCCCCCCCCCCCCCATACTAAAAGTAAACATTGTCCTCAATGTTTTGAGTCTAAAGGTGGAGCACCCCCATACTAGAGACGAAGAGTCGAATGCTTAGGATCTAGCATGGAAAGGGTGATCAACATTATATCCAAAGCCGTTTATTAAGTATGCTAAAAGATAATTGTTAGAACAATAAAGGATATGTCAATGGATTCGTGAAAAACTTATTCAAGAAAACGATGGAGGCTCACGTAAACGAACACGAGAGTCTTCAATCGTAGATGATGATGATCTAGATAACATAGTCACAAACAACCACGAGACAACGAGTTGGAAGGGTACAAGTCCCCTTATTAGTGAATAGTAAGCATAAAAGGATAAGCATGGGATCTCTCCCACTAGGCACCTCGTTTTTGATTACCCATTCATGAGCTCGACTCGATCCCCTCAATGCTAATTATCATTGGGGAAGGTGACTTGGTCGAGGTCAACCATTGAAGGAATTTCCCCACCAAAGTAGTGCTTAAGCCTATGTCCATTCACCTTGAAGTTAGGACCATCATCTTGAGCTAGCTCGATGGTCCCATAAGGAAACACTTGTGTAATGGTGAACGGACCCGACCAACGAGATTTCAATTTCCCGGAAAATATCTTAAGTCGAGAGTTAAAAAGTAACACTTGATCACCAACGTTAAAAACCCGATTTTTAATCTTTGAATCATGAAACTTTTTAGTCTTTTCTTTAAAAATCAATGAATTTTCATAAGCATTATCTCTTAATTCATCCAATTCATTCAATTGTATTTTCCGGTGATCTCCCGCGGTCTTCAAGTAAAAGTTTGCATGCTTAAGGGCCCAATATGCCCTGTGCTCTAATTCAATGGGCAAATGACAATTCTTCCCATAGACTAACTTATAAGGAGTGCAACCGATAGGTGTCTTATAAGCGGTCCTAAAGGCCCATAAAGCGTCTTCGAGTTTGTCGGACCATGAAGCACGGTTTTCTCCAATTGACCTCTCTAAAATCCTCTTCAAAGCTCGGCTCGAAACCTCGACTTGCCCACTCGTTTGCGGGTGATAAGCTGTAGAAAGACGATGAGTAACTCCATATTTCTTTAAGAACTTCTCGAATTGGTCATTACAAAAATGGGTTCCACGATCGCTTATAATAGCACGAAGGGTTCCGAACCGAGAGAATAGTTGCTTCAAAAACTTCACTACCACACGAGCATCATTAGGCAAAGCCTTATCTTGCACCCACTTAGAAAGGTAGTCCACCGCGACTAGGATATACTTGTTGTCATGAGACGATGGGAACGGCCCCATAAAGTCTATTCCCCATATGTCGAAAATCTCACACACTTGAATTATGTTTTGCGGCATTTCATCACGTTGAAACGATTTTCCTTGACGTTGGCACGAATCACACGACTTCACAAGTGCATGTGCATCACGATAGATAGAAGGCCAAAAGAAGCCGGCATCGAACACTTTCTTAGCCGTAAGATTAGCACCGTGGTGACCACCCGTGGGTCCCTCGTGACAAGCTCTAAGGATATTAGAAGCTTCGGCACCAAAAACACAACGTCGAACGAGTTGATCCGCACAAACCCGAAAGAGATAAGGGTCGTCCCAAAAATAGAACTTGACGTCACGAAAGAATTTTTGCTTTTGTTGTGTCGTCATACCCTTGATTATGAAATTGCCCGCATGGTAATTTTCAATGTCGGAAAACCATGGGGTGGTGTCTTTAGTATTCACTACACAGAGAGTCTCGAGAGGAAATGTCTCGATGATTTCCTTGTTCTCGAAGACATCTTTGTGAGGATCTTCTAGACGAGAGAGATGATCGGCCGCTAGATTCTCAGCTCCTTTTTTGTCAAGCACGGTGACATCAAATTCTTGGAGGAGGAGCATCAAATGAAGCAATCTCGGCTTAACATCTTGCTTAGCTAAGAGATACTTGATAGCCGAATGGTCGGTATACACGATGCTTTTAGTCAAGACGAGATAAGGTCGGAATTTCTTAAAAGCATAGACCACGGCAAGGAATTCCTTTTTCGTTGTGGTGTACTTTAATTGAGCCTCGGTCATCGTCTTACTAGCATAATGGATAGGACGGAAATGCTTTTCATAGCGTTGCCCTAAGACGGCCCCTATAGCATAATCACTTGCATCGCACATGATTTCAAAGGGTAATTCCATATTAGGAGCAACAAGAATGGGAGCTTCAGTAAGTTTCCTTTTGTAGAGTTTCGAAAGCTCTAACACAATCCTCATTGAAATTAAAAGGAGCATCCTTCTCGAGAAGGTGTGTCATAGGTCGAGAGATTTTCGAAAAGTCCTTGATGAAACAACGATAAAAGCACGCGTGGCCTAGGAAACTCCTAACTCCCTTAACGGTTTTGGGATGAGGTAACTTGGCAATGACGTCTACCTTAGCTTTATCGACCTCAATCCCCGCTTTCGATACCTTATGTCCTAAGACGATTCCTTGTTTACACATAAAATGACATTTTTCCCAATTAAGCACAAGATTGGTTTCTTCACAACGTTTTAACATTTGCTCGAGATTAGATAAACACGACGTGAACGAATTGCCAAACACCGAGAATTCATCCATAAACACTTCCATCGACTTCTCGATCATATCGTGAAAAATCGCCATCATACACCGTTGAAACGTACCCGGTGCATTACAAAGTCCGAAAGGCATCCTACGATAAGCAAACGTTCCATAAGGACACGTAAACGTAGTCTTCTCTTGATCACGAGGGTCGATAGGGATTCGAAAGTAACCGGAAAAACCATCTAAAATGCAATAGAATTCATTTCCCGCGAGTCGTTCCAACATTTGATCCATGAAGGGCAAAGGAGAGTGGTCTTTACGAGTGGCGTCATTTAACTTTCGGTTGTCAATACACACCCTCCAACCGGTCACAACACGAGTGGGAATTAACTCGTTGTTTTCATTAGGCACAACGGTCATTCCTCCCTTTATAGGGATACAATGGATTGGGCTCACCCATGGGCTATCAGAGATAGGATAAATCATTCCCGCGTCAAGGAGTTTCAACACTTCCTTTTTAATGACATCGTTAATTTTGGGATTCACCCTTCTATGACTTTGAATTGCAGGTTTGTAGTCCTCCTCCATTAAAATCTTGTGAGTACAAAATTTTAGGTCAATACCCTTAATGTCGGAAATTTTCCACGCAATTGCCCGTTTATGAGCCTTAAGAACATTCAAGAGCTCGGTTTTTTCATCATTAGCAAGTCCTCTTGCAATAATAACCGGAAACTTGTCATCACCTTCCAAGAATGCGTATTCAAGGTGAGAAGGAAGATCTTTCAATTCAAGGATAGGTGGTTCCTCGATTGAAGATTTTGGTTCAACACTCATAACTTCCATCGGCGGAAGAAATGGTGGAATAGAAGTAACATCACTAATCAACACCTCATCTTCATTGTCGATTTCATTTGAAGTGAGATCGCCTCCTTGGAATGGAGTGAGATTTGGTGTAGAATTAGAAAGAATTGGATCTAAAATAGTGGGATTGCCACTTGACGAGCTATCAAAAAAACCTAACACTTCTTGTGAAAACTCATCGCAAATCACATCAACGATGTCAATGTGATTGATGGTAGCGATTGCATAAACATTAGAAGGTTTCAAGTTTTGAGTAGCGTTTATAACAAGTTCCTCTTCGTTGAATCTCAAAGTGATAGTTCTTGCATGAACGTCGATAAGCGATCTCGAGGTGTCTAAAAATGAACGACCTAAGATTAGAGGAACTTGAGGATCCGCGGGGATGTCAACTACTATAAAATCAACGGGATAGTAGAACTTCCCCACTTTCACGAAAACATCTTCGGCTACTCCACATGTTAAAATCGTAGAATGATCGGCCATCTCGATAGACATGTTCGAAGGAATAAGAGCCGGAAGCGAAAGCGATTTCCAAATGGAAAATGGCATCAAATTAATGCTCGCACCAAGATCGGCCAAGGCGAGGCATTCTTTCATATCTTGTATGTCACAAGGAATGAGAAACTTTCCGGGGTCACCAACTTTTTCCGGTATGCGGTTAAGATAAACCGAAGAACAATTAGCAAGCTTTGAAAGCTTTTCCTTATCGCTCATCATACTTTTAAAATTGTAAGCGAAACGAGGCATATACAACAACGCGTCGGCTAAACTCACATCAAAATGAACTTGTTGAAACATTTTTATAAAAAGCTCGATTTGTTGTTTGTTACGTTCTTGCAATTTCTCTTTGTTTCGTCTCGAAGGGTAAGGTAAGGGTGGTGTGGGTTGGACATTAGGCAACGGCCTTGGAATCTCGGGTTCCACAATTGGTATTGGTTCAACCGTAGGTGTGGTTTGAGCGGTACTTCGTGGGATTGTAATATGCTCCTTTTCGACCATCACCTCGGGCTCTTTCTCGATTTCCTTCTCCGTAGAAGTACTTGGACGAGAGATTGGTTCTTTGAAAGTTTTACCACTTCGTGTGGTAATAACCTTCATTTCTCCCTTCGGGTTTGCAATGGTATCACTAGGAAGACCACCCGAGGAAGAGGGTTTACACATGATTGCTTCAAACATTTTAGCGATTCGGTCCTCAAATTTTTATTGCCTAGCATCCGCTTTTAACAACTCTTGCTTAATCTCATGTTGTCCTTGTTCCATCTTTTGTTGGTTTTGTTGAAGACGTGGGACATTTCCTTCCATTTTATTTGCATGAGTTTTAAGTTCATTAGCAAGTTCGTTTTTAAGCTTGTTTTTCAACTCGGATCTTAAGATAATCATCTCACGTTGCATGTTATCAAATTTAACATCATTTGCTTTAGCATAATCCAAAAACTCTCCTTGAAGATTTTTAGTGTGAGCATTTTGAAAACCTTGTGTAGTGTTTTGAAAATCTCGGTTTTGGTTTTGATTAGTGACTTGTCCATTCCCACTTTGATAATTCCCCTTGTTGTAGTTACGTGAATTGCCTTGGTAATTACCACCTTGGTTGTTGTTTCGATAGTTATTAGCATTTTGATTTGGTGGAGCTTGCCTTGGGCCGGAACCTTGGCCGTTTTGGTTGTAAGTTCCCGTTGCTACATAAGCACTCGAAGTGTTACCATCCATGGTAATGCACTCAGAAAGATCATGAGCTCCACCACAAGACAAACAACTCTTAGCAACCGCTTTAACCGAAGCGGAATTTGAAGCTTCTTGAGCTTTCCAATGAGACATAAGATTAGCAAATCTATCGAAAAATCGATTTTCCTCATTAGCTTCATCATGTAAGGCATTAATGCTACGAGACGATGACGACGACGAAGAACCCATATTGGCAACACTCGGTGTGTTACGAGGGCTATAAACCTTAGATCTATTCTCGATAATTTGTAAAGCCTCATCGGTCGTTTTGCACAAAAAATTACCACCCGCGGCGGCATTCAAGTAATCTCGTTCATGATCATTAAGCCCATTATAAAAAGTATCAATTTTATGCAATTTCGAAAAAGCATGGTGTGGACATTCATGTATCATTTCTTTAAAGCGTTCCCATGCCATTGAAAAACTTTCATTATTTCTTTGAACAAATCGTGAAATCTCATTTTTCAAATGTGTTGTTTTAGATGGTGGAAAAAACTTGTTCACAAACTTAGAAACGAGATCACCCCATATCAAAATCAAATTTGGCGGTTCTTTATCAAGCCAAATTTTTGCGGGTCCATCTAACGAGTATGGAAACAACATCATCTTAATGGCGTCATGTGGAACATCCTTAAACTTGCTAGTAGCGGTGAGACGATTAAAATTCCTAATGTGATAATGCGGGTTGTATTTCTCATGACCTCTAAACTTATTAGCTTGCAACATCGACATTAAACCCGTCTTAATCTCGAAATTCTCCGCAAGAATGACGGGAATCACAATGGCCTCTCCAAAACCCTCGGTGGGTGCTTGTAGCAACTCCATCATAGTACGATTAGCCATGACGACTTCTTGTTCTACAATAGGTTCAACAATTGGAGGTTGTTCTTCAATCAACGTCTCTTGATTGGCTTGCTTTTGAAGACGTTTATGAGCTCGTTTTGCTTGATTACGAGTATTCATAAACTTCACGAAGAATGGGAGGTGAGCAAAGAAGATTCTTTTTGGGTGTTTTGTGAATTTTCAATTTTTTTTTGTGTTATTTGTTGTTTTTAATTTTTTTGGATTTTGGTGTATCTTCGTAGACAACAATCTACCAAATCTCTCCTCGAATCAAACTCTTGATTAAAGAAGCCTCAAAGGAATGAAAACGATCACGTGGAGTGAACGCCTTCGAATGACTTTAGAACTTTGGTGCAAACCAAATTGTTCAAGAGGGTTTAATCACAAAGAAAACAAGCAAATATATTATACGTAATAATACTTTGGGCGGCAAAACCCTCGATTAGCCTTCAATCTCAAAATACTCACAAGCAAGCGGGGAAACGAGGCGGCGCGAAGCACTTAAGAGCCTTTTTCCTGAGGGTATATTTTATAATACCCGCCTTATACCCACCTTATAGTTCGTATTTTTCAAAATCAAGCTTCATGAAAGTATTTATCTATTTTTGCCTTTTTCTTTTTGTTTGAGATTCGAATACAATAATTAGGAGATCAAATCCCAATTAAGGTTGTGTTTTCACACTTTTGGAGATACTTTGTGTTTATTGTGATACTTAATATAATACAGTAATAATAATTTCACAAGAAAAACCAAGAAAACCGATAATACGTATTAGTAGAGTTCTACTTATACAAATACTATATATGGTTAATATTAAAAACAACAAGACAAATTAATCACGACACACCTCCCCGGAAGCGGCGCCAAAATGGTTGTTGGAAAATTACGACCTTTAGGAAAAGGAGCGTAAAAGCGGTAAGTATTAAACAAATGATTTTAGGAAAAACCAAGTGTTAATGACCCTTATGATGATGTGAAAGTTCGTTTCCCAAGGAGGTATATGTGTGTGAAAAACTTGTTAAATGTTTGTGATTAATAATTGGTTTAGAAGGGGATGAGAAAAGAGGATGACGAAGACGTGAAAATTATTATTGCGATGACAAAACGTAAAACCGTAAAAACTACAAAAATAAAAATTAATTCTAAAAAATACCAAAAATTCACCAAAAATCAGAATAAATAAACTAAGAGTTTACCAATGATCAAAACTTTTTCAAACCTTGTAAATAATTAAATATTCAATTTTTAAATGCTAATTAAAGCCCTAAAAATCAAATAAATTATCAAAAAGCCCAAATAAAGATTTTTCAATTGGTAAACCTCTAAAATGACCTAAAAAGATTAAAAACTATTTTTAGAAATTTTTAAACTAAGAAAAACTATTTAAAATGATTAAAAACTATTAAAACTTAAAATAATTATAAAAATTAATCTAAAAGTGATAAAATGATTCTAAGATTTACAAAAATCCTATTTTAATGTATTTAAGCTAAGAAAAATGTAAAAAGTTGAAAAATGTGAAATTTGAAAAATAATTATAAAATAATAATAAAATAATATTAAAAATCCAAAAATTATAAAAAATTCTAAAAACTTGTAAACTAGTTTATTTTAAGCTAAATAATCAGAAAATCAAAGTGAAATGACCAGAATACCCCTATTGGGCCCTCAAATGGGCAAAAACCAAATTCAGTCCATTTAAATGGGCTTTTTAGCCCAAAAAGTCAAACCTGGCCCAATTAACTTGGAAAAGCCCAATCTGACTCAAAATTTGATTCTAAACACAAAACTCTAAAGGCCCAAAAGCTGAAAGTGAGCTTATCACAACTTATTATGCAAACAGCTTATCCTTATTGGGCTTTTTAGCCCATTAAGCAATAAGCTAATGTCATAAGCTCTAATTTGACACACAACCTTCTTTTGGGATGCTTAAGAGATCTGTAAAAAGAAATTTTGAAAAAGCAAACTCAATAAGCCGGAAATAAGCAAAGTAATATTTCACTAAAAGACAAAATAGTCGTTTTTGAGAAATAAGGCACCTCAGGACTTGATTCAACTTGCAAAATGTCACAAATGAACTCAATAAGCCAAAACAATCAACAAAATTCCAATAAGCAAAACCAATAAGCCAGAATAAGCCAATAAGCACTTATGAAAAAGTCAATTAAGTTGGATTTCTAGTCAAACCCTAAAGTCAACCCACCAAATGCTCCAGTATGAACAAATGGGTCAAATAATGAGCACCTATTACAAAATCCAAGTTGTTGCTAGTTAAAATAAGCTATTATAGCTTATTGATAAGCTGAAACCCAATTAACACTAGCAGTGGCAACTTTCAGTAGGAATTGGTTCCCACTGCTTTGACTATTTGACCAAGCTTTTTAGAGAGATTTAGATGGATTCAATTGGAAACAAGGGCACCCTTGTGATCACTGAATCACAAGGAGTCAATAGCAACAAGAAAATCACAATTTGGTTCACACAATAAGCCAGAGTCAATCAAACAGTCACCAGATATTGCACATACATGTGAAATAAGCAGTTATGCACAAATAAGCAGATTTAGCATGAATAAGCCAACCAAATTCAACCGGATTCATACACAAGCTATATAAACTATGAATAAGCACAAACAAACTTAAATCAAACACTGAATCAAAGTAAATAACAAGATCAAAGCATAAGCAGTTACTGATATGAACTACAAGAACACAAGCCTACTTTGCTGATCTAATTGACCACAGATCCAAATTCAGGGACTCAAATCTCTTTCCCTGGTGATATTAACTAAGTTTAATCACTTGTTAGACCTAGTCTATGATTAGATCTAGGTGTCCCTTAAACCTAAGTCAAAATTAGCAAATAAACATGATTTTATACCCTTATTAAGAATCTAAGTGTTTCAAACCACAAAATATGAAGCAATATGACCATGTATATCAGTAGAACAGATATAAGCACAAAGTATCACAAAGCATACACTCAAAACCACACAAATCCAACCTATGCAGTTAACCCAAACACCCCTTAAAAACCTGTTTTCACAAATTTTCAAAGTATTATCCAGATTCAACCCACAAATCCAACTAACAACACCTCAGAAACAACAAACAACATCAAATCACAGATTCCACAATAATCATGCAAATATCACAAAATTCAGAAAAATAAGAGAGAAAATGAAAAGGGAGAAGGGTGCAAACCTCCAAGACCTACATCCAGGCCTTGGATTGTTTGAGCTGAGGTACTAGAAGAACAAGTACCAGCTTCTAATGCTGCTAAGATGAACAAACAATAAGGTGAGATCAAAATAACCAATACTTTCTGATTTTTGAAGCACAAGCCTTATCACTTAAAACCTTGCTTCAAAAACCTTCAAACATCAAAATGGAACTCAGAATTAGGCTATTCTAACACCAACTTTTAATAAACAAGAACAAGATTTCTCAAAATTCAGAAAATCAAATTTTATTAACTTAAAAAGGAATTAAAAAGATTGATAGCCTAAAACTGGAACAAAATCTCTCTCACAGGTTGAGGAGTCTTTTTATAGGCAAATGCCAAGCTAGCACTATTCACAAACCCTAGAAGTGAATTTCCTATTCTATCCTTGAGTCTTCTAGACGAATTCTTGGTGTGAGCTGTCCAAAATGATCCTGAGTGTTCATTTTAGCTTTGAGATGAAGCAAGGACTCTCAGCTGTTGATTTGGCCACGTCAGATAACTTGGAGGTGAAGTTGTCACATGATTGGTTGAAAGGGAATTGGGGGTGAGGTCCATGGTGAGTGGGAGTGAGGGTTTTGATGTGGGATGAGTTTCTGCACATGTGAATCACACATGTGCCAGGGTAGTTGAAAATTACCCTTTGTTTAAGTGGAGTAATTTCTGGGTGGTGAAAAAGGTGAACAGTGGTGATTTTGATCCGAAATTGGGGGAAACTTGTCTGTTTGGCGCATTTTTGAGTTTGAAAGTTTCAAATCAACACCTTTGGCCCTTGTGTTTTGGTGAAACTTGTAAAACGTGTTTATTCAGCAACCAAATTCATTCCCTTTGTTAATAACTTTACCAACTTAATATTTTTGGCACAAAACTTTTCAAAAAGGTTTCAAAGGGTTGTTTTTGACATTTTTAGATAATTCAAGGACTGATCTTGGACATTGTTGTTCTTCAAAGGTCTTCAATGTAACTTTGATTTCATGAGGGACCATATTTGGCAATTTAGAATTGTTGAGGGACTAAACTTGCCATTTCTTCAAAGTTGAAGGACCTTTTGTGTAATTTTGACAAACTTAAGGGACCAAACTTATAATTATGACTATACAAGGGTTTTAAGTGTCATTTCTTCATTCATTGAGGAGCAATCTTGCATATCTTCAAGTCTTCAAGGGTATTTGTTGGATAAAACATGATCTAGGGCCCGGTTCTTTGTACGGCTTCGTTTCTCGTGTCCGTTTTTCCTTGTTTCTTGTGATCTTTTGTCTTTTTCACGATATCCATACCTAAAATACACAAGTAAACAAACACAAGCATATATGTGGTATTTTATGACATTTTTATGCATTTAAAGCCCGAAAAGAACGATGAGATCATGTATAAATTCCATCTCATCACTGAGCTTTCAAGTCTTTAATTTCCAAACTCTTTTCATTCATTTCTCGACACATTTGGGAAAGTTTTACTTACAATTTTATATCATGTGGATAACTTCCGATGTATTTTTGCAAAGCAAGTTCAAGAGAATGACAATGTTTTTGAAGAAAATCAGTTTTGTGTTGAAGGAAATCAGTTTTCTGTTAAAGTAACTCAAAAGCCTTTTTATCAACATTTTCTTTACGTTTCGAAAGCTCAGTTTCAAGCGATTCACACTCTTTGATCTTATCAAGATATTTGCATGCAACATCAGAATTTTCATCGATATCAGCACAAGATTGAAGAGTAACACACAAAATATCTTTGGAGAGACATTCTTCTAAGAGTAGATCACATTCGTTTGAAAAATCTGATTTGTCATTTTGAAGTTCATCAATTTCTTTTTCAAGAGACTCAACATATTTTAAATCATCAAACATTTCAGACCGAATCAATTTTTCAAACTCACGAACATTTTCTTTTATTATCTTCGTATTTGGTATTAAAATTTCTTTCAAAAGCACAGTTATGTCGTGAGGAATCTCTGTTTTCCACTTATCCTTTTCACGTTTTTGCCAATCGCTTTCAACAATTGATTGAACATTATCAATGTGATGTTTAAGAATACCAAGTGTTTTTCTGCTTTTGCTTTTAGAAACATCAAGAGGCAAATAGTTAATATATTTAACAACATTTGATTTCTTAGTGGCAAAAATTTTATTCCATTGAATTCTTTGTTGTTTTCTTTCAAGAAACAATCCCTCACGAGACTTCTGTTTTGTGGAGTGAAAAGACCATAAAGACAATTTTCATAAGCATAATTATAAGGTTTCACAAAATCGTTATTGACCGGTGATCTACTCTCCTCATCCCAAAGGGACGTATCTTCACTATCGAGCCTAACTACTGGGCAATCATGATCGATCCATTCGGAATCATCAAGATATAAGTGAGGGTTTGCAGCTTGAGCTTGTTCGAGGTACTTAGGACTTGCAAAACTAGCTTGACCCTTGAAAAATGACCGAGGTGCCATCATTCTAACGGTTTGAATAGAGTCATGCGTTTTATAAACAACTTTTTCGAAAATTAGACTTGTTCTTCGAGATCCTTTACTTTTTTAGTATCTTTGCCTTGTCTATTTTTTAAATCTTGTTTTAATTTTTCAACCTCTTGTTTCTTTTCGTCAAGAATTTTAACAGAATCAGTGGTATTCATAGAAAGCCTCTGTTCAAGTTCATTAACTTTTGTTGTGGCAAGGTACGTTTTTTGACGTTCATCACTTAATAAAACATTAAATTGACGTTGTTCTTTAGTTAACAAAGCAAGAGTTTCGTTGTATTTATTTTCAAAATCGTCCTTTTTAAAATTAATTAAATGACTTTTGTACCCCTCAAGCTCTTTGTGTCTTTGAAGAAGCTGAGCCCTATAACTATCAATGGTCTCACTAGATTTTATAATAGCGGCTTTGCTTTCTTTAAAGTTTTGAGTGAGCGCCGCGTTTGCCTTCTTAAAATTGCTTTTGACTCTTTCTATTTTCATTGACATCTTTTTGTAAACTAGTAATTAAATTAGCAAGCGCGACACGCTCCTCGTCATCATACTCATTTGCATGTTAATCATCCTCAAACTCATTATTGCACATGTCTGATGAATCGGGTGTGGTATTGCTATCAACCGTTTCTATCATACATGTGTCAATAATTGTTGTTGGTAGATCACTATGCTCATGTGTATCACCAAACACATTATATTCATCATCATGTTGTACCTTAACAATTGGCTCGGTATCAAAGATATGACCATTGTCATCTTCAGTGACATTAAGGACCTCATGAATCTTTGCCATGCATGAATAATGTGCCTCGAGTTCTTGATCAGAGAGTTCATCATCTGTGTCGTCAAGCATTTCTCCTTCCTCAGCTGATAACTTGATCCCAGCTTCCATCTTCTTGCACAGTAGCATCTTTTCCTTATGATAACCATAAACTTTAACCCTATTTGGATGTCTGCATTCCCTAGCCAAATGCCCAAAACCTCGGCAGTTGAAACACTGAATCCCACTTTGTTGCACAACTTGAGTACCAACAGTTTCCCTATTTCCATCACCAGTAGCAACCCTTTGAGTATCATACTTCTCGGGTTGTCGTTCATAATTTGGAGGACTCTCAGCAGGCCTTCGTGTGTCATTCCTTGGAGGAATCTGAGTATATAATTGTTCCTCGTGTTAGATGATGTTCTAAGGTTGTTGTTGGTGGGTTTGTAGATTTTCCTGTATTGCTTCATAATGAAATCCATTTGTTGCTTGAATTTCCTATCCTTTTGAGCTAGTTCTTCATCACTCTCTTCTTCAGATGATTGCTCAGGTGTGGGTGATGGTGCTCTTGTAACTTGTTTGCCTCGGGATCTTGTTGTAGCATGTGACTTAGAGACAGTGGATGATCGTGGTGATGATGATTGAGTAGAGTAGGTCTTTTGTGTACGGGAGCGATAATCTGGATGATGTTGAGTGGTAGACACCAAAGCCAATAGATTTGAAACCTTTGCAACTCGTTCAGCTCGAAGTTCATTTACCTCATTTTGAAATTGTTTCAAAATGTCAAAGAGCGTGTGATATGAAACTTCGTCTAACTTTTGTTGTTGTTTCACCAAGGTGACAAACCGTGTCTACTCGGGTTGAACTTGATGTAGAAATTAGACATAGATTTGCATGGTGGAAACTTGCAAGTTGTTTCGGGTCATGTCATTCACCATTTTTTAGAATCGAGAGTAATTAATAACTGAATTTTATTAAGTTGAAATCGTCTCGACTTAATCCGAATTGATTACTGGTTAACGTGCGACTCAGTCGTCTTTTGGTGGAAAGAAATATTTTTGGTCGTTGTTTAAAATTAAATTGCAAAACTTTAATGTAAATGACAGGTAAATAAAACTAAAACTGATTAAAACGTAAATGGTGCAAAATTAAGACTTTAAAGGTAAATCAATTAAATGACGTAAAATTAAAACGTGACGAAAAGTAAATTTGACAATTTAATAAAAATGTAAACTTGAAATTTAAAATAAAGTAAAACAATTAAAACAAAACTTTAAGAAAAACGACGGGAAAATAAAATTTGAAAACTAAAACAAGAAACAAGAAATAAAATATAAGTAGAAATCCCAAAATACCTGACCTAATTCGGAATCCGGTCAAGAAACTAGTTCGGAATGTGTGTCACTAACATAATCCGGAATACAAGTTCTAAACACAGTTCAGAATCCACAACATTGACCTAATTCGGAATCGTGGTTCTCTTCATAGTTCGGAATACAAAATCATCGCTCAGTTCGGAATACCTGGTTTCAGACCTAATTCGGAATGTAAAACAACCACCTAATTCGGGATCCACATCCCACACATAACTCGGAATGCCTGTCATGCACTTAATCCGGAATGTTTGGATGATGTAGTTCGAAATACTAGGTTTTCTGTCTTCAGAATGTTGATAACAAACGTAGTTCGGAATCCAGAAACCTTTCTAATTCGGAATAATGAAGTTGGACGTAACTCGGAATATATGCTGAGAACTACTTCGGAATAGGCAGATCTGATACACAATTCGGGAAAAGCTATCCTAGACTTAATGAGGGAAGTTAGGGTTTACAAAGAACCCGAACTAGAAACAAAATAAGCAGAAATTAAAAATAAGCTATTAACCAAATAATAACTTATCTTAAAGTTTAACCAAATCAAGTTTAAGAAAAAGCTAATAAGCCAAAATCTAAAAACATTTAAAAACACTAAATAATAAAAATATTTAAAATAAACTTTTTATAAAATAGCTTTTAAAAACACTTAATTAAATTTAAGAAGAACACAATAAGCTATAAAATCAATAAGCTAACATAATCAAACAACTAAAATCATAACAATTAATCAAATAAGCATGACAATAAGCAAATAAGCATAACGATAAAGCAAAACAAGAAAGGTAGAATGAGAGATTAATATAAAAACTTGATTAAAATTAAAGATTCAACAACATAAAATTAAACTTACTTGAAATTAAAGGCAAGAATTTAAATGACAATTAAGTAAATGACAATATGAAAGTGCATGTAATTAAAATGGAAGAACATGTCAAATAGCCAACACCTCCTAATGTGTTATTAGGAGGGTATTTATAGGGAGATTAGCAAGTGTTGATCTTTTCCTCCTTTTCTCGTTTTTTCGTCTTCTAAATTCTTCGACTTTTTCGACTTTGTCTCGGGATTATTTGAACTCGTCTTTTAATTTCTATATTTATTAGACTTGAGTTCTTCGACTTCATTAAACTTCCGTCTTTAGACTTTTTCTTCGATAAATCTTCAGAATAGGCCATGGACTTCCGTTCTTTTTGCACTCTTGATCTTTTGACTTCTTCTTTTGTCTTTTTCTTCGATAAAAGCCCGTGAAAGCCCATGTTTTCTTCCCTTTTCACATTTTGGTCCTAAAACACAAATAAAACACAAACCACGCATAATTCCAAAATTTACGACATAAAATACACGTTTTGGCTTTGTTATTATTATAATTAAGTGGTAAAAGGATAAGTGTTTTCACACTTATTAAATCCCCTACACTTGACCATTGCAATGCCCTCATGCAATGCATTAGTTACAAAGCAAGTTTTACATTTTCCATCATAATCAATCCACATTGGCCTTTATTAAAGAGATAGAAAATTACAAAATATTTAAAGGTCGAAAAACATGTAACAAGATCAAAGACTTACCTTAGGGTTTTGGAATGTCAGAATGTTTATCACCCTCAAGTTTCACGTTCCCCATACCAAGCTTAAAAACGAGATCATTGTTATTATAAGTTAGAAAACTAACACAAACTCATGTGGCCCAATTATTCACTTAGACTCCCTTATTCCTAGGTGTATCTCTTATATTTATTGTTGTCTTGAATGATCACGAGGATGCATTGCTGACTTATTTCGATAATTATTTAGGCTGACAATAAAGTAGGACGATTTAATCAATAGTTAGCTAAAGGACAAAATCTTTTAAAATTGCTTCTCGGGACCTCATAAATTTCATATCTTGGCATAACTCGCTTCACGATTTGAGACCTTTCTCGGACCGATATTTGGCAGTCACTTCATACTTCGAATCTTGAGAGACGTTCATGAAATAATGGTCTTCTCTTCATAATAGGAATTTATTCACTTGAACTTTTTGAGAGATTCTTCATACTTGGACCACGACTTCTTTATTTTTCTCCAATCTTTATTTGGGATTTTCATATACAACGATCCACCTCCTTTTAGGACTTGGATCTATTTATCCTCATACCTTGCTAGGGTCTTTTTGGATAGACTTCTCCATGATCATTAGGGGAGTATTAGCTTTTCGTCGTATGTCTTGATCCTTCATATTGATTTTTGATAAATGATTCTTCACATCACTTGGGATCCTTAGCAACAAAATGTAGCCCTCATGCCTTGTTAGGGCCTTTTCAAACTCGTCAATCTTCTCATCCCGCTTCAATAAGTTATGCCTTGGCTATGAACTCTAATCAATACCGAGCAACTTTTAAACGATCTTGTGCTAGAAGCTAAGTAACTCACATAAATTCATGAAAGACCAAACTTATAATTGACTCTATCATCTCTCGTTCTCCACAATTTAAAATCTCAAGGAATGAGACTCGTGGATGCTTAGCCAATTAAATCAAAGTTTTGGGTTTTCAAGTCATCTATAGGATCTTGCAACTTCTTAGACTTTTTCAAGTTTAGAATTTGCATTTTAAAGTTCCCTTGATAAACGACTTTCTAGGATCAATTATAGGAACTTGCGAAAAGTTCTTGTTCTTAACCCGTAAGAGTTAAGACTTTCACGGTTTAAAGTTCCCTATATAAAAGCCTAGCAAAACTTGACTTAAACATGTTAAGGATACTAGCTAGCGTAAACTTGGATAAGTAAACTCGGGTTGAGTCAAAAGATTCACAACGTTTAAAAATTTAAAACCACTTTATTGAACTTTATTTTAGCAAAGAAAGTAAATAACGATAGTAAAGGAAAATACTACTATACTACTAGGGCAAAATAGGTTAAAGATTTTGAAAAATGTCGAAAAATTAGATTTTCTAGTTAAAATGAGGACAAATTCATGGAAAAGCCCACTTACTTCGATAGAAGTCCCCCTACACTTAATATATACATTGTCCTTAATGTTTAAGCATGTGGCAGTAAACTCCCCTACACTTAGGACACTGTGTATGTTGTTTAAATCTTGCTTAGGAAGAGACAACTAAAGTGATTCCTATTGAAGAATATAAAATAGTGAATCAAAAGAGTTTATGATAGAACCGGGAAGACGGAATCACGGAATCACAGGTCATCAAAAGTCATCAAGAATGGATCTTTGAAAGCTCGAATCCCTGGACATGATAAGAAAGAAAAAAACAAACACATACTAGGGTCTCTCCCTACACTTTTTATAAAAAGAAAGAAAAAGGATAGATACTCGGGTTGCCTCCCGGTAAGCGATTGTTTTTGTTAACTGAGTCGTGAGCCTGACTCGACCTTGAGTACAATGGTAGGAAACATGAAGAATATCCACCGGGATCAAATACATAGTTTTCGTCCATCAAATAGCACAAGCTTAAGGCGGACAAGGCAAGCCAAAGAAGAGTAGGTAAGGTTACCTTAAGCAGTTGTTGAGCACGGTGGTAGCAAGTGTGGTGAAGTGCAAGCATATCTCCATTGTTTCCAAAAATCATTCCTTTTATTTCATTAGATGGATACTGAGATGGCTTAAAAATTGCAATACCGAGATCGAACACCTTTTCCATTACGGGAAAATAACACTCAGGCTCAGTAGACCTTGAAGAGGATCCGCTCATAAATCTCACAATCTCATCTGACGTAGGTAGATAGAGATGTGTCAAAACATAGGTACTACGGATATTGGTGTCTTCCGGCTTCTTCTCCTTTGAAACGGGTTTCTTCATATCCAAAGGAGGATAAAGAGCATCATCAAAATCCAAAGGAGGAGAATCATTCTCATTTGGGAAGTAAGTGTTGAGAAAAGTCACAAAATCTTCCTCAAATGAGTAGTCATCCAAAGTAGGATCAAGCATTGTTGTTGGAGGATCTTCATCAAAAGTAGGAACAAGCTCATCATGTGAAGAATCACTCGAAAGAGTATCGACATCATCAAAGTCAACATAAGTTGGCATGTCTTTATACTCAGAAGAAAAATCATCAGAATCATCCATGTCAGAACTAGAATCATCATCATAGTCATCATAGGTTGGTGGAGACTCATAAATTGGTGGGGGATCTAAATTGGAGAGAGAATCATCCACATCATCTTGGAAAAGTGGATTATCAAAGCAAGAATCGAAAAGAGGATTGTTGTAGACAACAAAATCATCAAGCACACTAATCATATTCACTGATTCTCTTCCATTGAGTTTGGTAGTGATCTTCCCCATTTTAAAAACTTGAGCATCATTCCCGACTCTTAAGATTAGCTCACCTTCGGCAACATCGACTAAGGCTTTTCCGGTTCTTAAGAATGGCCGACCAAGTATTAATGGAATACGAGGGTTCATTTCATAATCAACAACAACAAAGTCGACCGGAAAAGTGAAGGTACCAACTTTAATAAAGACATCTTCGGCAATACCAATGGGGTAAGCGAAAGTGCGATTTCCTAGCTCAAGAGTCATCTTTGTTGGAGTAAGGTCGGGTAATGATAGTGTTTTCCAAACACTTAAAGGCATCAAATTTATACTTGCCTCGAGATCAGCTAAGGCAGTAAATTCTTCAGTTTTGTTAAGAATGCAAGGAAACACAAACCGACCAGGATCTCCAAGTTTTTTCGGAAGTTCTTTAAGAATGACTGCAGAACAGTTTTCATTTATACGTGTGTTGACAAACTCAAGCATCTTTTCCTTCTTGTTAAGCAATTCCTTGAATGCTTTGATGAATTTTGGCATTTGGACAAGTGCTTCAACGAGGCTAATGTTGAAGGTCATTTGTGATATCATCTTCAGAAAAGAAGTGATTTGAGCATCCTCTTTAGTAAGAAATTTTCTCTTGTCTAACCGAGAAGGATAAGGGATGTTGGGTTTAAAGGTGGAAGGTAGGGTTGGTGAAGGTTGTTTCTTGGGTACTTCTGCTTGTAGAGATGGATACGGTAATGGAGAACTAATACTAGGCGTAGAAGTAGGCGGGATAAATGGTGGTGGAGGAGATTTAGATGGAGTAACCGGGGGAGGGGTAGATGGTCCTACTAAGGTAGCTCCACTGCGTGTAGTAATAGCACTCACATTCGCTCTTGGGTTGGTGACGGTATTTGAAGGAAGAGAGCCTGAAGTAGAGGGTTCAGTACTTGGGAGGAAACTAGCCAGCATATTCTTCAAATCATTTGATTGATTGCTAAAAGAGGTTTGCATATCATGTCGAAGCTCGGTTCTAATATCATTCCCTTGCTTAGTGATATGATGATTTGGCTTTGCAGATTCTTAACTATCTCATCTTGGGTCCTCATGAAAGTTTCAACATCTTGATTAATGGGTGGTGCTTGTTGAGCGGGTGGGTGATAAGGATTAGAAGCTCGAGGTGGGTTTGGATTGCTTCTATTGTAGTTGTTGGGGTTGTGTTTTTTTAGGAGAAAAACCGGGTGAAAGAAAGTTGTTAGAACGGTAACTTAGCAAGTTACGATCACCTTGAGGTCAGGCTTGATAGCTTTCTGTTGAATAGTTACCATGAGCCACATACACGTTTTCTGGATTGTCATGAGTAGAAGGACAATCAGTGTATGAATGAGGACCGCCGCAGATCTCACAAGAAAGTGTTACAACTTTAACTTGTTGTTGTTGATTTGTAACCAAAAGTTGGATACTTTTGTTCATTTCGGCCATCATGCGGGTGAATTCGGTCATCTCGGTGTGTGATAAATTAGAAGAAACATTGACTCTCGGCTTATTCCTTGAAGATGCGGATGAATTCGAGTTTTTGTGATGAGTAGTCATGTTCTCTATAAGCTCTCTACACTCGTCGGGTCTTCTTTTCATAAATGTGCCACCGGCGGCTGCATTAATCGTATCACGATCACAAAAAGTTAAACCGTTATAGAAAGTATCAATTAAGGTGACGGGGAGCATGTTGTGGTTTGGACATCGATCGATCAGAACATTATATCGTTCCCAAGCATCAAAAAGCGATTCATCAGGTTCTTGTGTAAATCCACTGATTTGATTCCGAAGGCTCGTGACCATGGATGGTGGAAAGTAGCGTGACAAAAATCGTTGAGTCATCTCGTCCCATGTATGAATTGAATTCTTTGGAAGACGATCAAACCATTTTTCGGCATGGTGGTATAAGGTGTGTGAAAATAGGTGAAGGCGAAGAAAATCCATAGTAACCCCGGGCAACTTCATGCTTTGAGTAACAGTAATGAATTTGTCGAGATGATTGTTGGCATCATCATCCGGTAATCCGCGAAATGGACAAGTGTTTTGAACTTGTTGGATCATGTGATGCTTCAATGAAAACTCTGGAGTCGTGATTTGCATCGGCGCAATCGGTCCTCCGCGTCCATTCATTGTTGGTTGACAAAGATCCTCCATCGTTCGAAGGTTGGGTTGAGGAAGATTGTTGTTATTATTCATGTTGAGGTGCAGTGGGTTATTATTGTTGTGCACACCAGCCATATCTAAATCTTCACGAGTCTCGGGCTCTGAATAAGATGAAGATCTAGTACGCACCTGCAAAAGAAAAAAAAAGATACCAAAGAAATAGAGAATATATATGTTCTTGGAAAAATAAAATCTTTTTGCGTTTTTGAAATTTTTTAATTTGTATGGATTTTTTTAAAAATTTTAATTTTTATGGATTTTTGAAAAATTTTGAGCAAGAAAAATAACGTTCACGAGTGAACGGGTCCCAAAATTCAACGCGTCTCTCACAGAAAATTGTTAATCTTTACGAAAACAGCCGGCAGCGGCGCCATTTTAATATCTGAATTTTATTAAGTTTAAATCGTCTCGACTCAATCCGAATTGATTGCTGGTTAACGTGCGACTCAGTCGTCTTTTGGTGGAAAGAAATATTTTTGGTCGTTGTTTAAAATTAAATTGCAAAACTTTAATGTAAATGACAGGTAAATAAAACTAAAACTGATTAAAACGTAAATGGTGCAAAATTAAGACTTTAAAGGTAAATCAATTAAATGACGTAAAATTAAAACTTGACGAAAAGTAAATTTGACAACTTAATAAAAATATAAACTTGAAATTTAAATAAAGTAAAACAATTAAAATAAAACTTTAAGAAAAATGGCGGAAAAATAAAATTTGAATACTAAAACAAGAAATAAAATATAAGTAGGAATCCCAAAATACCTGACCTAATTCGGAATCCTGTCAAGAAACTAGTTCGGAATGTGTGTCACTCACATAATCCGGAATACAAGTTCTAAACATATTTCTAAATCCACAACGTTGACCTAATTCGGAATCGTGGTTCTCTTCATAGTTCGGAATACAAAATCATCGCTCAGTTCGGAATACCTGGTTTCAGACCTAATTCGGAATGTAAAACAACCACCTAATTCGAGATCCACATCCCACACATAACTCGGAATGCCTGTCACGCACTTAATCCGGAATGTTTGGATGATGTAGTTCGGAATACTAGGCTTTCTGTCCTAGTGCGGAATGTTGATAACAGACGTAGTTCGGAATCCAGGCACCTTTCTAATTCAAAATAATGAAGCTGGACGTACCTCGGAATATATGCTGAGAACTAGTTCGGAATAGTCAGATCTGATACACAATTCGGGAAAAGCTATCCTAGACCTAATGAGGGAAGCTAGGGTTTACAAAGAACCCGAACTAGAAACAAAATAACCAGAAATTAAAAATAAGCTATAAACCAAATAAGCACTTATCTAAAAGTTTAACCAAATCAAGTTTAATAAAAAGCAAATAAGCCAAAATCTAAAAACTTTTAAAAACACTAAATAATAAAAATATTTAAAATAAAAATTTTATAAAATAAATTTTAAAAACACTAAATTAAATTTAAGAAGAACACAATAAGCTATAAAATCAATAAGCTAACACAATCAAACAACTAAAATCATAATAAATAATCAAATAAGCATGACAATAAGCAAATAAGCATAAGGATAAAGCAAAACAATAAAGGTAAAATGAGAGATTAATATAAAAACTTGATTAAAATTAAAGATTCAACAACATAAAATTAAACTTACTTGAAATTAAAGGCAAGAATTTTAATGACAATTAAGTAAATGACAATATGAAAGTGCAAGTAATTAAAATGGAAGAACTATGTGTCAAATAGCCAACACCTCCTAATGTGTCATTAGGAGGGTATTTATAGGGAGATTAGCAAGTGTTGATCTTTTCCTCCTTTTTTCGTCTTTTCGTCTTCTAAATTCTTCGACTTTTTCGACTTTTTCTCGGGATTATTTGAACTCGTCTTATAATTTCTTCATTTATTAGACTTGAGTTCTTCGACTTCATTAAATTTCCGTCTTTAGAACTTTTCTTCGACAAATCTTCAGAATAGGCCTTGGACTTCCGTTCTTTTTGCACTCTTGATCTTTTGACTTCGTCTTTTGTCTTTTTCCTCGATAAAAGCCCGTGAAAGCCCATGTTTTCTTCCATTTTCACATTTGGTCCTAAAACACAATAAAAACACAAACCATGCATAATTCTGACATTTAAGACATAAAATACACGTTTTGGCTTGGTTATTATTATAATTAAGTGGTAAAAGGATAAGTGTTTTCACACTTATTACACAGCCTGTTCGTACATGATGACAATTAGAAATCGATGGTGATATTTGTATGTTCGCACTCGCCGTGAGTACAACTGAACCGAAAAACATCAAAGAAGCCATGGCTGTTCATGCTTAGATTGAATCGATGACGGATGAACTTCAACAATTTGAAAGACTTAAGGTCTGAGAACTTGTTGACAGACCATAAGATGTAATACCATTAAATCTTCGATGGATCTGGAAAAACAAGATGGATGAAGAAAACATGATCATCAAGAACAAAGCTAGGCTAGTGGCTAAGGGGTATGGCCAGAAAGAGGGTACTGATTTTGAAGAATCATTTGCACCAGTAGCTCGTATGGAAGCGGTCAGGATTTTCCTTGCTTATGCTGCACATAAGGGATTCATCGTTTATCAAATGGACGTAAAGACGTCGTTTCTTAACGGTCCTTTGAAGGAACAAGTGTATGTCACGCAGCCGGAAGGATTCGTTAATCCTCATTATCCTTACAAGGTGTATCGTCTCCACAAAGCACTTTATGGATTCAAGCAAGCTCCAAGGGCGTGGAACGATGAGCTCTTGAAATTTTTGGTATCCAAAGGTTTCTCAAAAGGTTCCATTGATCTAACTTTGTTCACTTATAAATATGGGGATGACATTTTGCTTGTGCAGATTTATGTTGATGACATTATTTTCGGGTCTAGAAACCAAAAACTTTCAAAATGGTTTGAAAAAGTCACGCACAACAAATTTGAAATGTCTATGATGGGCGAACCAAAATTTTTTCTTAGAATTCAAGTTCACCGATCCCCAAGTGTTATCTTTATCAACCAAGCTAATTATTGTCAAGAGATAATCAAAAAGCATGGTATGACCTCATGTGACCCCGTTGGGACACCATTATCAACCACATCTCTAGATGCCGACTTGGAGGGAAATGTCATAGATCAAACGAGATATCGTTCCGTGATTGGCTCCCTCATGTACTTGACAGCAAACAGACCCGACATTTCACATGCTACGTGCTATTGTGCATGATATCAAGCACAACCCACTGAAAAGAACCTCAAGGAGGTTAAACGGATCTTTCGGTACCTCAAGAATACCATTCATTTGGGACTCTGGTATCTGAGGGAAACCGGTTTCTTTCTAACAGCCGATTCAGATTCTGATCATGCAGGGTGTATTGATACACAAAAAAGTACTTCTGGTGGTGCACAATTTCTAGGTCAAGATAAGCTTGTGGGATGGTCTTCCAAGAAGCAGGATTACACGTCATTTTCATCAGCCGAAGGAGAGTATGTGTCTCTATCTACGTGTTGTGCTCAAGTCCTTTGGATGAGAACACAACTCACAGATTATGGCTTCCACTTTGATAAAGTACCTATGTACTGTGACCCAAAGTCGGCCATCCATCTCCTGCAATCCGGTACAGCATTCCCGCACGAAGCACATTGATGTCAGATACCACTTCATAAAGGAACAAGTTGAAAGAGGTATCGTTGATTTACACTTTCTTGGAACGGATTACTAATTAGCCGACTTGTTTACGAAAGCTCTGTCGACAGATAGGTTTTAGTACCTCGTTAGGCAAATTGGTATGAGATGTTTGACTCCAGCATACTTGGAGATTCTGGCAAAGGTGCTTGCTTGATTTATCTATCGAACATCTACTTGTAAATATCACTGAAAAGGCAAAATACAAAAATATAAAACATATAAAAGCAAAACACAAAATTAAAAATCTTTGAAAATCCAAAAATATTCTTCTTGACATGTCTTTTAGTATCGATAATATGGACGTGCCTAGAAATGTCGCTCAATAACGACACGAGTGTGTATATAGATCAAATGAAAGTTGTAAATATTTTTAAAAACATGTCATTTCTATTTTTTAATAAATGAAAATGTCTATTTTGGACAATTTTTCCAACAACTGGTAGAGCAATCTATCTTGGGTTGCGCTTGTCACAAAACATTCAACGTTTTGAGCTCAACACAATGGCTTGTAATCACTTTCAGATTGCAACCCGGATCGATATTCACGGGGGAGTGTACGATTTAGTGCGCTTACCCTCAGCAAAAGAAGAGAAGTCTTCTTACACTTGAGTGGATTTGTCAAGACATTCAAAGTCTATGAACTCAAGTTTATGCTTTAGAAAAACCATATCGCCAACAAGAAATGGATATTTCAAAAAGCGTTGAACACAATTTTTTTCAACAATTTCTCAATGATTATTCAAAATATTTCAAAAATTATGTGTTCAACAACTCCCATCCTCAAAAAGCGAAATGTGAATCACATCCTCATAATGACAATTCAGTTAGATCAATTTTTAAGGGGGAGTATTCTAAATTCATGCTAAGTTTGACACATTTTTCTCCTGAAAATTTTCAAGATTATCTTTCAAAATATATTTTAATCAAATTTTGTATCTCTAATATCAAAAGATTTTATATATAGAGATAGGGGAGAAAATGTGATTAAAATGTGATCTTATATAAGACTCAAGCACTTTAACTCTTACTTGCATGTGCAAAACACTTTCAATTATCGATGCACATGTGAATGGGAGCATTTATGAAACGTCAAAACTATCAAGGTGTTAAATGTTTTTCAAACACTTTGTTAGATTTTTTAAAGCACTTATGGTTACGATCAAATACCCACAACATCTTTAATCCACGACGTTATTGGTGTCAAAAGGGTGGTTAGGTTTAAGTCCTATGATCCAACCAGAACCGGAGGGATCTTCCCAGGGATATTCCAATAGAGTATTCGAAGTCCTTAGGAAAGATGGAGTAGAATGTGAACGTAGCTGAATGCCGATTAAGTATTGATAGCACTGGAACAATCATAACAAGGTGTTAGTAATGATGTCTTGGTAAGCATTGAAGGGGTTGAAGAATGAAAAACAAATTTAAGGATAAAGGGTGAAAAGAAATTATCTCTCCATACAACTTAGGCAGAAACCGGGTCAACACATCATGAAGACAACGCATCATGGACCCAGTGACGTAATGCACAACCCCTCCCCAGCTAACGCAGGCTTCTCTCAAAAGAAGTTTGTTTTATTGTCACAGAGATCAACACGACTTCTGTTGACTTTCTCACTCCGAGATAGTTGATATTTAATAGGTGGCATCTGCTCCAGCCTCCGACCATTAAAAGTACACTAATTGAGTCTAGAGCCAAAAGATCAATCAAATCTCGTTAGGACACACGGAACGATGATAAAGAGAGTCCTACACTATATCCTTGCGATATTGCTAGAACATTCAGAGTGATACTACTTAGTATTCACAATTATAAGTGGAAATCCTTTGAGTGTTAACATCAAACAGCAATGCGGTAGGTCATGTGTAAGATTCGTTATGAACTGAACATGTGCGAAACTGAAAAGCAACAGTGGTTTGATTCTGAATTGATTGAAACTCGTTTCAGGTTTTTACGCAATAACAATGACGAATGGAAATCAATCTAGCGTCAACATCAAACAGCATTACGGTAGGTAACTTGCGAGATTCTTTATGAATCAAGATTGTGTCATCTGGAAAGCAACAATGGTAAGATTCTTTATGAATCAAACTTGTTTCAGGAATTTGAATTGACGACTTTAATCAAGCGGATATTTATCCAATTGATTCACTCTTTATGGTCACAGTCTTTCTTTGAGACGATCGAGTAAAGAGAACGGATAGTACAACCGCGAAACCCTGTCAAGGATGTTCTTAATTGAAACTACCTAATCACAAGTACGATATTTAAGATCGTATAACGGTCTTCACCGACCGGAGGTAAAACGCTACCGATTTAGGACGAAAGTCAAAGCCATTCAGTCTGTGTTTATGTTTTATCTTAAGAAGGTGGCGTTACGGTGTACTCAACAAATTCGAAGATTCAAAACCACATACTCATGCCCAAAGACATATTCAACAATCAAGAAATCTAATTGGACTTTATTATAGCTTGTGTGTTCATTTGGTTCAATTTGGTTCAATTTGGCTGGCTTATTCATGCATCAAACTGCTTATTGGCTCATAACTGCTTATTTTCAAGGTCTGTGCAATATCTGTGGACTGTTTGCTTATTCTGGGCTTATTGAGAGAACCAATTGTGATTTCTTTGTTGATATAGACTCCTTGTGATTCAATGATCACAAGGGTGCCCTTTTTTCCATTTGAATCAAATTGGATCTCTCTAAAAAGGCAAGTCAAATAGTCAAAGCAGTGGGAACTCCTTTCCCCTGCTGCTAGCCACTGCTAGTGTTATTTCAACTGGTGCTTATCAATAAGCTATTCTAGCTTATTTTAACCCGTAACAACTTTAAATTTGTAATAGGTGTCACTTATTTGACCCATTTGTTCATTCTGGAGCATTTGAGGGTTTGACTTTAAGGTTTGACTAGAAAACCAAACACTTTGACTTTTAAATAAGTGCTTATCAGCTTATTGTGCTTATTTGGCTTGGCTTATTGAACTTTTCTTTGTTGATTTGTCTTATTTAAGTCATTTAGAGTCTTTTGCAACTTATTAGAAGGTCTGAGGTGGTCTAGAACTCCAAGTCGACTATTTTGTCTTTTAGTGAAAATCTTCTTGTCTTATTTCTGGCTTATTGAGTGTGCTTTTTCAAAATTTATTTTCATTAGATCTCTTAGGCATCTCAAAATAAGGTTGTGTAAAACTCGCATGCGTTTACCAGGAATAGTACCCTTAAGATCGTACGTATATGGTTAGAACTTTCCTTTTATAATATGTTTACGTTTCACGTATAAGAATTTCGAGTATTACGTACGTGTTAGAACACGATAAGTATTTATTACGTATGAACACACGATAATTATTCCAATAATAATTATAATCACGAACATGCGATCATGAAATCATGAACGTAATTTAATCACGAGCTTAATGTTACGTACATATATATATTTATTACGAATACGAAAAAATATAATAAGACACGAACGATAATTATTTAAATCACATAAAATACGAACACGAGAACATACTATATTTTTAGACGCGGAAATTGTTCGGGTTACCCCATGCGGGCCCCATACCACACGGCTAGAACAAAGAAGAAAAGGGCCAAGCCCATTATTTTATTTAACAAGGAGAAAAGGGAAAAACATTCATTTTATTTATAAACCTAAAAAAAAGTAAAAACCCTAGCCTCCTTTTCTCTCCCCTTTTCTATTTGGCCGCCGGTTTGGATCATCACCACAAGGGTGATTGGGTTGATTTTGGTGTTGATTATTTAGAAAGAGCATTAGTGTGTTCATCCTCCTTGATTCACGCATTCGGTAAACCTTAAAACCCTTTTCATGACCATGAAGGACGCCTTTCGTATTCCCACGTATACGAAGGTTTTCCTTCAGCTTAATGATGAGATCTAAGCCGCTAACGCATTTCCTCGGACAGACACGAGTTGAATTTTATCCTAATTATAGACTATGAACAACACACCATGCTACGATTCATAATTATGTACAGTAATGTTCAGGCTCCTCAATATATTCAACTTGATTTTCCATCGGTAAAATCTGTACAAATTATCTATGCTTACAAGCATGTGCGTTGTTAGCCATGGTCGCTAAAATTTTCTATCTGTCAATAAGACACGATCACTTAAGTCTTTTACGCATAGCCAGTTGATTATTCCAAAATCTTCCTATACATTCTAGAAGAACCTACAAGGAGAAGGATGGTACCATGAGATTATGTGTCGACTACCATCGATTTAAACAAATCACCATTCATGACCGTTATTCTCCTCCACATATTGACAGCATGTCCAATCGACCTTATAGTGTTAGTCACTTTTCCAAGATCGAACTCATGATCATGCTGCCAACAGTGACGAGTGAAAGAGCAGGACATGTCCATGACTGCTATTCGTACACGACTCAGTCAAGCTATATTTATGATTTTGAATTGGTATCATCAATGCTCCAATGGCATTATAAGAATGAGTTTCCATGAACTCATAGAAAATTCATCAGTGTTTTCATTGAGGATAACCTAATTTCCTCAAAGCCTAGAGAAGAACAGGAAGACCATATCTGCACTATGTTGCAAATTCTATGACAAGAGAAATTTTTACCCTAAAAATTTTTCCAATATCAATTCTGTTTGATTACAGTGACAAGCTGAATCACATGGGTTTCTACGGTTAATCTTACCATGAATCAGCTTATGCGTAAAGGAGAGAACCCTACACTACATTAGGTGTTCTAGAAAATCCTACGCTAGAATAAGTCTAGATTCAGAGACTCAGAGTTTCGCAAACTCCTATGTATCAAGTTCTACGAAGCAAGATACAGTTACGTTCATATCTAAGTACCTGACATACCAAAAGGTTAAGATAGGACACCAACAGACTAGGATGTTTTCATCATCTGAAATTGTGAATTGAAATGGGACAAGATCTCCACGGATTTTGGTTACCAGATTAACGCAAACTCAGAAGAAGCATGATGCTATTTGGTTTATTACAAACAGTTTGATCAAGTCTGCAGAATCCTTACATCCGCAAGGATTTCAGAACCAACAGATTGATCGGAAATGTTCCAGCCAAGGCTCATCCGATCACTTGGAAATTCCTCAGTTATCGAGTCAGACAAATATTCATCATTGAGCTCCTTATTTACTTCACGTCCTTGTTCTAATTTTACGACTTGCTTTCGCACTCGCGTTCATGACGCTATTCACGTTCATAATGGCATCTCGGCTTACGATTTTATGTTCATTTTTCTCATTCTGAGAGGTTTTGCGAGAACTTGAGAGACCAGACCCAAGTTTAGTATAACTCCCTATCCTCAGATAGATGTTTCTCGTCATATTCTATGTCTCACCTTGTAGCGTTTGGCATTACCGCCATTATATTCTATGTTCATGATATGTTTCACATGTCATGTACATTCCACGTTCCTCATATCATGATCAAGATATGTTACACGTCTCATGGATCACGATATGTTTACTCATATTACACTCATCATAACTCCACGTATCACGTTCAAAATTTTTCACGTACTACGTTTCCTTATGTCTCGCGCATCGCTGCTATTATCAGTTAAGTTAGAAGTGTTTTGCACGATAAAGTTTTAGTTTCCCTTACACGTTAATTCTTATTCCCTCGATCAAATTTAAGGGATCTGCCTTAAGTTGATAACCAAGAACTTCTTCGTATTTCAAGTCAAGGTCAGGAGGACCAAGATTTATCATTTGTGTCAAGATCTGTGAAGGAACCGTTCCAAGAGGGAAGCCACATGGAAACGGACAAGTTCATCCGAACTTCTTATCTGTTTTTCTCTTATCAATTAGATATGTCCTTTCAGTCACGTCACGTTCCATGTCCTTTTAAGACATGTCACGTTCCGTGTTCCTTCTGCCAGGTCACCTGCACGTTCATTTATCTTACATACCCTCTCAGTTGATTCGGGTATGTTTCTCTTTCAGTTTACGTTATCTATAATTCGGGGACGAATTATTCTTTTTAGGGGGGGAAGAGTTGTAAAACCCGCATACTTTTACCATGAATAGTACCCTTAAGATCGTACGTATATGGTTTGAACTTTCCTTTTTATAATATGTTTACGTTTCACGTATAAGAATTTCGAGTATTACGTACGTGTTAGAACACGATAAGTATTTATTACGTATGAAAACATGATAATTATTCCAATAGTAATTATAATCACGAACATGCGATCATGAAATCATGAACGTAATTTAATCACGAGCTTAATGTTACGTATATATATATTTACTACAAATACGAATAAATAGAATAAGACACGAACGATAATTATTTAAATCACATAAAATACGAACACGAGAACACACTATATTTTTAGACACGGAAACTGTTTGGGTTACCTCATGTGGGCCCCATACCACACGGCTAGAACAAAGAAGAAAAGGGCCAATCCCATTATTTTATTTAACAAGGAGAAAAGGGAAAAACATTCATTTTATTTCTAAACCTAAAAAAAAGTAAAAACCCTAGCCTCCTTTTCTCTCCCCTTTTCTCTTTGGCCGCCGGTTTGGATCATCACCACAAGGGTGATTGGGTTGATTTTGGTGTTGATTATTTACAAAGATCATTAGTGTGTTCATCCTCCTTGAGTCACGCATGTTGGGAATAAAATATAGCCAATCTACTTGAGCACTGACAAGAGTAAAACAAGCGTTGATAGGAAGAAAACAAAGGCTGACAGATCAAGCGTTGACAAGAAGAAGTCAAGCGTTGATACATTGAAGACAAGCACTGATGGAAAGATTTAGTCTACGCGTATATTGTTTCTAGTTTGTTTCTAGTAAGGATAAGTTCAACATTGTATTTTCTATAATTATCTTTACCTAGAATAGTTGATACGTAGACTCTTGTACAAGGCTTCTTATGTCTATAAAAGAATACTTTTAGGTTATTGTTCAATATAAGTTTTCATACATAAAACACTTTCATTGTAAGCAAGTTTCTTATCATTAATCAAATGAAAGTTTGTTTACATCTTTGTGTGTTCTTGTTTAAGTGTTAATTCCGCATAACACTTAGATTACTTTATATATATACAAAGGTTTCTCTACGTGTATAACTTGATCTAATCTCGTATACATAAAGCTAAATCGATCTAAGTTTGGGATCAACAAGTGGTATCAGAGCTTGTTTAGAAACTTTTGATCTTAAAGAACACAAGAACCCTAAAATCACCAAAACCCTAATTTTCACAAAACCCCAAAAACATCATGTTAAATCCAGAAGTAACCTCCTCCTCCTCACCTTTACCAAACATCAAGATTCCCATACTTGATGCAACCAACTTCGAGTTGTGGAAATTCAACTTTGAACAATATCTGGGGATCTATGACTACACTCTCTGGGAGATAATTGAATATGGAAACACATACAATAAAGCTGAAAAGGTTGTTGCTGCCATTGCTACAAGAATTGCTGTTGCTGGATTTCCAGAAGCAGATAAGAAAGAAAAACTTGGTGATGGTAGAGCTGTGTCTGCTGAAGACATAGCAAAGAGAAGGGTTGATATAAAACCCTAAACATTCTGAAACTCTCTTTGGGACAAGAGAACCAGCATAAATACAGAGGTTATGATTCTGCAAAAGACCTTTAGGCAGCTCTTGAAGTTGCATATGGTGGCAATGATGATACTAGGGAAGAGAAGAAGAAGCAACTCATGCATGAGTATGCTGTTTTCAAGGCTCAACCTAATGAGAAGCTTAGCAGTGTGAGAAGCAGACTGCTTGACATTACAAGCAAGTTGTCCTTCATGGGGACACAACTTGGTGATGTTGACATTAATGCCACTTTTCTTAAAAGTCTTGGTGATGCGTGGAAGATTGAGGCAAGATCTATACTTGCCAATAACACTCATAAAAGTTCCACTTTTGATGATATCTACAACAAACTAAGGTTGTTTGAGAATGAAACTCTTTTGGAGCATGGAAGTAAGTCTACCAATAGTAACATGGCCTTCTTCTCAGGTAGTGAAGGTCAATTTGATCAGAAGGACTCTTACATGCACCCAGTTACTGAATCATCATGTGTCAATGCTGGATCATGTCCTGTCAACGCCTCATATTCAGACGCTGACACATACAAAAGTGACTCACCAAGAGTTAAACCTGCTGGTTTGGATCTGGATACTGTATGTGCTTACATTGCTTCTTTGCCCAATAGTTCAATGATTACATATGAGGACCTTGAGCAAATAAGTGATGAACACTTGGAGGAGATGGATATTAAGTGGAACATGGATCTTGCTAGTATAAGAGCAAATAGGTGGAATAAAAGGTTTAAGAAGAAGATGACCTTTAATGCAAAGGACACTGCTGGATTTGATAAATCCAAGGTTGAATGCTATAATTGTCATCGCATGGGGCACTTCATGAGGGAATGCAAATCTCCTAGAAGATCTGATGCTGGCAAACCCTCAAGCCAAATTGTTAAGGCTCGGGATCCTAAGGCCATGGTTGCAGTGCAAGAAATTGATGGTATGGGATGGGATTGGAGCTATTTTGCTAAGGATGGGGAAGAGGATAAAGCTTTGGTTGCTGAGATAGAAGAAGAGCATGTTCAATATGCTCTCATGGCACACTCCTCCTCTTCATCAGATAATGAGGTATACGATGATGCTTTTTGTAGTAAGTGTTGTAGGTTAAATACTGAGAAACTTATCAAAGAGGTGTTAAGGTTGTTGGATGATGTTAGTACTGAAAGATGCAAACTGTCTAACTATCAAATTGCTCTCACTCAAACTGAGAAGACAGTTTCTGAGTACAAGAAAATGGAATTTGACTTAAAAGATAAAATAAATATCTTAAAACATGAGTTAAATGCTAGTAATGATGTTAGGAACATCATGGAAAGGGTTAATAGTGAGTTACAGGCTAAGTTAGATGAAGCTATAAAGAATAACGATAATGTTGGCCTTAAAATTCAGAGATTTGATAAGGCCACACAAACCCTAGGAGAATGTGTTAATAAACAAAGGGATCCTAAGGACATGACTGGGATTGGGATAAAAGACTATAATGTGGTTCCACCACCAGCTGGGGACTTCTATGGTCTCCAAAGAAAGGACCTATCTTGGACTGGTCTACCAGAACTCCAAGAGGAGGAATTCATTCCTCCACCAAGAGTCATTACCCCAGTTGAAGAGTATCAACAGAAGTTGACTGACTTGAATGAATGGAAGAAAGCCAACCCTACCTTATTTGTTAAGGGTGGCTTGTTATGTGAAAGTCCAAATGAGTCAACCCCTATTAAGGTAACAAACCCAATCACTGGTAAGGCTGTTGACCTTGGCTCAAACACAGTTAGAAAACCTAGCATCAAGTATGCAGAAATGTATAGGAATACTAGGTCACCTAAAAGCCAAGTTAGTAATGATGGAACAGGCTTCTTCTCCTCTAGACCTAGGTTTGTGTCTAGAAAAGCCTGTTACACTTGTGGTAGCTTTTCACATTTAGCTTATAAGTGTGTCAACGCTTCCAAGGTCAACGCTGTTAAAAAGTCAAACGTTGTCAGACCCAAAACTTGTGCGGAGCAAAGTCCACAAGTTGTTAGACCAGCCCCATTCTTCACTAGAGGGTCTAACACTCATGGACAAAGACCATTTCAAAAGACCAATACTTGGTCTAATAGGCAATGGGTTTCTGTAGCAAACCCTAGGTTCAACGCTGACAAGGGTAATTTCAGCGTTGACAAGACCAAATCCAATGCTGACAGAAACGTGACCAGACCTAAATATTTGCAACCACAGGGTAAGGGGTCTAAAGCTTCTTCAAGCTTGACATGGAGACCTAAGCAAGATCAAAACCCTAATGATAATGGGATTTCTATGACCTGCAACAGGTTTAATTATATTTCAAAGGTCATTACAAAACCTATTGGGGTTAACTGGGTATTTCATCCAAAGAAGGATGAACAAGGGGTTGTTATGAGAACTAAGTCTGTTCTTGTTGAACAACCAGATGAATCCAAGTCTGCTCAGGCTTGGGTTCCCAAAGAAAACTAATTTGTTTTCTTTATGTGCAGGGCATTCAAAAACAGGTCAGTGATTATGGATATTGGGACAGTAGATGCTCCAGGCACATGACAGGGAAGGAAGATTATCTTACTAACTTCACTCCCATTAAGGATGGTGATAAGGTTTACTTTAGAGGCGGATATGGAACTATCACAGGAAAAGGAACACTTCTCACCAAGAACTTGCGTTTTGAGAACGTATTTCTGGTAAAGGAACTTGATTACAATCTTTTTAGTGTATCACAAGTTTGTGATAACAAAAATAAAGTTTTGTTTACTGATACTGAATGCTTGGTGTTATGTAAGGATTATAAAATCCCAGATGAGAAATATATTGACTATAGAACACCTAGACATAAAGACATCTATAATGTGAATCTTAATGGGATTAGGATGAATAATAATATGTCATGTTTTTATGCTAAAGCTTCAGTAGATCAGAGTAATCTATGGCACATGAGACTAGGGCACATAAACTTTAAGAATATAAACAGGCTTGTGAGACTTGGTTTAGTTGATGGTTTGCCTGAAAAGGCTTTCTACAATGACCACTCTTGTGTTGCATGTCTTAAAGGCAAGCAGCACAAGGTCTCATTCAAGTCTAAACAGGTGCACTATAGTACTAGACCACTTCACTTGCTGCATATGGACCTGTTTGGTCCAACTAATATAGAGAGTTTGAATGGTAAATCATACTGCTTTGTCATCACATATGATTTGTCTAGGTTTACTTGGACTTTCTTTTTAGCTATGAAAAGTGACACTACTGACACTTTAACTGACTTTATTACCCAGATTGAAAAGAAAACAGGTAATGAAGTTAAAATGCTTAGAAGTGACAATGGTGGTGAGTTTAGAAATAAGCTTTTGGATGATTTTTGTGCCAAGAAAGGGATTACTAGGTAGTTTAGTGATGCCAGAACCCCACAACAAAATGGGGTTGCTGAGAGAAAGAATAGAACCCTAATTGAAGCAGCCAGAACTATATTGGCTGATGCTCATTTCCCTATAGCTTTTTGGGCTGAGGCCGTGAATACAGCATGCTATGTTCAGAATAGAGCATTGGTCAACAAGATACAGAAAAAAGACCTTATGAGTTACTTTGGGGAAGGAAATCTAATATTGGTTTTCTTAAACCTTTTGGTTGTCATGTAGTTGTACTTGATACTAGTGATGCCTTAGGTAAATTTAGTGCAAAAGGTGATGAAGGCTATTTCATGGGTTATTCTGTGCAGAGCAAGGGATATAGGGTTTACCTTAAAAAGGAAAAACATATTCTTGAGAGAGTACATGTTAGGTTTTTAGAGAGTAAACCTAGTGATCCTGAAAGTGGTCCAAATTGGTTGTTTGACTTGGAACCTCTATCTAGGACTTTAAATTATATGCCTGTCACTAATCCAGACATTATGAAGGTAACTTCAAATGTTGTGGAAGAACAAGTTGTTGATGTTTCAGGTATACAGGTTAATGAAGAGGTTGGATCACAAGCAGACAAGTCATCACCCATACAAGAGTATGTTACTATCCCCATATGGACAGATGCTTTTGTGGCTGCTGCTGCTAGAAAGGATAATGGTGGTCCCCAAGTACCACCAGTTAATAACATGCATGGTACTTCAGGCGCTAACAAAGGCAAATCTAACGCTGACAGGAAAAATTCAGACGTTGATGGCTCAAACGTTGACAACAACATTTCAAGCGTTGATACCCCAAACGCTGACAACCAAGGTTCAGGCGTTGACAACACTTTTGAGCATCTTTTCTCTTCTAATTTTGAACAAGGTGAACCTTCTAATTTATATGAAGAGGTTCATCCTACTATTGATGAAAGAGAGTCTGATGAAGATATTGGCAACTTGGATAATGAGATTGAAGACAACATAATTTTTGAAGGAGGAGTTCTCACTTCTACTATGAAGAATCACCCTACTTCTCAAATCATTGGTGATATTATGACTCCTTTTCAGACAAGAAGATCTC
This sequence comes from Glebionis coronaria, assembly GCA_025667525.1. Classification (NCBI taxonomy): domain Eukaryota; kingdom Viridiplantae; phylum Streptophyta; class Magnoliopsida; order Asterales; family Asteraceae; genus Glebionis; species Glebionis coronaria. Next base: position 412,483 of record JANFOE010001063.1, on the reverse strand, counting down.
ATCAGAATCTTGGTGGATTCATTGCCAATATACACAAGAAGGTTAATACCCCTCTTGTTCAATCATGCTTGTTTGCCTGTTTTCTGTCACAACAGGAACCCAAGAAGGTATTTGATGCTCTCAAAGAACCAAGTTGGGTGGAAGCAATGTAGGATGAGCTTTACCAATTTGCAATTTAGGATGTTTGGGAGCTGGTTGATTGTCCCAGATATGTCGGACCTATTGGGAAAAGATGGGTTCTAAGCAACAAGAGAGATGAAAGAGGCATTGTGGTCAGAAACAAGGCACGTTTAGTGGCTCAGGGATATACACAAGAGGAAGGGATAGACTATGAGGAGGTCTTTGCACCAGTTGCAAGGATTGAAGCTATAAGAATATTTCTAGCATATGCTTTCTGCATGGGCTTCACTGTCTATCAAATGGATGTGAAGAGTGCCTTCCTCTATGGAACAATTGTTGAGGAGGTGTATGTGATGCAGCTTCCTGGTTTTGAGGATCCAGAGAATCCAGACAAGGTGTATAGAGTCAAGAAGGCTATGTATGGACTTCATCAAGCCCCAAGAGCATGGTATGGCACATTATCCACTTATTTGGTGGAAAATGGATTCAAAAGGGGCACCATAGACCAGACATTATCTACCAAGAAGGCTGGTAAGGATGTTTTGCTTGTTCAGGTTTATGTTGATGATATCATTTTTGGATCTACCAATCCAAAGATGAGTGAGGACTTTTCCAAGCTCATGACAGAAAAATTCAAGATGAGTGCAATGGGGGAGATGAACTTCTTTCTATGGTTACAAGTTCAATAGAAAGAAGATGGTATCTTCATCTCTCAGGATAAGTATGTGGCAGAGATCTTGAAGAAGTTTGGCTTTTCTCCATATGAAAAGAGGGCTTTTACTCCTATGGACAGGGAACACCCTTGGGGAAAGGTTGGAGATGGAAAAGATGTGGATGTCAGGCACTATAGATCAATGATTGGTTCATTGATGTATCTCACAGCCTCTAGACCTGACATCATGTTTGCTGTGTGTGCTTGTGCACGCCATCAAGTGACTCCCAAAGAATGTCACCTTTATGCTGTCAAGAGAATCTTTAGGTACCTAAGATGTTATCTCAATCTTGGCTTGTGGTACCCAAAAGATTCACCATTGGAGCTTATTGCATATTTAGACAGTGACTATGTAGGTGATAAGTTTGATAGAAAATCCATAACTGGTGGATGTCAGTTTCTTGGGAGCAGGTTGATATCTTGGCAATGCAAGAAACAAACAGTGGTGGCTAATTCTACAACTGAAGCAGAGTACGTTGCTGCAGCTGCTTATTATGGACAAGTATTATGGATTCAGAACCAGTTGTTGGATTATGGGTATAATTTCATGCATACCAAGATATTTGTTGACAATAACAGCACTTTATGCATTATTAAGAATCCTGTACATCATTCTAAAACCAAACACATAGAAATTAGACACCATTTTATAAGAGATTGTTTTGAAAAGGGTTTAATACAACCAGATAGGGTTGACACAGAAGAAAATGTGTCTGATTTACTAACTAAACCTTTTGATGTTAGAAGGTTTCAATACTTGGTCACAAGTATTGGAATGATCAATCTCGTATAATATGTGTTTTGGGGTCTTTTTGTAAAAGTGTGTACAGGATAATGCATTGTTATTGGTCTTTTTAAGGATTTAGATTTTCCACTATATTTTTCTAACCCTGACAAAGGTTACTTTAACGCTGATGAGTGTTATTGTGACGTTGTCAGCAATATATTTGTCTAACGCTGACACATGTTTCCTTAACGCTGACAAGTGTTATCGGGGCGTTGTCAGCAACAATGTTAGTTTTGTGGTTTTCAATCTAAATGTGCAGGTGGTGTTAGCAGTATACCATTGGATACAGAGTTTCATATGGATCCTTGGAGAATCATTTGAGCATGTTTTTATTTATGGATGATGGTTGGAATTTTCTATTCCTATCTTGACATAAAAAATTTTTATGTTCATGCATATTTTTGGCAACATTTGTATCACAGTTTAAGGGGAGGTTTTAGGAACCTTTAGGACTTTTGGGTATCCTTATGATACTCTTATCACAATTCTAGATTGTGTCCACAGGTGAGTATGAGTTAGTTTACTAAATCATGAGGCACTATAGCATGCAAAGTTGATATACTATGCATGCTGCCAAGACATTTTTTGCCTAGAATTGGTTGTGGTCTGTTGGGAGACTTGGGAATGATTTTATCATAGGTTTTACCTGGGAGTAACAACGAATTTTATGAGATAACTTAGTTGTTAAGAGTTTTGGTTAGCAAGGGACACTAGAGGACTGTTATGTCTATCTTGCATAAGCAAGTGTGCATAACTGGACAATGCTTACCGCCCTATAATAATTATCAACTTATAGCTTATCTTCTCTAGGATAAATTACTTTGTTAAGGTCATTTTTCATTTTTATAATTTTTTATTTTTGGACGCTGACAAGTATTTTTCCAAGCGTTGTTGTGACCAATTTAGACGCTGACATGGCTTTGGCAAACGTTGACAAGAATATAGCCGTTGGGCGTTGATGGGTTATTTTTGACCGTTGACACTCAATGGGACCTACCCAGTTGTTACTTTTTGACGAATTTTTGGGCCGTAATTTTGGGAGCAGATAACTTTCATTTAATGCATGAGATAAACTTATTTCTTTTCAATATTTTCATGATTGTATTTTTGAAAATAGTTGCCTAATTTTTGACCAATCACATGCATCTTTCTCTCCTATATATTTGGCTCCTATTTTAAACAGGGTACCTATCATTCTTGTCTAACAATATTTTCTCCTATACTTCATCTTTATCAATCCTTCAAACAGCTTTCAACAATGGCACCAAAATTTAAACCAAGTGATTTGGAATTGGGATTCAGGAGTCAACACAACATGATAGCATATTTGGACGCTGATGATACTCTGTTTCCCCAATATACACAAATGGTGGCGTATTTGAATGCATCCCCCATTAGGTATGCTCTTTCTCATGCTCCACTCATTCCTGTCACACATATTAAGCAGTTTTGGAACAATGTTAGTTCCTCAACAGTTAATAGAGTGACTACATTATCATCTATTGTTCATGGGCGCATATGGGTGGTTACTGAAGCTTTGGTTCGCCAAGCTTTGCATCTTGATAAAGCAGATGGTATAACCACCCTTCCCATTAATGAAATAGAACAAGGACTAAGGGCTTTGGGTTATCCTTTCCCTGATGAGGGAACTTTAAACAAATATCATAAACAGGAGTTTCCCCCAGCTTGGAAGTACCTAATACATGTCCTCTTACAATGTTTGAGTCCCAAGTGTACTGCACACAATGAGATCAATAGATCTATTGCTAGTGCTATTGTGTGCATTGCTACTGGGCAAAAGTTTAGTTATTCCAAAATGATTTTTGAGGGCATGTGTAAAAACAAAGGGAATAAGATGACATTAGCTTATCCCAGATTTTTACAAATGGTTTTTGATGTCCAAAATTACTGCACAAGGGATCATGATGATTTTTATGAGATCCCTGTGCAAAAGAAAGCTATTTTTACAAAGATGAACTCTCCTCCACACCATGACTTACCCCTCACCCCAGCTATGATTGCTGTCATTGAAGCAGCACAACCCCAACCAGACCCACAACCCCAACTTGACCTAATACCTGAACCTTTACCTTCACCACAACACATGCAAAGTGACCAAGAACACTTCGACACTAACACATTAAATTTTGGCGTTGACATGCATATTCCAAATGTTGACACCAATCCTTCACAGACCCAAACACCCCTTAACCAACCCTTCGCAGACTACTGGAGTGTTCTCCTCTAGTGGTCCTAGACATGTAGCAGAGAGAACCACCACCACAAGTGTGGTTGGTGCTATGGATGAGGCTGGGACTATTGGTTCTGGCTTAGAAGCTGGCAAAGACAGTCCTAACATCTTTAAGACCTCATCCATGCCCCATGAATCTAACTTGGGAGGTCAAATACCTATTTTAGAGGAGGGCAGATTGGAACCAATGACTTTAATGGAATTGACGGCAGTCTGCATTAGCTTGCAAAAGCAAAATGCAGACTTGGTACAAATTGTCAGTACACAAGGCCTTGAACTCAAGCAATTGAGGGAGAGGATTGTTATTTTGGAAAATGCTAGCACAAGGCATGGGATGGAGGAATCTTCCAAAGGGGAGGATGAATTGATATATGTGAGTGATAAGGGCTCGCATGATGGTGAATCTTTGGGTGTTGCTGAGGCCCTAACAAGTTTGAAGAAACAACCAGGTTTTGATACGTCTCTAGTCACTCCTAAAAACTTAAACTTGTCCTTTACAGCTATGTTGGAAGAAATTACAAGAGGCGCTGAGACAGGTAATTTGGGAGTTGACAAATAAGATTTGAATGCTGACATGAGTAAATTGGGCGCTGACAAGGCAAATTTGAGCGTTGACAGACCTGTAGATGAGGTTGATGTATTCTAGTCATCATCCATCATCAAAGAAGTTTCTTCACACGTATTACCATCTACCTTACCCATAATTGATCCATTAGATAAGGGTAAGGGAATCATGGTAGAAGTAGATGTTCCAAAGAATGCAGCACAGATTGAGTTTGATAGAAGGTTGGCTGCACAAATTGTGGAACAAGAAAGAAAGAAGGTAGGTGAATCACCTTTTGTTTTGACTTCAGAAGAACAAGAAGGAAGTGATGAAGCCAGTTCTGACTCAAGTGTAATGATAATAGAACAACCAGAAAGACTTGAGTATGGTGATGAATTGGCAAGAGAGAAGTTGAATGAGTTGAAATTACAAGTAGATTTTGACATGCCAGAAGTTGTTCAGATGTACCATGCTTGGGAAGATAGGTGTATAGAGAATCCACATTTGACTATTTCAGACCAGATATGGGGTTTGGAGATTCTTCTAAGAGTACAAAAAGACTGCAAGGTAATTCTGAAACACAAAGCTAGGAATATTCTCTCATTGCTGAGAAGGGATAGAAGGGAGTTGTACTACATGCTGCTCAGATGTCATGGAACAGGATGGACTTATAAGAAATTGATTGGATTGACTTTTGAAGAGTTGGAGTTCAAAGCTTATCCCATTTGGGTAAGAGTGCAGGAAGAAAACACTCTAAGACTTCTTTCTGATGAAAGGAAAGAAGAACTTGCAAAAGAGATGGAGCTTAAGAAGGCAATGATTGTTCCCAGACCTGTGAAGAAGGGAGTCCCTCTTGAGTTTCCCAAAGATATGGATAGGTTGAATCCAAGTGAAGCGGTTATAAGAAGGAGCCTCAAGCTCTCACCATTGGAAGCTTCAGATATGGTACAAGTGTTACCTCTTGATTTCATAAACCCTATTATAAGCTATGAAGAAGATGAATGTGGGTTTTGGAAGATTGGCAGGTATGGGAAAGAGGTTCACACTTTTACCACTCTTATATCTTTGTTTGCAAGTTTTGATAGAGAAGACTTGGTAGACCTATGGAGCTTGTTAGAGGCCAAGTATGAGACTGAAGCTCCTACTTCAGTCAATGCAATAAAACTGTGGTCAACATTCAAGAGAATGTGTGGACCAAGAGATGAAGATCCTACTATTTGGAAGGATCTTGAAGATGACCTCAGTGGTCTTCAATGGCGTTTGTATTCAGCTGCTGGTGTATATTACTTGAGTTCTACAAAGTTTGCTAAGTATATTCTTGTAGATGCTCAGTATTCCATGTCCAAGGAAGTCTTGGAGAAGATGAAGACAAAACAGCTGGAGATTGATTATTCAAGTGATGTGGCCAAAGATTTGATCAGACATATTTATTACCAATATGAGCAAGTTTGTAAGATTCCTCCTAGTTCTTAATGTTTATTCAGAAACTTGATTATTAGAGTAGATATCAAGTTTAGGGGAGGATTGTGGGTAATAAAATATAGCCAGTCTACTTGAGCGCTGACAAGAGTAAAACAAGCTTTGATAGGAAGAAAACAAACGCTGACAGATCAAGCGTTGACAAGAAGAAGTCAAGCGTTGATACATTGAAGACAAGCACTGATGGAAAGATTTAGTCTACGCGTATATTGTTTCTAGTTTGTTTCTAGTAAGGATAAGTTCAACATTGTATTTTCTATAATTATCTTTACCTAGAATAGTTGATATGTAGACTCTTGTACAAGGCTTCTTAGGTCTATAAAAGAAGACTTTTAGGTTATTGTTCAATATAAGTTTTCATACGTAAAACACTTTCATTGTAAGCAAGTTTGTTATCATTAATCAAGTGAAAGTTTGTTTACATCTTTGTGTGTTCTTGTTTAAGTGTTAATTCCGCATAACACTTAGATTACTTTATACATATACAAAGGTTTCTCTACGTGTATAACTTGATCTAATCTCGTATACATAACGCTAAATCGATCTAAGTTTGGGATCAACAACGCATTCGGTAAACCTTAAAACCCTTTTCTTTTAATCTTTTATTTTATTTTTACACATGAACTTATAAGGGTTTTATTTTGATCATGTTAATTTAATCAAGGGGTAAATGTTTTGATGTCTTAGGGTTGTTTGTTTGTGGCCGACGCAAGAACCGAGCCCCATAGGGGTCTCGGCTTGATTTAATCCACACCACTGAGACCACAAGGTCTCGGTATGGTGATGGTGGTCCCACGGCAACAGCCAAAATAAGGGAACCCCGACTTGGTTCGGGGTATGGTGTTGATTACGGGCCCGGTTCATGGTTTTTAGTCACGATCCAGTTCATGGTTTATGTTAAGGTTATGTTTTAATAATCATATGTTAAAAATTAAATTAATAAAATATGACATGATTAATTTAATAAAACATGACTTAGGTTATAATTTAATTATTAGCTCATGGATTTTTAACCTAAGTATTTATATTTTTCTAGACTTTATAAATAATTAATTATTAAAAACCATGGCTATAATTAATTAATTAACATGACTTAGGTTATATTATTAATAATTAATAATACATGTTTTAACATGAGTATTTAACTTTATTTAATTAAAAACATGATATAGTTAATTAAATACTTTTAACCTATAGTTTATTTAAATTACATGTAATAATTAATAAACTATACTTTATATCAATATGACTTAAAAAATTAATCAGAAAACACTTAAGCTTATATACTTAGCTTATTTAACCAGCTTATATCTAATTATGGAAACATTCTATTTTTAGAAACTTATTTAATTAAGGCAGCTAAACTATTTATGGAAACTTTTTATTTTTAGAAACTTATCTATTTTAAAAAGTAATTCTATTTTTGGAAACTTTCTATTTTTGGAAACTTTCTATTTTTGGAAACTTTCTATTTTTGGAAACTTTCTATTTTTGGAAACTTTCTTTTTTTGAAAACTTTCTATTTTTGGAAACTTTCTTTTTTTCGTAACTTTCTATTATTGGAAACTTTCTATTTTAGGAAACCTGCTATTTTTAGAAAGTTACTTATTATTACACAGTAAGTATAATAATACATGAAATACAAGTAATACTTAATCAGAATATAAGATAAACACAGTTTAAAGCTTAAAACAGTAAAACATGACATGAACGTATAAAATAAGCTAAGACATGACATAAAACCAGTTACGTATTTAGTAATCAGATACTTATACACGTATGTATGTATGTAGCATTAGTGATACCGATGTAGGACTCTCCTTAATTTGTCTTCTTCGTTCAGTGGACATAAGGTACGGATTCCCGTCCTTTCAGTATGGACATTCTTTCCTTATTAGGATTCCCCGTATGCAGCCAACTGTTTTCCTATAGTATAAGTTTATATGTTTGATTTGCTTATGTTTAATTTAGAATACCTATAGCCATATACATGCATGACCAGTTTCACCTAGTTATGGAGGTACCATAACCATAACATTAGAGGCACTGGTGTTATGACTTCCTCACGGCGGAGTGATTGCTCGTGGCGTCCCTTCAGCTTTTGGCCATATTATTATATTTATCATGTGGGGTGTATGGGTGCATCCTAGTTACATGTTTTCAGCAGATTACTCAGTGTGAATGTGGTGTGTGCCTTGCATCCTTCACAAGGAGCTGATCCCTCCTACCCAAAACCAGTATATAAAATTAGAGGCAGCCCCTCTAATTTTCATGATGAGGTCACCCCTCCAAGTATTCATGCATGGTGGATTTTCATGACCTATATTGGCTAATGGTAAAATATGTTAAACAGATTTCATAAGATAAACATAAGGCTTTTCAAACTATAAAACAAGCTTTACGAACATGTTCCAGGTTTTCCAGGACTTGTACATTTCCACTGCTATTAAGTCTTTATTATGTTTTAGTCATTTATACTATGTCTATATCCGTGCACTGAGCATTTTGCTCAGCCGTTACTTTCCTTTCCATGTCCCTAAACGACAGGTACCCTAGGAAAGACTCGAGCATTTGGAGGACGTGCATAGGATGGAAGCTGCTATAGACTTCTTTTCCTTTTTGCCTTCATATACATAATGCTTGTTTAGTCTTTCATTCATTTCTTTTGCTTTATTATGTTTTGGGCTTTTGTTTGGGAATCGATGTTTGATTCCGGTTATCCCTACGGTCATGTAATGTTTTAGACATTTATCCATGTATGCTTTGATGACACGGCATAATTACGCGTGACATTCCATTATTAAAATGGGGTGTTACAGGTTGTGTGTTTAAGCAGAGCTTATGGCATTGGCTTATTGCTTAATGGGCTTATTGGCCCAATAAGAATAAGTTGTTGACTATTTAAACTGTGATAAGCTCAAAATCAGCTTTTGGGCCTTCAGACTTTTGTGTTTAAAATTAAATTTTGAGTCAGATAGGGCTTTTTCATGTCATTTGTGCCAAGTTTGACTATTTGGGCCCAAAACCCATTAAGGTTGACTGATTTTGTTTTTAGCCCATTTGGGGGCCCATTAGGGGTAATTTCGTAATTTGACTTTCATTTTGTGATTATTTAGGTTAAAATAAACTAGTTTGCAAGTTCTTAGAATTCTTTATAATTTTTGGATTTTTAATATTATTTTATTATTAAATTTTAAATTTCACATTTTTACACTTTTTATATTTTTCTTAGGTTTAATACATTAAAATAGGATTTTTGAAACTCTTAGATTAATTTTATCATCATTTTCCTAATTTTTATAATTATTTTAAGTTTAAATAGTTTTAAATCATTTTAAATAGTTTTAATTAGTTTAAAAATTTATAAAAATAGTTTCTAATCTTTTTAGGTCATTTTAGAGGTTTACAAAGTGAAAAATCTTTATTTAGGCTTTTTGATAATTAATTGACTTTTAGGGCTTTAATTAGCATTTAAAATTAATATTTAATTAATTAAAAGGTTTGAAGATGTTTTCATCATCTGTAAACTCTTAGTTTTTATTAATTTGAATTTTGTTAATTTTTTAGGAATATTTAGAATTAATTTTAATTTTAGCTCTTTTTACGGTTTTAATTTTGTCGTCGTAGTAAAAAAAATTCACGTCTTCGTCATTCTATTTTCTCATCCCCTTCTTTCAAATATTAATCTCCAATCTTGTCACATTTTAGTCGCACACATATACCTCCTTGGGAAACGAACTTCAAACTTAATTGGGTCATTAACACTTGATTTTCCTAAATCATCGCTTAATACTTTCCCTATTTACCTCCTTTTCCTAAAGGTGTGGTAAAACACTACAGTCATTTTGGCGCCACTGCTGGGGAGGTGTGTCGTGATTAATTTTTCTTTTTGTTTTTAATATTAACCATAAATATTATTTGTATTAGTAGAACTCTACTAATACATATTATCGGTTTTTTCGTTTTTCTTTTGAAATTATTATTACTATATTGTATTAAGTATCACAATCAAATCCAAATATCTCCAAAAGTGTGAAAACACAACCTTAATTGGGATTTGATCTCCTAATTATTGTATTCGAATCTCAAACAAAAAGAAAAAGGCAAAAATAGATAAATACTTTCGTGAAGCTCGATTTTGAAAAATACAAACTATAAGGAAGGTATTATAAAATATACCCTAAGGAAAAAGGCTCTTAAGTGCTTCGCGCCGCCTCGTTTCCCCGCTTGCTTGTGAGTATTTTGTGATTGAAGGCTAATCGAGGGTTTTGCCGCCCAAAGTATTATTAAGTATCATATATATTTTCTTGGTTTTTTTGTGATTAAACCCTCTTGAACAATTTGGTTTTCACCAAAGTTCTAAAGTCATTCGATGGCGTTCACTCCACGTGATCGTCTTTATTCTTTTGAGGCTTCTTTAATCAAGAGTTTGATTCGAGGAGAGATTTGGTAGATTGTTGTCTATAAAGATACATAAAATCCAAAAAATTAAAAACAATCAAAAATACAAAAAAAAATTGAAAATTCACAAAATACCAAAAAAGAATCTTCTTTGCTTACCTCCCATTCTTCGTGAAGTTTATGCAAACTCGTAATCAAGCAAAACGAGCTTGTAAACGTCGTCAAAGTCAAGGAAATCAAGAGACGTTGATTGAAAAACAAACTCCAATTTTTGAACCTATTGTAGAACAAGAAGTCGTCATGGCTAATCGTACTATGATGGAGTTTCTTCAAGCACCCACCGAGGGTTTTGGAGAAGCTATTGTGATTCCCGCCATCCTTGCGGAGAATTTCAAGATTAAGACGGGTTTAATGTCTATGTTACAAGCAAATAAGTTTAGAGGTCATGAGAAAGACAACCCGCATTACCACATAAGGAATTTTAATCGTCTCACCGCTACTAGCAAGTTTAAGGATGTTCCACATGACACGATTAAAATGATGTTGTTTCCATACTCGTTAGATGGACCCGGTAAAATTTGGCTCGAGAAAGAACCGCCAAATTCGATTTTGACATGGGGTGATCTCGTTTCTAAGTTTGTGAACCAATTTTTTCCACCATCTAAAACAACACATTTGAAAAATGAGATTTCAAGGTTTACACAACGTAATAATGAAATTTTTCAATGGCATGGGAACGATTTTAGGAAATGTTACATGAATGTCCACACCATGATTTTTCGGATTTGCATCAAATAGATACTTTCTATAATGGGCTTAATGATCATGAACGAGATTATTTGAATGCCGCCGTGGGTGGTAATTTTTTGTGCAAACGACCGATGAAGCTTTAAAGATTATCGAGAATAGATTTAAGGTTTATAACCCTCGTAACACACCGAGTGTTGCCAATGTGGGTTCTTCATCATCGTCATCGTCTCGTAACATTAATGACTTACATAATGAAGCTAATGAGGAAAATCGGTTTTTCGATAGGTTTTCAAATCTTATGACTCATTGGAAAGCACAAGATGCTTTGAATTCCGCATTGGTTAAAGCGGTTGATAAGAGTTGTTTGTCTTGTGGTGGATCTCATGATCTTTCCAAGTGCATTACCGCCGGTGGTAACACTTCGAGTGCTTACGTAGCAACGAGAACTTACAACCAAAACGGCCAAGGTTCCCGCCCAAATCAAGCTCCACCAAATCAAAATATTAATAACTATCGAAAGAACAATCAAAATGGTGGTTATCAAGGCAATTCACGTAACTAGAATAAAGGTTATTATCAAATTGGGAATGGAAAAGTTTCAAATCAAAACCAAAACCGTGATTTTCAAAACACCACACAAGGTATTCAAAATGCTCACACTAAAAATCTTCAAGGAGAATTTTTGGATTATGCTAAAGCAAATGATTCTATGTTTGATAACATGCAACGTTAGATGATTAGCTTAAGATCCGAGTTGAAAAACGAGCTTAAAAACGAACTTGCTAATGAACTTAAGACTCATGATAATAAAATGGAAGGAAACGTTCAACGTATTAAACAAAATCAACAAAAGATGGAACAAGGACAACATGAGATTAAGAAAGAATTGTTAAAAGCGGGTTTAAGGCAATCAAAATTTGAAGACCGATTGGAAAAAATGTTTAAAGCAATCATGTGTAAACCCTCTTCCTCGGGTGGTCTTCCTAGTGATACCATTGCAAACCCGAAGGGAGAAATGAAGGTTATTACTACGCGTAGTGGTAAAAATTTCAAGGAACCAATCTCTCGTCCAAGTACTTCTACGGAGAAGGAAATCGAGAAAGATCCCAAGGTGATGGTCGAAAAGGATCATATCACAAGCCCACGAAGTACCGCTCATACCACACCTACGGTTGAACCAATACCAATCATGGAACCCGAGATTTCAAGGCCGTTGCCTAATGTTCAACCCACACAACCCTTACCTTACCCTTCGAGACGAAACAAAGAGAAATTGCAAGAAGGTAACAAACAAAAAATCGAGCTTTTTATAAAAATGTTTCAACAAGTTCATTTTGATGTAAGTTTAGCCGACACGTTGTTATATATGCCTCGTTTCGCTTCCACTTTTAAAAGTATGATGAATGATAAGGAAAAGCTTTCAAAGCTTGCTAATTGTTCTTCGGTTTATCTTAACCTCATACCAGAAAAGGTTGGTTACCCCGGAAAGTTTCTCATTCCTTGTGACATACAAGATATGAAAGAATGCCTCGCCGTGGCCGATCTTGGTGCGAGCATTAATTTGATGCCATTTTCCATTTGGAAATCGCTTTCGCTTCCGGCTCTTACTCCTTCGAACATGTCTATCGAATGGCCGATCATTCTACGATTTTAGCATGTGGAGTAGCCGAGGATGTTTTCGTGAAAGTGGGGAAGTTCTACTATCCCGTTGATTTTATAGTAGTTGACATCCCCGCGGATCCTCAAGTTCCACTAATTTTAGGTCGTCCATTTTTAGACACCTCGAGATCGCTTATCGACGTTCATGCAAGAACTATTACTTTGAGATTCAACGAAGAGGAACTTGTTATAAACGCTACTCAAAACTCAAAACCTTCTCATGTTTATGCAATCGCTACCATTAATCACATTGACTTAGTTGATGTGGTTTGTGTAGGTCCAATAATTGAGTAAAACATGAATTATTAAACTCAAAACCCACAAGACTACTAATAACAAAAGTTTATTTTTCAACGTTTAATTCTTAGCTTTATTAAAGAATTATACCCTATTGTATGCGGAAGTACAATAGGGATTGAATAGACAAAATATACTCCCATTGATCTCAGCTTTGCTTGTTGATCAATGGGAGGAAGAACCCTATCACTATAATCTTTACATTTTACAATTTACTTTACTGTGAATAAAATCCATAACCATCTAACTATACAATGACTAGTATATATATTGGTAGGTGTGAAAGAATCTTTCACTATAATACAAAAGTACATGTGTCAGCATGCATGTGATTATATGACACACCATGTGCTAACCTGTACTTTTGTCCCCACCTTTTTGTCTCTTTGTCTCTTGTACTTTATACTTGTCAATGTTTATTTTTAGATGGTCTTGAGGGAGTTAGTGAGTTATTGTCATCACTCACTGACTCCATTGTCTTCTTCTTCGTCTCAGGTACATCATTTATTGAGTTCCGCCTCACTGAATACTCGAGTCTTTCTTGTAGACTCAGGCTGAGAATCTTGAAGACAACTCACTGAGTGACTGTTCACTCAGTGACTTCATAATGTTCAAGGGTAATATTTATACCGGGAGCCTGAGTCTTCTATTTATACCGGGAGCCTGAGTCTTCTATTTATACCAGGAGCCTGAGTCTTCCGAGTGGTAGAGCTTCCTGAGGCTCGCGAGGCTCCTGAGGATCTCGAGGTTCCCTGAGGCTCTCGAGGCTCCTGAGTCAGTAACGCTCCCCTGAGACTCTTAGGGATCCTGAGGGAGCAACGCTCCCCCTGAGGCTCCTGAGTCTTCTGAGGGAGTAACACTCCCCCTGAGGCTCCTGAGTCTTCTCAGTGAGTAGTGCTTCCTGAGGCTCCTGACTCCCTGAGTGACAATTCACTCAGGGACTTAAGTATAAATTATACTTAGGATACTTTTCATTCAAATCCAACATATAGGACAATTAGGCACTGAATTGACCCAGCAATCTCCCCCTATTTGGATAGAAAAGTAGCCTAAGTTAATTAGCAGTAAGTGAGCAAAATGGCTTCTTCTTACGTACTAAATTACAACAAAGAAATCATGAAATAACTTGTTGGAGTCACTTCTTTAATCAAATCTTTTATTTCCTACTGACTTGATTATGTCTTGATTATTTGTTGTTGAGCTTGGTCACTTATGAGCTCCCCGAAGCCTTTTTCTTTTTGAAAAATCAGCAGTTCCTCAGGTTCGGTCGCATAGGTCACTCAGGCTTCATGCATCTAAGATTCCCTCAGGCTGAGTGACCGATGCTTAATGAACATATTGGCTCAGGCCTGATGAGTCATGAGTGACGGTCATGAGTGACGGTCATGAGTGACGGTCATGAGTGACGGTTGATGATGGCGAGGCTATAGTTCACGCAGCTCATCAGCCACATGATCAGGCTTAGCTCATTAACCTGATCATTAGTGGCCCAACTTGCTCAACCCCACACTCACTGTACCTCTCCCCCTCAAAATTTGCAACACCATTAAACTTTTGACCTTTTGGTGAGTGTTAGTTATTTGGTTTAGTGAGCCAATACATTTCAGGACAATTGAGCATGGATTGGAGGTTGCGATTCAGAATCCTGAGTTGGTTCAGGGACTCAATACACCCATTCAGTTCTTAAAACTGCAACGCGTATTCAGAACCTGGTGTAGCTCAGTGTGTTAGTGACCCAACTCGCTCAGGTAGGCTCAACCATCTGTTGAGGCTTCAGGGTTTAGACTTCACGCTTCATAAGGTCCAGGATTAGCTTATCAGGAAACAATTCAGGTTCAAAGACCTTATCAGTGGGAGAGGCTTGGCGGTTCAGGGACCTGAGTTGACGCATTCAGTAACTGGGTTAAGTGGAGTTGTTTCAGGGAGTCTTGAACATGAGGCTTATGTTTGAGTTCAGGGAGCTTAGTGGTAGTAAGTCTCTTAGAAAATTGAACAAACAACTTTTACTGATTCATTGAGGCTTTGGTGACAAGTTTCAGAGTGGCTCGTGACTGTTTCAAGAGTTCAGTCCCCTCGTACTTTGTACCCCTTCAGTCCAGATAAAATCGAAATAGTTTGGAAACACTGAGCAGTCCCACTATACTGAACATACCACTTAATACACTGAATTCATCAGTCGCCTGTCGTCGACACGACTTGAGCAGCCTTTTAAATGCCATCAGTCTGGTAATCTAACCCAAACACACAATGCCATTGAGCCGACATTATACCTCCAGCTTAATCAGCTCCACCACACTCACATATCAGGCTCTTGATAAAAATGGAGAAGCCCATTTTTCTTGTTTATGTTACAGGTTAGAAATTTTATCAGCTTGTTTTTTTTAACACAAACACTGAGCACCCATTTTTTTCGCCAGTTACAATACTGACCACCCGTTTGTTTACCCGAAGCAACCCAACTCCATTCACTGATATTTTTATCAGTGTCGCTATACACTTCTAATCACCAAATTCTCCATCTTCCTTAACACATCAACACCATTTTCTTTCACTGTATTTTTTTAACAGTGAACAAACACAAATCACCATATCCATCTCATCCGGCAACACATCAATCATAACCCATCTCATCTGATTTGCTTTCGATTCTTAATAAACCAGAACAGCAACAACCGCAAGCACCAAACATACCAACATCACCTTTTGTGGGTTTTCGATTTGTTTATAACGGCTACTCTTGTGGTCGTTTTTCCGATGCCAGAGAGTTTTTAGGATGATGACCTGATCTGGGTTTTATGATGATGAGTGGTGATGAGATGATGAATTTTGTTTTCGTTTTTTGTGGTGGTGATGGTTATGTGTTTTTTTTTTGTTGTAGGATAAAGGAGATTATGATAATTTTTTCAAAACTATCGTGAATGTGAGTCAGTGGTTGGTGGGATTGGTAAGTGAATCAATGGAGATAAATTTTTGAAAGATATACACAATTTTTTTTTTTAATTGGTGGGGATTTGGATTTTGGTTTGGGATATAATATCCAGGGCAGGTTTCTTCAACATTTATGGTTTCTCTCTCCCTCAAAATTGCATATGCTTCATAAGGAGTAGCAATTTTGAAAAACAACCATAAAATTGAACGAAACTCAAATGTTATTAGCAGTTATATTTCGAATGGATCTGGATAGAGAAAATCCAACCCGCTCTGATACCACTTGTTAGGTCCAATAATTGAGTAAAACATGAATTATTAAACTCAAAACCCACAAGACTACTAATAACAAAAGTTTATTTTTCAACGTTTAATTCTTAGCTTTATTAAAGAATTATACCCTATTGTATGCGGAAGTACAATAGGGATTGAATAGACAAACTATACTCCCATTGATCTCAGCTTTGCTTGGTGATCAATGGGAGGAAGAACCCTATCACTATAATCTTTACATTTTACAATTTACTTTACAGTGAATAAAATCCCTAACCATCTAACTATACAATGACTAGTATATATATTGGTAGGGTTGAAAACATCTTTCACTACAATACAAAAGTACATGTGTCAGCATGCATGTGACTATATGACACACCATGTGCTAACTTGTACTTTCGTCCCCACCCTTTTGTCTCTTTGTCTCTTGTACTTTATACTTGCCAATGTTTATCTTTAGATTGTCTTGAGGGAGTTAGTGAGTTATTGTCATCACTCACTGACTCCATTGTCTTCTTCTTCGTCTCAGGTACATCATTCATTGAGTTCCGCCTTACTGAATACTCGATTCTTTCTTGTAGACTTAGGCTGAGAATCTTGAAGACAACTCACTGAGTGACTGTTCACTCAGTGACTTCATAATGTTCAAGGGTAATATTTATACCGGGAGCCTGAGTCTTCTATTTATACCGGGAGCCTGAGTCTTCTATTTATACCGGGAGCCTGAGTCTTCCGAGTGGTAGAGCTTCTTGAGGCTCGCGAGGCTCCTGAGGATCTCGAGGTTCCCTGAGCCTCTCGAGGTTCCCTGAGGCTCTTGAGGCTCCTGAGTCAGTAACGCTCCCCTGAGACTCTTAGGGATCCTGAGGGAGTAACGCTCCCCCTGAGGCTCCTGAGTCTTCTGAGGGAGTAACACTCCCCCTGAGGCTCCTGAGTCTTCTCAGTGAGTAGCGCTCCCTAAGGCTCCTGACTCCCTGAGTGACAATTCACTCAGGGACTTTAGTATAAATTATACTTAGGATACTTTTCATTCAAATCCAACATATGGGACAATTAGGCACTGAATTGACCCAACAGTTTGCGATGAGTTTTCACAAGAAGTGTTTGTTTTTCCGATAGCTCGTCAAGTGGCAATCCCACTATTTTGGATCCGATTCTTGCTAATTCTACACCAAATCTCACTCCATTCCAAGGAGGCGATTTTTCTTCAAACGAAATCGACAATGAAGATGAGGTGATTATTAGTGATGATATTTCTATTTCATCATTTATTCCGCCGATGGAAGTTATGAGTGTTGAGCAAAAATCTTCAATCGAGGAACCACCTATCCTTGAATTGAAAGATCTTCCATCTCACCTGGAATACGCATTCTTGGAAGGTAATGACAAGTTGCCGGTTATTATTGCAAAAGGTCTTGCTAATGATGAAAAAACCGAGCTCTTGAAATTTCTTAAAGCTCATAAAGGGGTAACTGCGTGGAAAATTTCCGACATTAAGGGTATTGACCCAAAATTTTGTACTCAAAAGATTTTAATAGAAGAGGACTACAAGCCCGCGATTCAAAGTCAAAGAAGCGTAAACCCCAAAATTCACGATGTCATCAAAAAGGAAGTTCTAAAACTCCTTGACGCAGGAATGATTTATCCCATCTCCGATAACCCATGGGTGACCCCAATCCATTGTGTCCCTAAAAAGGTAGGAACGACCGTTGTGCCTAATGAAAACAACAAGTTAATTCCCACTCGTGTTGTGACCGGTTGGAGGGTGTGTATTGACTACCGAAAGTTAAATGACGTCACTCGTAAAGACCACTTTCCTTTGCCCTTCATGGATCAAATGTTGGAGCGACTCGCGGGAAATGAATTCTATAGCTTTTTAGATGGTTTTTACGGTTACTTTCAAATCCCTATCGACCCTCTTGATCAAGAGAATACTACATTTACGTGTCCTTATGGAACGTTTGCTTATCGTAGGATGACTTTAGGACTTTGCAATGCACCGGGTACGTTTCAACGGTGTATGATGGCTATTTTTCACGATATGATCGAGAAGTCGATGGAAGTGTTTATGGATGACTTTTTGGTGTTTGGCAATTCGTTCACGTCGTGTTTATCTAATCTCGAGCAAATATTAAAACGTTGTGAAGAAACCAATCTTGTGCTTAATTGGGAAAAATGTCATTTTGTGTAAAGAAGGAATCGTCTTAGGACATAAGGTCTCGAAAGCGGGGATTGAGGTCTATAAAGCTATGGTAGACGTCATCGTCAAGTTACCTCATCCCAAAACCGTTAAGGGAGTTAGGAGTTTCCTAGGCCACGCGGGCTATTATCGTCGTTTCGTCAAGGACTTTTCGAAAATCTCTCGACCTATGACACACCTTCTCGAGAAGGATGCTCCTTTTAATTTCAATGAGGATTGTGTTAGAGCTTTCGAAACTCTAAAAAGGAAACTTACTGATAACTCGGTTTTAATCAGGTTAAAAATTATTATCGTTGTACCAATCTAATCGAATTATCTAGGTTCTAAGTGCGACTCAACTATTCTTTGGTGAAACAAAAGTGTGTCGTTGTAGTATATTAAAAAGTGCAAAACAATTAAAGTAAAAGGGCAGGTAAAGTAAAATGGGCGTTAAAATAAATTTAAGTCTAATTAAAAGAAAGGGTGCAATATTAAAAACTTTGAAAAGTAAAATAATTAAATGACTTAAAATTAAAGCGAGACGAGAATTAAAATTAGACAAATTATTAAAATGAGAACTTAAAAATTAAACAAGACAAAAATATAAAACAAACCCACCGTCGAAATATATTCCGATCAGACCACAATCGGAATAATAAACCTACCTCCAGATCGGAAAGCTGATCGGAATGTTAAACTACCTTCTGATCGGAATGTGTACCGGAAATGCCAATCGGAATACTGTCACCTACCCGATCGGAATACCAAGCAAAAACCCCCAGATCGGAATGTTACAAACCAAACCCTGATCGGAATGTGGACTTACCTTCCTGATCGGAATAATGATCTCGTCGGAATAAGGAATGGACCCTGTTCGGAATGTCGATCGGAAAACCCGATCGGAATACTGTCACCTATCCTGATTGGAATAACCAAACGATCACCTCGATCGGAATAAGAAATGGACTCAGATCGGAATGCTGTCACAACTCCAAATCAGAATGCCCAAAAATCACACTGATCGGAATACCAAAGCCTCATCGTCGGAATGTTGTAAACCCTTTTCCGACCAAGCCAAGGAGCTATGGTCGGAATAATAAACCCCTTTCCGATTTGTAAGATCGGAATACCGTAGAAAAAGCAAAAAATAAGCTAGAAAAATAAGCTACTAATCAAATAAGCACACAACGAAAATCCTAAGGCAAACCGTATAAGAAAAAGCTACTAAACTGAAATTTAAAGACTTTTATAACACGAAAAGAAAAGGTTTACGAAAAACAAACTTTTATATAAAAATAACTTTTATAAAAACTTTTTAAACTTAAAGATAAACACAATAAGCTATAAAAATCAATGATCTAAAACAATCAAAAGCACAAAAACATAACCTTTAATCAAATAAGCAAGACAATAAGCATGTAAACAAATAGTAAAGAATAGAAAGAAAGGTAGAATGAGAGATTAAAACAAGAAAATTAAAGAACACTTACTTAGAAATTAAAGGTATTAAAAGTGCAAGACATGTATTTAAATTGACATGTATTTAAGGAGCAAGTAAATAAAGGTGGAAGAACTAGTGTCACTCTAGCCAACCAAAAACTAATGAAATGAATATGAAGGCTATTTATAGGTGATTAGGGAGATGGGTAGAGGAAGTTTCCTCCCCTCCTTCATTTCTTCTTAATTGCACCATTAAGTCCTTTTCTTCTTAATCTTCATTTAATTGCACCATTAGTCCTTAAGCCTTTGAATCTTCTTTAATCTTGGGCTTTAATGACTTTTGGCTCGGGATTTCTTTGAACTCGTCTTTTAATTCTTCATTAAATAAGACTTGAGTTCTTCGGATTTTAGTAAACTTCCGTCTTTTGACTTTTTCTTCGATAAATCTTCAGAATTGGTCTTGGACTTCCGTTCTTTTTGTACTCTTGACTTCTTGACCATGTCTTTCATCTTTTTCTTCAATAAAAATCCGTAAATGCCTGTGTTTTCTCCACTTTTCACCTTTTCGTCCTAAATCACAACAAAAACACAAACCACGCATAATTCCGACATAAAAGACATAAATTACACGTTTTGGCCCGGTTATTATTGTAATTAAGTGGTAAAAAGGATGGGTGTTTACACACCTATCACTTACCGAAGCTCCCATTCTTGTTGCTCCTAATTGGGAATTACCATTTGAAATCATGTGCGATGCAAGTGATTATGCTATAGGGGCCGTCTTAGGGCAACGTTATGAAAAGCATTTCCTTCCTATCCATTATGCTAGTAAGACGATGACCGAGGCTCAATTAAAGTACACCACAACGGAAAAGGAATTCCTTACCGTGGTCTATGTGTAACACCCCAAATTTATACAACTCAATACAGCGGAAGACTCATTGGTGTTACGGGATAGCACATTACTCACATCATAGACAACGCTTAAAAATCGCGTCGTTTATTAATAAAGCATTTCCATTCATAAATATCAAAGTTACATAAGTCCCAAGTCATTGTAATTAATACAGGTTTTACAAAGCATTTGAAGGGAAATTAATATTTAAGTGCGGGCCATGAATTCTTGATGTCTTCCCGAGAATTACCTTCAAGTACCTGAGATAAAACATGTTAAAAGAAAAGGGTCAGCGATAACGCCGAGTGAATTCATAGTGTTTAATAAATTTCATCAATATAACTTTGGTATAAAATTATTACCAAAAATTATTTCGTACAAATCATTGTAATAGGCCATAAAATAGCAAAAGTCATTTTTATACAAATCCTTATCGATAATCATAATATAGGCATTTGCCTTAAAAATCATTATACGAGCCAATGTCGTAAAAACATCATACAATACGTTTTATAACGTTGTATAGATTAAATAAAAACCGTTATATGAATATGGTTATATAAAACCAAAACACTAACATAATATCAATAGTATGACCCCGTATTGCTAGTTAGGCAATACATCGTAATTTGGTGCGTATAGCAGTATTTCGTTAACTGGATTATTATAAGCCGCATGACATTGTTACCTTACTAAACCAAACAACGGGTAGCTAGCCCGAAACTCAATTTGCCCATCTAATTTAGCGTGTCGTCACAAAGGTCACGCTATGGAAATCTTCTCATACATAAATTCGCTTACCAATCAATGTGGCACGACGGGGATCAACCGTCAAGGCGCGAACTGGGGTGATCGTCCCCAAATAGTACTATTATATGCATAAGCGTCTACCAAATCCCGGTAGTTCACAATTCATTCTAATGGGACTTTTAGTGACATAACCTAACTTTAATAATCCATTTAATTTCATCTATCGGGTCATTTAATCATTTATCGGGTCATACAATCGGGTCATACAATCATTCGGGTCCAAATTAATACACAAACAATCGGGACAAATGGTGTCCTATTTATAAAAACTAACATGTTATCTCCCTCGCGGGTTTATAAAACATTTCATAAAAACATTTAAAATATTGCGAGGCTATGAACTCACGTTGATGTAGGAAAGCGGTTTATCGGCGATTCAGATGTACGGTACGTGCTTCAATCACGGAAACCTAGACAAATAATACTCGTCTTAGACTTTTGTCCAATGAATTTATCAAAATAACAATTATGTATATATATGATGACTTTATACATATGATGATGATCAATTGGGTTTATATATTCTCATTTACTCATTTTTGTGTTATGTGTTGACAACTTTTATATTAGTTTACTAGTTTTACCTATTTACATGTTTTAGGTCCAATAAGCCTATTATAAGTTCATTAACTTGTATTAATCCATTTTATACTTGTATTATCAGTATTTATGCTTTACATGTTGGGCCCAAATGGGTTAAGCCCAATAAGTAATTTTTATAAGTGTTTAACTTATTTAGTTAAATTATTAGTCCAAATATGCTAACTTAGCTCGTTAATGTCCATATGTTGTAAAGCTCGGGTTTATCGATTTTTACTTGTTATATATGTTTATATATCAGTATGTGAGTTTATAAAAGTTTACATTAGACGGGTCCGACCGTCTAAGTTTTATTTGACAAAAACGTTAATCTTTCGGTACTAGCCGAAAAGACGTAAAAATCATGTTTATAGTTTTCTAACTTATAAAACTTATCAAACTACCATTTTTATAAAATGTCCATTTATTTATCCTTATACATATTTATATAAATGTATTATATAAGTTAGTGGGTTTTAATTCACATTTTATACTATTTTTATTTAAGTGCTTATATAATACTATTATACTTTAATTTCCCAAAATTTGATTTTTATTTTCATGTTCACGAAAACTGTCATATCTAGAGTTCTATATGGAAATAGAAGCTCAAATTTTTATGACATAAACTACATGATATGTGCTCCATTTAACTCTTCTATAGCTACTGTTGAATCAGCTTCTAAGTATTTTCTAAAAATCATCCAAAACAGTGAACTCAGAGTTGCACTCTAAACTTGTTTTGACCATATCTCATTCATTTTTATGATTCCATTGCATGGCCAACTCTCACATGTGTACACGTCTCAATACTCAATGTATATTAATTCATCTATACCATTTTATCATTTCATCATATGGTTATCTACTGTTTTTATACAGCCTACTAAATTAAGCAAGATTAACCATTTTTACATATAGTTTTTCATCTTTTTACCTATGTTTATCAACACTAATTCCCCGCACAATACTCTTATCATCATATATTCATCATATACATATAAAATAGAAAATAAAATACATGATTACATAATCAAAATAAAAAGAAGGATGGGAAGAATGATCCTTATACCACCATAGTGATGAAAATGTGAGGTTGATGATGAACAAGACTTGGTTTTGGGTAACCAATCTTATGAGATATCAACATCACTTCTAGGATCACCAAGTATTTGTAGATTCCTCCAAAAATCAGCCCTTGTTCTTCATGAAAACTCCTTGAGAAATCAACCATAAACTCCCTTGAAAACTCCTTTCTAGATGTTAAAATCACCACCAATCTATAGAGCTTTAAAAGGGCTTCATCATATGTGTGAATAACACATGATTTCATGGTTAAAATTGATCAAATGAGGGTGTTTATTGATGAATATGGGACGAATTTCGGGGAGGAAAGAGAGAAAGTTGTGGTGGTTTACATTGATGGAAATGGAGAATGGTTTAGAGTTAGTGGTTTTGTGATGTAGTTGCTTACAAGTTAAGCACTAAGCAACAAGTGTTAGCTTAGTAGCTACAACTTGACACATCATGAGATGTGTTGGCTTAATGTTGCCATCCATATTGTGGGGTGGGGCAAGATTTATCTTGTCTCATCCCACTAATTTACGGGTACTCCTCGATTCTAGTTTTCTCGATTTGTGTGCCCTCGGGTCGTTTTACGAAAACGTTTTTATAAATTATGAATCAATGGCACGAAACAATCTAATAAAAATTATCTCATCAAAAACGGAGTTTGAATACGTAAATACGTAAACCTAAGGTTTCTGGTTTAGTCGTAAAGGACGTTAAATTAAAATCGTAAGTCCTAATCTCTTCTTGAAAATTTGTGTGTTTATGAACCAACTCAAAATTAAAATCCGAAAATAATATTCACGGATAATTTTATTTCCTGAAATGTCAGACTGTCACCAAAAACGGTGTATGTAAACGTAGGCACGTAACATTGAATCCTCCGGTTTAGACGTAGTCGACGCTACTTCAAGACGTAAATCCAAATTTCTTCCTAAAAATAAGTGAGTTCATAATATAACATTAAAATAATGTTTTTTAAATAACACTTGAGAATAAAATATCAACCATAAATTGACGGATTGTCATAGCATTTACCCCTAAACAGGATCTTTGTCCTCAAAGATCATCTTACTACTCGCTTCTTATAGAGTTAAAGCCATGTGGGTATTTCCTCCACATTCGGTCTTTTCTCACAAGTGTAATCCATTACAATACGCGAGTTTCATCAAACATAACTACGGGAATAAGATCAGGCTAATTGTTGACTTACTTTCTCTATCCATGATGGTCACAGGTTTCTGATGAATGCAACTTTTCGCCGATCTAAACTTCACTAAGAAACAATCAGATTCTCACTCGATAGACATTTTATCAAGTTCGATATACGAAACATAATTCACGCAGCTCTTGAAGTCCTAGGGTAGATCCAACTTATATGTCTTTCAAACCAATCTTTTACATCGTTTCAATGGTCCCATACAACGGGGACTTATATCCCATGATCTTTCAGATCATCAATTCATTTTTTTATGGTGAAAATTTTTGGCATAACTTCGCTACCCATCTGGCACTTCAAGATCTACATTTCATATTCACATAACCTCCTGCCCACTACCGGCAGTCAATAATCAAATCCTAATTTCAACAATCATTTCAGGTCTCGCGGGTCGAGTATTTTGTAAGGTTAGGTTTGCCATCATAGGAAACCTTAAACCTAAAAGACATGTCCAACTCACAATGGGTGTATGTCGGGTGTCTTCATCTCAACTCCTGCTTACAGATTCTCTAATATAGATCCTAACAAGAGTCGATCTCGATACTAACACGATAGTTATCAATGATAATTTCTCCAAAGGAAAACGATTATACGGTTTATTACCAAAGGTCAATCATTCAAGCATAAAACAACACATATAGTATTTTGTATCGTTACTTTACCTCGTCCCTTCGATTGGGGTGGTACAGAGTACTCTCATCAAGATTCGTTCTCAATGACTTCTGAGCAAATCTCTAGAAATTCGATGTGAAGCGAGGATCTTGATAGAGATGATTGATACAGCACACTATGTTTACACAACTCCTTTAAATACAAAGAGTCAATTTCTTCATCAAGAATTTATCCTTAACAGGAATGATATTAGCAGATTTGGTCAGTCTGTCGACGATGACCCAAATCGAATCAAATTCAGATGATGACCTTTGCCATAGTTAGACGTTTACAAATGTATGAGGCGATGTCTGCCTTCATAATTTGTCATTAATACATCTTCATCAGATAAAGATACTTTTAGTCAAAAATGACATAAATAGAATACTTATACTTACAAGATTTCAATATGACTACATCTCAATATTTAGACAACCACAAGTGGCCTTTAAAACATTTAACGCCATCGGCTTCTCAATCTTAATGGTTCACATTAGCCGCGAACCCTTTTAATTATCTATATTATCCTTTTTACAAACATTAGTTATTTTTTTTGTGTTCGGCAATTTATTTTGCACCATCATTATTAAGGAACACAATCCTAATTGATTTTTTTATCCTTTCTATATTATGTGTCAGTATCTACATTCATCTTCCCTGATGAAATAATTATCATGTCCATATTTATTCAAAAATTATTTCTTCACATTTTCTAAGTTTTAGTTTAGTTTCAGCTATCATTTTTATCAGTTTTTCTCAATCCGACGTTTAAAGCGTCGATAATTATTACAACTAATTAAATAATAAATATTCAATTTTTATGAAATGTAAACATAAAGATTTTAAATTTCTTAGTCCGTCCAATTATATGAAAATGTTCAAAATAAATTTTAATTTAATTAACACGATTTTTGTTGATTTATCGAAAATAATTAATAAGATTCGTAAATGTTCGAAAAATCTTTGGTTATACTTTGGTCAAAATTTTCTTAGTTGAAAAGCAAAAATTGTCGTTTCAAATTTGAAGTTATGGTTTAAATGGTTTCCTCAATTCTTCTTAAGTTGTCTTGAGGTATACACAAACATTTACTCCTAAACAAAAGTTTAGTTAAATGATTTGTGTATAAGGGAATAATCCCTTAAAAATCCTTTGTTAAAACATTTGTCAAAACATATTTTCACTTTCTTTTTGGTAAAACCCAAAGTCTCAAATGGCTCAAATTTTTAACGAGTCAATATAGATTCCATTATTTATTAATCACACGGTCAAATAATGTAAAGGATTTAGTCTTAAATCACATGTTATATATTCAAGGTACAGGTTTTCGCTACTCGGCCAATTCAGGGCAGTCTATAAATAATTATTAACTTCTTCTTACTCTTATAAACAAACAAATGGTCCTTAATGATCATAAGCATGGATTTATCAAATTACAGCCTTCACACGTGATTCACCAAATTTATGAATGCTACGTGTGTATTAGTCAATCCAAACGACATCATGTGAAACTCATAATGTTCATTACAAGTTCTGGATGTAATGATTGGAATAGATAATCTTTTTCGCGGACGCGAAATTGATGATAACCATGCCGTGGATCAAATCTTTAAAACATACGCTAGAACCTTGTAAATGATCGAACAAATCTTCCATTTCGAATTATGGATATTGTTTTCGGTTGTCAATTTACTCAGTTCACAGTAATCTATAAATATAAGAAATAATAACACCATAGCTCTTCATGATGACGAGCTTGGTAGAATAAAATCTTTCTCCGACAACGCTCTCAGTTGTACGATAATTCCTTTAATTCAGATGGTGCTGACGTATAGTGCACAAGCCACAGGTGCAACACCGGGAATATAATCAATACCAATTTCAATTTGCCTTAATGGCGAAAGTCTAGTTAATTCATCAACAAATACCTCCTAAAGTTTCAGATAACGGAAACATCTTTTAATAAATTCATATTAAGTTCTTTCTAGATTATAGTATCTATGACTATTTCACAACTATTCACGGTATAATTTCAATTCTAAATGCAGGATATGGTCATCCATCAAGAATTATTTAGATCACTTTTGATAATCAACATCTTATCATTTAGGGGAATTCTACTCGAGTTCCCATCAATTAAGACAATGTCGCCATGTCATAATCAATCAATCCATTCTATTGGCACTATCAACTTTCTAGTTTCATTGCCGTCGATAAGATGTGAACTTCTCAAAAGACTAATAATAACTCATAATCCTTTACAAATTCAAGGATATATGGAGACACAACTATCATTAAAAGAGTAAGGTCTACGCATAATCTATGCGAGAGAATTTTAAATCAGATACAGATGAAAACATTAACGAATATGAATACATCACATGTTTTCATGATTTACGCATTCGAAAGCTCCTCGGATCGTTATCCAGGTCATTCAAATGAAATCTAATCAAAAGAAATGATAGGAACGTCGATACATCCAGTCCGGTATCAACACTCGGTAATCAGATACTTTTCCTAAGAATCTCACTACGGGAGAATTGGACAAGGAAGAATTGTCAATTGTCAAATAAGACAATTTCCACAGATGAGTAAATTCGACTCAGAAGAATAGATGCTACAGGCATATATGTAGGTGTCCCTAACACTATGTCCCTATTTTTCACTTCTTGCAAATCTCATAAAATAAAATCTTCAAAGAAAATTTAGTGTTTACTAATAATTTCATGGTGACTACTAATCAGCCTTGCATGGTTACTTCCAAATTGTATGTAGGCGCGCAACTATATACAATTTCAAGATTAACGATGCAATACTCAGTTCGTCAAAATTTTATCATCATGTTTATAATAAAAACATTTTCATGCTTAATTCTTAAATAAGAATCAAAAATAAATTTACAAAGATTTTCTTTATTATGAAAACAATTAAGTTTTCCAAGGTGTTTTATAAACAACTTCATTTCAATAACTTATAAGTCTCACTTTAAATAAGCCATATGGTGATGAAAACCTAATTTTTCTCAAGGGATACTGTTTTATCTTATAAAAACAATGAGTGATCTGCAAAAGAGTGATGAAAAGTTGTCCACCAAGAACTAACTACAATATAATAGGAAATGAGCTTAACCACTTTATCATGAGGTTCATGACCTCGATGGCACTCAGGAATACAAAGAGAATAATCCACAACGTAACTCAATTCGAGATGAGTACTTGTTCAATGGTTGCATCACTAATGCAAGCATTAGGAAGAAGGAAGAAAAGATAGATATCATCGATACATGTAGAATTTAGCAATCAAAGGTAGTCTTTTCATTAAGCATAAACAAGTCAAAATTGTACTGTAACACATTATGTGTCACTATGTCATACAATTCCAAGAACTCATCCTACCAACTGATGTCTCAGTTAAGTTAGGGATTTTTAAAAGATACCACAATGAATACTAATCTACAAGAGTCATTAGGTGTCCCACCTGTCCCGGAAGATCCATCGGTCCCAATTTAGAAGATGATTTCTTCAATTTATTTATTGAACACTGGGCATCCTCATCATTGGACAATGGCCTAGGAACAACCCTTAACACAAACCTACAATCAATTAAAACCTTATAATTCAATCAGATGACTTAATAATTTCCTCTTATCAATCTCATATTCCATGCAAGTTAAATTTTACTTTATTCAAGTTTCAATCAATCATATACCCAATGCAATATCCTACCTCATTTTCCAATACTTTCAATCTTTATTCTTAGGCCTTAAAAGGGCAATAAAAGCTCAATATGAACAACACTTAATTTCCAATCCTATAGCTCTTACAGCAAAAATTATCAAATGAGTCACTAGTATGAAATGACTTGGTCATTCAACTAGACTTCTCAGAAAGGTACTAGTGGCATGAGGCTTTTGGGTAATGGTTCCAGTGACAGCCTCAAGTGCAACATTCACCCTTTCGATTTCATTTTAAGAATTGGATGACAACGAATCAGATGACATCTTTCTAGGTGGTAACGTTTTGTCAAACTCCACTTTATAAGGAAAGATTGTCATGACATCGATATCAGTTTTAATCTCGCCAATTCTTCTTTAAGATTACAATCAACTAATATTAACGTTTCTACGAATATAAATCATTTGTTGGGATCATAAATATCCACAACTTGGTTTAGATCTAGGATAGCTAGAATTCCTACGAGAATAGCTTCGATTAATTTACTAGGGAATTTAGGGTTCCTTGTGACAATCTACGTCATATAAATATCAAAATAATCATCAAACAATCATGTAATCAAATTACATTATATATATATATATATATATATATATATATATATATATATATATATATATATATATATATATATATATATATATATATATATATATATATATATATATATATATATATATATATATATATATATATATATATATATATATATATATATATATATATATATATATATATATATATATATATAATCCAAGTTATATATATTAAAATAACACTTCTCAGTCTGGCCTTGTCGGTAACTCGGGAATTCTTCGGCACCGTTATGGTCAAAAGATTTTTAGACATTTTGTGAAAAATGTTTATAGTTAAAAGATTTTGAAATGTTTTATTCAAAACCTTGGTTTTAAAAATCTTTCGTTCTCTATAACGAGAGCTCTGGTACCAAACTGTATACAGCCTAGTAAATTAAGCAAGATTAACCATTTTTACATATAGTTTTTCATCTTTTTACCTGTGTTTATCAACACCAATTCCCCACACAATACTTTTATCATCATATATTCATCATATACATATAAAATAGAAAAGAAAATACATGATTACATAATCAAAATAAAAAGAAGGATGGGAAGAATGATCCTTATACCACCATAGTGATGAAAATGTGAGGTTGATGATGAACAAGACTTGGTTTTGGGTAACCAATCTTATGAGATATCAACATCACTTCTAGGATCACCAAGTATTTGTAGATTCCTCCAAAAATCAGCCCTTGTTCTTCATGAAAACTCCTTGAGAAATCAGCCCCAAACTCCCTTGAAAACTCCTTTCTAGATGTTAAAATCACCATCAATCTATAGAGCTTTAAAAGGGCTTCATCATATGTGTGAATAACACATGATTTCATGGTTAAAATTGATCAAATGAGGGTGTTTATTGATGAATATGGGACGAATTTTGGGGAGGAAAGAGAGAAAGTTGTGGTGGTTTGCATGGATGGAAATGGAGAATGGTTTAGAGTTAGTGGTTTTGTGATGTAGTTGCTTACAAGTTAAGCACTAAGCAACAAGTGTTAGCTTAGTAGCTACAACTTGACACATCATGAGATGTGTTGGCTTAATGTTGCCATCCATATAGTGGGGTGGGGCAAGATTTATCTTGTCTCATCCCACTAATTTACGGGTACTACTCGATTCTAGTTTTCTCGATTTGCGTGCCCTCGGGTCGTTTTACGAAAACGTTTTTATAAATTATGAATCAACGGCACGAAACGAATCTAATAAAAATTATCTCATCCAAAACGGAGTTCGAAAACGTAAATACGTAAACCTAAGGTTTCTGGTTTAGTCGCAAAGGACGTTAAACTAAAATCGTAAGTCCTAATCTCTTCTTGTAAATTTGTGTGTTTATGAACCAACTCAAAATTAAAATCCCAAAATAATATTCACGGATAAATTTATTTCCTGAAATGTCGGACTGTCACCAAAAACGGTGTATGTAAACATAGGCACGTAACGTTGAATCCTCCGGTTTAGACGTAGTCGACGCTACTTCAAGACGTAAATCCAAATTTCTTCCTAAAAATAAGTGAGTTCATAATATAACATTAAAATAATGTTTTTTAAATAACACTTGAGAATAAAATATCAACCATAAATTGACGGATTGTCACACTATGCTTTTGAGAAATTCCGACCTTATCTTGTCTTAACTAAAAGCATCGTGTATACCGACCATTCGGCTATCAAGTATCTCTTAGCTAAGCAAGATGCTAAGCCGAGATTGCTTCGTTGGATGCTCCTCCTCTAAAAATTTGATGTCACCGTTCTTGACAAAAAAGGAGCCGATAATCTAGCGGCCGATCATCTCTCTCGTCTAGAAGATCCTCACAAAGATGTTTTCGAGAACAAGGAAATCACCGAAACATTTCCTCTCTAAACTCTTGGTGTAGTGAATTCTAAAGACACCACCCCATGGTTTGCCGACATTGCAAATTACCATGCGGGCAATTTCATAATCAAGGGTATGACGACACAACAAAAGCAAAAATTCTTTCGTGACGTCAAGTTCTATTTTTGGGACGACCCTTATCTCTTTCGGGTTTGTGCGGATCAACTCGTTCGACGTTGTGTTTTTGGTGCCGAAGCTTCTAACATCCTTAAAGCTTGTCACGAGGGACCCACGGGTGGTCACCACGGTGCTAATCTCACGGCCAAGAAAGTGTTCGCTGCCGGCTTCTTTTGGCCTTCTATCTATCGTGATGCACACGCACTTGTGAAGTCGTTTGATTCGTGCCAACGTCAAGGAAAATCGTCTCAACGTGATGAAATGCTGCAAAACATAATTCAAGTGTGTGAGATTTTTGACATTTGGGGTATAGACTTTATGGGGCCGTTCCCATCGTCTCATGGTAAGAAGTATATCCTCGTCGCCGTCGACTACCTTTCTAAGTGGGTGGAAGCTAAGGCTTTACCTACTAATGATGCTCGTGTGGTAGTAAAGTTTTTGAAGCAACTATTCTCTCGGTTCGGAACCCCTCGTGCTGTTTTAAGCGATCGTGGAACCCATTTTTGTAATGACCAATTCGAGAAGGTCCTAAAGAAATATGGAGTTACTCATCGTCTTTCTACGACTTATGACCCGCAAACGAGTGGGCAAGTCGAGGTTTCGAACCGAGATTTGAAGAGGATTTTAGAGAGGTCGAATGGAGAAAACCGTGCTTCATGGTCCGACAAACTCGATGACGCTTTATGGGCCTTTAGGACCGCTTATAAGACACCGATCGGTTGTACTCCTTATAAGTTAGTCTATGGGAAGAATTTTCATTTGCCCATTGAATTGGAGCAAAGGGCATATTGGACCCTTAAGCATGCAAACTTTGACTTGAAGACCGCGAGAGATTACCGGAAAATACAATTGAATGAATTGGATGAACTAAGATATAATGCTTATGAAAATTCATTGAATTTCAAAGAAAAGACTAAAAAGTTTCATGATGCAAAGATTAAAAACCGGGTTTTTAACGTTGGTGATCAAGTGTTACTTTTTAACTCTCGATTAAAGATATTTTCCTGGAAATTGAAATCTCGTTGGTCGGGTCCTTTCACCATTACACAAGTGTTTTCTTATGGGACCATCGAGCTAGCTCAAAATGATGGTCCTAACTTCAAGGTGAATGGACATAGGCTTAAGCACTACTTTGGTGGGGAAATTCCTTCATTGGATGACCTCGACCAAGTCACCTTCCCCAATGATAATTAGCATTGAGGGGATCGAGTCGAGCTCATGAATCGGTAATAAAAAACGAGGTGCCTCGTGGGGGAGATCCCATGCTTATCTTTTTATGCTTTCTAATAAATAATGAGAGGGGATTTGTGCCCTTCCAACTCGTTGTCTTATGGTTATTTGTGATTGTGTTATCTAGATCATCATCATCACTACGATTGAAGACTCTCGTGTTCGTTTACGTGAGCCTCCATCGTTTTCTTGAAGAAGTTTTTCACGAATCCATGACATATCCTTTATTTTTCTAACAATTATCTTTTAGCATAATTAATAAACGGCTTTAGATATATTGTTGATCACCCTTTCCATACTAGATCCAAAGAATTCGACTCTTCGTCTCTAGTATGGGGGTGCTCCACCTTTAGACTCGAAACATTGAGGACAATTTTTAATTTTATTATCGGGGGGTGAATAGGTACTTGCTTTGCTACGCCCTCACGTTTTCCAGCTTTCAACGTTTTGTTTTATTTTGTTGCTAATAAGGCTAAAAATGGCTAAATTTTAAAAAAATTTCTTAGTTTTAATTAGTGTTTCTAAGACACGAATGTATATTTTCCGTTGGGTAGAATAAGAGCTAATTTTTGACTTGATGGGCATTTGGAGCCCTTTACATTCCTTAACCCGCTCAATTCATGTTTTTCTAGACTTTTATATAGGGAACTTTAAAACGCGAAATTCTTAGCTCATACGGGTTAAGAACAAGAACTTTTCGCAAGTTCCTATAATTGATCCTAGAAAGTCACTTATCAAGGGAACTATAAAATGCATTATCTAAACTTGAAAAGTCCAAGAAAGTGCAAGATCCTATAGGTGGCTTGAAAACCCAAAACTTCGATTTGATATAGTCTTAATGAAAGCTAATCCAAATTTGGCTTAATTTTGACTTGCATGGCTAAGTATTCACGAGTCTCTTTAATTAGAGGTCTTTAAATAGTGAAGAACGAGAGATGATAGAGTTAGACAAGTGATCATGCTAAACCTAGAACATGAAAATGTTCTTTCAAAAACTCATATGTTTTTAATTGTGGCTTTTTCTCCCATAAGATCAATGCATTAGGAATAAAAATAACTGCAATAAGTAAGGTCGTACGATTTGAAAGGTTACTTAGCTTCTAGCACAAGATCGTTTAAAAGTTGCTCGGGGTTGAATAGAGTTCATAGCCAAGGCATAACTTATTGAAGCGGGACGCGAAGGTTGGTGAAGATCCAAAAAGGCCCTAACAAGGCATGAGGAGCTCTATTTTGTTGCTAAAGATCCAAGATGATGTGAAGTATCATTATTCCTAAATCAATATGAAGGATCGAGACACACGACGAAAAGCAATTACTCCCCTAAAGATCATGGAGAAAGTCTATCCAAAAAGACCCTTACAAGGTATGAGGATAAATATATGCAAGTCCTAAAAGGAGGCGGATCGTTGTATATCAAAGTCCAAAATAACGATTGAAGAAAAATGATGAAGTCGTGGTCCAAGTATGAAGAATCTCTCAAACACGTCAAGTGAAGAAATTCCAAAATATGAAGAGAAGACATTAATTTCAAGAACGTCTTCCCAAGATTTTAAGTATGAAGTACATGCCAAATATTGGTCCGAGAAAGGTCTCAAATCATGAAACGAGTTATGTCAAGATATGAACTTAAGGAGATACACGAGAAGCCGTTTTAAAAGATTTTGTCCTTCGGCTAACTATCGATTAAACTGTGCTACTTTACTTTCGGATTAATAAATACTCAAATAAGTCAATATGAATCACTTGTGATCCATGACAAATAGTTAAAACAATTCTAGAAACCCATTTCCTTTTATAATAACTAGGATTGCGGGGAGAAAAAGTATTACACAATTTGGACGTATGAGTAGTGTTAGCATTATGACTTGTACCAACAATGATCTCGTTTTTGCACTTAGCATGGAATGTATGACATCAAGGATGACCAAATTTACTCTATGGGACATTTACTTGTTTCTATTCATTGACCCTAAAAGTCACATTCGTGATGAAAATCATACATTATGTCTTTACACATCTTCGTAGTATTATTGCAAGTCTTTTAATTTTCAATAAAGGGTAATAAAATTGAATTTTGGTGATGCTTAGATACTTTATTCTAGCGTTGCGTGAGGATACAACAATGGCTTAGTATGGGGGAGTGATGAGATGGCTTTTATACATGATATCATCGTCTTTTTCAGGCTTTAAATGCATAAAATGTCATCAATATACCATATATATATGCTTGTATTTGTTTACTTGTATGTTTTAGGTATGGATATAGTGAAAAAGACAAAAGATCACAAGAAACAAGGAAAAACGGACACGAGAAACGAAGCCGTACAAAGAACCGGGCCCTAGTTCATGAATTATCCAAGATAAACCCTTGAAGACTTGAAGATGTACAAGATTGATCCTCAAAATATGAAGAAATGACACTTAAAACCCTTGTATATTCATAATTACAAGTTTGGTCCCTTAAGTTTGTCAAAATTGCAAAAATGTCCTTCAACTTTGAAGAATTGACAAGATTAGCCCTTTAACAAATCCAAAATGTCAAGAATTGTCCTTCATAAAGTCCAAAATCCAAAGAAGCCCTTGAAGTTCAATAATATTACATTTCTAGTCCTTTAAAAATGGATTAAAACACAAAAGGACTGAAATTGTAATTAGACCAAAGTTGAATAAGCCCTAAATCCTTGTTTGAAAACATTTTGTGGCCAAATTCTAAATTCAGAAACTTATTTAACAAAGGGAAACGAGTTTGCAAGGCTGATAAACTTTGTTTACAACATTTGCCAAAGTTTGAGGACTACTATTGCCACATCAAACTTTCAAACTAGATTATTGCGCCAAACAAGTTACTTTCCCCTAATTTTGGATCAAAACCTTTTACTATTCACCATATGAAACCCAGATTTACCTTCCACTTAAACAAAGGGTAAACTAAAATTAGCAAGTCCTACGCTTGATTCACCTCAAAAAATACTCATTCCACACCAAAACTCCCAAATCCCACTACCCAAGTGACCCCACACTCAACCCCGTCCACCAATGAAAACCCAACTTCCTCTCAAAGGAATCTGACATGGCCAAATCAATAGTTGAGACTCAATACTTGGCCCCAAAGCTAAAATGAACGTTCCTGATTCATTTTGACAGCTCAAGCATCAAATGCGTCTAGAAGATTTCAAGGGCACTTTTGGTATTTCATAACCTAGGGTTTTGCTTGTTTATGCCTTGTATCCGTCTATATAAGGAGGCCTCAACATGTGAGAGCCCCTTTGTTCCAGATTTTAGCTATTTCTTTGTAATTCCTTTTTATTGAAATAAAATTTGAGTTTTTAAAATTGTGATTTCTCTTTTGTTATTTATAAAAGTTTGGTGATTGAATAGATGAAATCTGAGTTCCATATTCATGTTTTGTTGTTTTTGAGGAAAGGTTTTATGGGATAAAACTCTTGTTTTCAAAAATTAGATTTTATAGTATTTGTTCATCCTTGTGGTTTGTTGATCTTAGCAGGTACAAGGAAGCTGGTGCTTGTTTTGCTAGCACCTCAGCTCAAACATTCCAAGGCTTGGATGTAAGTCTTGGAGGTTTGCATCTCTTCCCTTTTTCATTTTTCTGAAATTTTATTGAATATTTGGTGATTTTGCATAATTTATTGTGGATCTGTGTTTTGTGGTTTGATTTGTGTTTCTGAGGGTTGAAATATTGTTGCTAGGTTGTTTTGATCTTGGATTAAAGGTTAAAACACAACAATCCTTTGGAAAATTGAGATATCAAATTCCAAAGGGGTGTTTGGGTTAACTGGTTTTTCAAGGTTCAAGGCTTCCTTTGTTATTGTTCTTGGTTCTAGTGGTTTGTTATCTATTTATCTGCTATAAAGGGGTGGTTATCTGCAAGTTTTGAGGGCTTGAACACCTAAATCAATCAAAGGGTCATAAAATCAGTTTTACTTGGGTAGTTTGGCTAAACTTTTGGGGACACCTAGATCTAAGGGTAGACTAGGGTTAACAAGTGTTAAATTTTGGTTAACTTAATCAAGGAAAAAGATTTGAAGGCTTAAAATTAGATTGGTGGTCAAATATATCAACAAAAGGATTTTGGATAATCACTTTTTCTTATCAGAAACTTTTGGTGCTTCAATTTGGCTTATTTACTTTGATCCATTGCTTGAGACAAGTTTATTTGTGCATATTGGACTTTATTATACCTTGTGTGTGCATTTGGTTCAATTTGGCTGGCTTATTCATGCTCAAACTTCTTATTTGCTCATAACTGCTTATTTTCAAGGTCTATGTAATATCTATGGACTGTTTGCTTATTCTGGGCTTATTGAGTGAACCAAATTGTGAATTCTTTGTTGATATAGACTCCTTGTGATTCACTGATCACAAGGGTGCCCTTGTTTCCATTTGAATCCAATTGGATTTCTCTAGAAAGGCAAGTCAAATAGTCAAAGCAGTGGGAACTCCTTTCCCTTGCTGCTAGCCACTACTAGTGTTATTTCAACTGGTGCTTATCAATAAGATATTCTAGCTTATTTTAACCTACAACAACTTTGAATTTGTAATAGGTGTCACTTATTTGACCCATTTTTTCATTCTGGAGCATTTGAGGGTTTGACTTTGAGGTTTGACTAGAAAACCAAACACTTTGACTTTTAAATAAGTGCTTATCAACTTATTGTGCTTATTTGGCTTGGCATATTGAACTTTTCTTTGTTGATTTGTCTTAATTAAGTCATTTAGAGTCTTTTGCAACTTATTAGAAGGTCTGAGGTGGTCTAGAACTCCAAGTCGACTATTTTGTCTTTTAGTGAAAATCTTCTTGGCTTATTTCTGGCTTACTGAGTGTGCTTTTTCAAAATTTCTTTTCACAGATCTCTTAGGCATCTCAAAAGAAGGTTGTGTTTAAGCAGAGCTTATGTCATTGGCTTATTGCTTAATGGGCTTATTTGCCCAATAAGAATAAGCTGATGACTATTTAAGTTGTGATAAGCTCAAAATCAGCTTTTGGGCCTTCAGACTTTTGTGTTTAGAATTGAATTTTGAGTCAGATAGGGCTTTTTCAGGTCATTTGTGCCAAGTTTTACTTTTTGGGCCCAAAAGCCCATTAAGGTTGACTGTTTTTGTTTTTAGCCCATTTGGGGGCCCATTAGGGGTAATTAGGTAATTTCACTCTCATTTTCTGATTATTTAGGTTAAAATAAACTAGTTTGTAAGTTTTTAGAATTTTTTATAATTTTTGGATTTTTAATATTATTTTATTATTAAATTTCAAATTTAAAATTTTTACACTTTTTATATTTTTCTTAGGTTTAATACATTAAAATAGGATTTTTGCAACTCTTAGATTAATTTTATCATCATTTTCTTAATTTTTATAATTATTTTAAGTTTAAATAGTTTTTAAATCATTTTAAATAGTTTTAATTAGTTTAAAAATTTATAAAAATAGTTTTTAATCTTTTTAGGTTATTTTAGTGGTTTACAAAGTGAAAAATATTTATTTGGGCTTTTTGATAATTAATTTGATTTTTAGGGCTTTAATTAGCATTTAAAAATTAATATTTAATTAATTAAAAGGTTTGAAGAAGTTTTGATTATTTGTAAACTCTTAGTTTTATTAATTTGAATTTTGGTAATTTTTTGGGAATTTTTAGAATTAATTGTTATTTTTGCTCTTTTTACGGTTTTAATTTTGTCGTCGTAGTAATAAATTTCACGTCTTCGTCATTCTATTTTCTCATCCCGTTCTTTCAAATATTAATCTCAAATCTTGTCACATTTTAGTCACACACATATACCTCCTTGGGAAACGAACTTCGAACTTAATTGGGTCATTAACACTTGATTTTCCTAAATCATCGCTTAATACTTTCCCTATTTACATCCTTTTCCTAAAGGTGTGGTAAAACACTACAATCAATAGATTAATAATACTTGAATGGCAAACCCTTAATTAATCGTCACTAAATCGATACGCACAAGCGAGTAGAGAAAATGAGGCGGCGCGAAGAAATTAAGAGCCTTTTTTCCTTAGGTCGTTAAATACAACCACCTTATACCCACCTTATAGTTTGTATCAATCGAGATTAAATCAACTAAGAGTATTTATCTATTTTTCCTTTGACTTTTGTTTGAATTCGATACACTTAATAATGACTAGAACGCCCAATATTAAAGGTGTGGTTTTCACGCGTATTTGGATAAATATTGTTTATTAATTGTGCTACGTATTACAATATAGTATTCATAAGAAAACGAAAAACGATTTTGTGTTAATTGGTTTCAATTTAACACATGGAAAATAAAAATGAATATGTACGATATTTACGCTTTCCCAAAATGGAAAGTAAAAAACGAACAACTCAAACAAAAACGATATATAATAGGCACAAAAAACACCTCCCCGGCAGCGACGCCAAAATGATTGTGGTAAATATACACGTTTTAGGTAAAACGAGTAAATTATGTAAGTATTAAATTCTACGCTTTAGGAAAAACATAAAATTCAACAAGTGAGTTCGTTCCTCAAGCGAGTGTTTTGTATTAAGTGCCAAAATAATAAAAACAATGTTTGGATTAGTAACATTTTTGAATGTGAAAAGAAATGGAAAGATAAATGACGACTTACATTACAAATTAAACTACAACGTAAAATAAACGTAAAACGTAAAAACGTGACGAAAATAAAAAATCTTAACTAAAAAATAATAAAAATCACAATTAAATCATAAATAATATCAATAAGGATAAAAATTAGATAAAATTTTTAAAAAGGCTTATTATTAAATTATTAATTAATTTTAAATGCTAATTAAAATCCTAAAATTAAAAATAATTAACCAAAAGTCCAAATAAAGATTTTATTAAATGTAAAGCACATTTAAATTAAACTATAGCTAAAAAGTATTTTTCAAAAATTTTAAAACTATTTTTCTATTTTTTAATGGCTAGAAACAATTTAAAATTAAAATAATTATTAAAAAATAAAACAATAATGGGAAAAATACAAAACCTTTTTCTAAAAATCTAAAATACATAATTATACTAGGGAAAAATGAGAAAAGATAAAAAAAAGTTGATTATGTGGAATAACACTAACATTAGGAATTTTGCACTATCAGTGGGAAAGATTCAGTTCCCACTGACTTTGTTACATACAAAAAAAGTTATTGTGGTTGTTGGAGGCCTTTTATGGCTGGTTTTGGGCACAAATGGCACCCCCACAACCAGTGAGTTGTGGATAGTCTACACAAACACAAGAAACACAAAAACAAACATAATTCAAGCAAACATAGAGCCTAACTATTAGACCAAGAACGCAATTATGAAAAAAAAATAAGGCTACTGATATACTATGCACTTAGGTGAGATTTAAGGCAGCCAATCGTTCACATAAGCAGGTATCACCAATCAAAGGGTACACAAACCTAGTTAGACCCAAGAACTAGCTAATCACAAAATCACAAGATCCAAATTACCAAAATCAAGCCAATACAACCCACTATTTGGACAGAAGGTGCTAGGTTCCTAATTTTAGGCAATTTGATGATTTTCAAGCTAACCTACAACATAAATAATCTAACAAATCTATAGCCCACTAACCTACAACCCTAGACCTACCTATTATCTAACAAATAGACAATTTATAGACAACAAAATTCAATATCCAATCCTATTAGACTTACTATTATACTATGCAGTTTTTTTATGCAGAAAGTGAAAAACAAGCAAAACACAAACTTTACTCTAAACAAGCAAAACCAAAACTTAAAATCCACTAATCTTAAACAATTAAAGTTGTACAATCAAATATGGTTACCTGATGTTGTCACCCCACCCCCTAACTCATACAATCCAAACACCCCTTTAAATTACTATAAACTAATATTTCAAAGGAAAACCTTACATATCTAGCAAAAAGAACTGTAAGGTTTTCCTTTGAAATATTGGTTTCTAGTAACTAAAAGAAGTTTAATCTTTATCCTCCCATGCACTATTATTAGTTTTTTGCGGGGACGTCAATATAGGTTTGAGCTTTATCTTCAAAAGACGCTAACTGATGTGATCACACTATTAAAAGCTAAAAAAGTTGAAAATTAGCTAGATAAGACAACACAATAAGAAGATTATGTGGAATAACACTAACAATAGGAATTTTGCACTATCAGTGGGAAAGAATCAGTTCCCACTGACTTTGTTAAATATAAAAAAAGTTGTTATGGTTGTTGGAGGCCTTTTCTGGCTGGTTTTTTTGTTATTTTTGGGCCCAAATGGCACCCCCACAACCAGTGAGTTGTGGAGAGTCTACACAAACAGAATAAACACAAAAACAAACACAATTCAAGCAACATAGATGATGAGACTGCATTTATACATAGTCTCATCGTCCAAATCGGGCTTAAAAGGCTTAAAAATGTCATAAAATACCCCAAAATATGCATGTGTTTGTTCATTGTGTATTTTATGTACGAATATCGTGAAATCAACAAAAGATCAAAGGAATGAAGCAAAAACGAACATGGGAAACGAAGGCGCACAAATAACCGGACCCGAATCATGAATTTCTAAAATGGTCCTTGAAGTTTTGAAGATTACCAACTTTGGTCCCTCATCTTTGAAGATTTGGCAAGAAAACTCCTTGGAGAAATCATATTATGCAAGAAAGGTCCTCATCTTTGAAGATTTGGCAAGAAAAACCCTTGGAATTTGGTTAATATTTCATAAATAGTCCTTGATGAAAGTTTGTGAAAAGCTTGTGCCAAAATTAACAAAGGGTCCAAAGTTATTTACAAAGGGAAGTATAGAAATCTGATACAAACATGGTATGCAATGTTTTTTAGAGTCTAGGGGCCATTTCCATCAAACAACCAAACTTATATCCACCAATCAGCTTGCCACCTCACCTCTCACCACCAATCATATCCTTCCACCTCAAAACCCCTCTCCACGTCACGTAGCACCAACAAATTATTTAATAATCAGTTTTTCAAACTATGTTTATTAAATAAACTCGCGCTAAACAATATCTCAACCCCTAAACCCTGATTAAACACATACACTCACACAGTTATGAACTATCAACCCTAATCTCAATCTGATACAAACTAAAGGGGTTTTAACCCTAATCATTAAGATCCACAATTCAACCCAGCCTAAACCAATCCCACTCCTAAAAATCCCACCCCGTGACCACAAAGGGCCCCACTCGTACTCCCCTGCTTACCCTGATATGGCAAAAAGAGCATCTCATCATAAATCCAACGACCCGTGACAAATCCTTGGTCCCCAATGCATAATGGATGGTTAAGATTGATTTAAGACAACTTGCATCACCATCTTCACGTGAAGACCACTTTGACCAAGAATTCAAACGAAGACCACAAAGGAATTATGGGAATCACAAGATTAGGGTTTAACATTATTTCTTGTTTCTAGATTATTCATTTAAGTATTATAAAAAGAGGGTGCTTGTACCCCTTTTTTTCTCTTGTTCCAGATTTCTTGTAAACTTTTTCTATTGAATATTTAAAGTGATATTAAAACCATGCAAGATTTCTGAGTTCCCATTTACTGTTTTCTTTAAATTTCTGCAAGTTTCTTTTAGTTTATGCAAGTTACTTTTAGTTTTACCAAAGTTTTTATCAAGGTTTTGTTAAGAATTTTTGGGACCCTTTAATACAAAGTACTTTATAACCTGCTGGACTTGACAACTCCAAGGGTTTTAAGGTTTTGTATCAAAGTTATCTTTGTTGTTGTTGGATAATTAGTGTATTTCAAATTCGGGTTTAAACTTTTTGAGGAAGAAAAAATCTGCTATCTTGTTCATTGTTCTTGTTTCACTAACTAGACCAAAAAGACAACCAAGGCTTGCTGACAAGAAGTCCTTGGGTGCGTTTTTGGTTTCAATGTTCAGTGTTTTCTTGTTGTGTTCAATCAGGTAGAAGACATTCCCCAAACTTGACTTTTGTAGTCTTCTTGGGGGGGGGGGGGGGACTGTTTTAGTCCTCTTGGTCCAAGTACTTGCACAAACAGTCTCTCATCCTTTCAAAAAGCCCAAGGTCTAGCTTATTTGGAGATGGCATCAGCCATCGTGGGGCCTGGATGTAGGTCCTACAAGGTAGTCTAGGCTTGAACCCTCTATTTTTTGCTAAAATTTTTTATTTTTCAAGTGATTTGAGTTTCACTGTGCATTTGCTATAATTTTTTTGTTTGATTTGTGTTCTCTGCATGTTTTTATATGTGTTTATGTGATTTGATATGATTTTGATGCTTAGTTGTTAAAAATCCTTTGAAAATTTTTGTTTTCAGAAAATATAGGTGTGATTGGTTTTGATGTTTTGAGGCATGTGGGTGACAACACAACCTCACACAAATAGCTGCACACATTTCCTATGTTGATAGTTTTATAGTTGTAAGTTTTTGTTTACTCAGTTTCCAATGTTACTTAAATTTCTTGTTAGTCTAAAAATATGCGTAGGTTATTAGTAGGTCTTAGTGGGTTTAATATTGCATTTCTTGGTCTCTAATCTTGCTAGAAATTAAATTTAGGGTTAATATATAATTGAATCTTGTTAGTTGACATTTTGGTTGGGTTTTCTATGAGCTAAGATAGTTTGAAATCCACCTGGTGGTCAAACACATCAGCAAATAGCTACCGGACCCCCTATTGCTATATCAGGGACTGATTTTGATTGATTTCTTTGCTTATTTGTGTTGGAATTTTGTGTTTTTTTGCTTTCTCTTGACTCCCCACACTCCATTATGTGTGGGGTGCCTTTGTCTCCAAAAAACAACCACTAATCGCAAAAATCGTCCATATTCTCTTTTATGTGATAGAGCAGTGGGAAGAAGTTCCCACTAATAGTTATATTCTTGCCACTGCTGGGGTAAAGGACAAAAACCCCCAGCAAGTCACTTTCAGTTTTTATCTTTTTTGTCTTTAGTGGTTAATTTTCAACCTTTTTATGTATTTTTAATTTTCCCATGTTTAGTTATTTATTTTAGGAATTTTAAAAAATTTAGTATTATTTTTTGATTAATTTGTTATTTTTAGCATTACTTTAATTTTAATTAGTTTGTAGTTAAACTGTTTTTGTCCTTAGTGAGAAAAAAGTAGTATTTTTTAGTTTTTCAAATTTTCCTAGCTTAAGTGATTTATTTTAATATTTTTAGAAAAAGAATTTCATTTTTCCCTTTATTTAATTAATTTTTAGAATTATTTTGAGTTTAAATTAGTTTTTATATAAACTGTTTTTGTCCTATTAGGCATAAATTTACTGTTTTCAACTTTTTTCATTTTTCTCAAGTTTAGATAAGTAAAATAGGATTTTTCAAAAAGTAAATGTATTTGTCTCCTTATTTTATTATTTTTATGATTATTTTCATTAGAAATTAGTTTTAGCCTTTTAAAAATAGGAAAATAGTTTTAAATATTTTGGAAAAATACTTTTTAGTGTTTAATTAATATAATTAAGATTTTAGTTTGATAAAATATAATTTTGGACTAATTGTTAATTATATTTAATTTTAGGGCTTTAATTAGCATTTAAAATTCAATATTTAGTTAATAATAAGTTTTAAAATTTATTTATTGAATTATTATTCTTATTTATAGTTTTTAGACTTAATTTTGAATTTTAATTAATTTTAAGCTTAAATGTTTAATTTCGTCACGTTTTACGTATTTACGGTTACGTTTTACGTCTTACGTCGTAGTGTAATCGTAGTGTAACTCGTCTTTTAATTTTGTCTCTCTAAACCAAAAAACGACACTAATCCAAACATTGTTTTTATATAATTGGCATATAACATATACACCTCCTTCGAGAACGAACTCGCATTTATTCGATTTGACGGTTTTCCTAAATCGTCGAGTTTAATACTTGCCACGGTTATTTGTATTTTCCTAAAACAAGTGACTAAAATACACATATCAATAGACCCTAAAGAACAGACCAAGAACACAATTATGCAGAAAGTGAAAAACAAGCAAAACACAAACTTTACTCTAAACAAGCAAAACCATAACTTTAAAT
This sequence comes from Glebionis coronaria, assembly GCA_025667525.1. Taxonomy (NCBI): domain Eukaryota; kingdom Viridiplantae; phylum Streptophyta; class Magnoliopsida; order Asterales; family Asteraceae; genus Glebionis; species Glebionis coronaria. The sequence goes on along the minus strand of JANFOE010001063.1, from coordinate 367,876 downwards.
CCACTAATCTTAAACAATTAAAGTTGTACAAGCAAATATGGCTACCTGATGTTGTCACCCCACCCCCTAACTCATACAATCCAAACACCCCTTTATATTACTAGAAACCATTATTTGAAAGGAAAACCTTACAGATCTAGCAAAAAGAACTGTAAGGTTTTCCTTTGAAGTATTGGTCTCTAGTAACTAAAAGAAGTTTTATCTTTATCCTCCCATGCACTATTATTGTTTTTTTGCGGGGACGTCAATATAGGTTTGAGCTTTATCTTCAAAAGACACTAACCGATGTGATCACACTATTAAAAGCTAAAAAAAGTTGAAAATAAGCTAGATAAGACAAAAAAAATAAGCTGATTATGTGGAGTAACACTAAAAGTGGGAATTTTGCACTATCATTGGGAAAGAGTCAGTTCCCACTGACTTTGTTAAATACAAAAAAAGTTGTTGTGGTTGTTGGAGGCCTTTTATGGTTGGTTTTGTTGTTGTTTTTTGGCACAAATGGCACCCCACATCCCATGAGTTTTGGGGAGTCTACGCAAACACAAGAAACACAAAAACAAACACAATTCAAGCAACATAGACCCTAATGATCAAACCAAGAACACAATTATGCAAAAAATGAAGCTGCTGATATACTATGCACTTAGGTGAGATTTAAGGCAGCCAATCTTTCACATAAGCTGAGTTATCACCAATCAAGGGTACACAAACCTAGTTAGACCCAAGAACTAGCTAATCATAAAATCACAAGATCCAAATTACTAAAATCAAGCCAATACAGCCCACTATTTTGACAGAAGGTGCTAGGTTGCTGATTTTAGGCAATTTGATGAGTTTCAAGCTAACCTACAACACAAATTATCTAACAAATATATAGCCCACTAACCTACAGCCCTAGACCTACCTATTATCTAATAAATAGCCTATTTATAAACAACAAAAGACAAGATCCAATCCTATCAGACCTACTGTTATACTATGCAGTCTTTTATGTACAAAGTGAAAAACAAGCAAAACAAAAACTTTACTCTAAACAAGGAAAACAAAAACTTAAAATCCACTAATCTTAAACCATTAAAGTTGTGGAAGCAAATATGGTTTGCTGATGTTTTCACCCTACCCCCTAACTCATACAATCCAAATACCCCTTTAAATTACTAGAAACCAATATTTCAAAGAAAAACCTTACAGATCTAGCAAAAAGAACTTTTGAAGCCTAGAAACATTCAAATCAACATACAAGAATCATGAGACAACCATTTAAACTATAAAATTTCACAAACACAAGCAAACAACCCAAAGATCAATAAAGCAAATTTCAAAAGGTGGTTCAACCGCTACCTTTTCTCAACCTTGTTCAGTTTGAGATCACCAACTAGATGCCAACAACTTGTGTCCATTAGGGCTTAGTAGAGATGCTAGGGATATGGTTGTGTTAGTGAGGCAAGAAGGGGTGGACTACCATACTCCAACCACTAAGAATAAAGAAGAGGTATTACATGTCTTCAACTTAGACACGTGAACAACATTTGTTAATCCCAATCAACCCAACACAAAATATTAAGAGAGAGAAAGAGAAGATAGTTAGAGAGAGAAAAGAGAGAGAATGATGGAAGGTAAATACTTTTAGAGAGAGAAAGTAAATGAACCAACACCCTCTTCCATACATGGAAGAGGGTATATATACCAACGAGCTTGGTGGGCTCGTGGGCTTGTTTCTTGGGCCGGCCTTGGCTTGTCTTTCGGCTCAGAGCCGCTAACTTATATAATATTAGCTTAAAGTCAAATCCCGGTTATCCAGACTAACCTATTACAATACAAGACCTTTAACGACTAAGATGACCTATTACATTCTTGTTCGACGATATAAAATATAGGACTAACAATCTCCCCTAATGTATCGGTCATCGTTAAAATGCATAAGATGATTGAGTGAATACATTCTTGTGGAGGCGATCTTCCTTCTTGGGTCTTGTTTCTTGGTCTTGATCTTGTTTGTAACGGCTTTGTTCCTTCATGCTTTTGTGATCTTTATCTTGATCCTTTGTCATTTGACTTTGAGTGCTTGAGATCTTTAGTCTATCCTTCATAGTGTTCATCTTGTACTCTTTTGACAAGATAACCTATTACATTATTAAGTATCTTGATTATCTTCATCTTGTGCTCTTGTGAATTCTGAATTGACATATTTATATTTTGTTGATTTCGAAAGGCTAACAATCTCCCATACAAATATAGTTGTAGTTAGTCCTTCGAATATCCATCAGAGTTGCGGAAGACTTTAAATTTCAGTATGAACATGTGAAGACGATTTCGGTTGGTACACAGCTACGCCACCTTCTTGATATGCAGCATCATATATATAGACGGACGAAATGGCTTTGAACATTTCACTCTAAATCGGTAGCATTTTACCTTCGGTCGGTGAAGACTGTTAGACGGTGTTAGATATTGTACCCGTGATCAGGTAGATTCAGTTTAGAACCTTCTTGATAGGGTTTCCCGGTGGTAGTAGCCAGTTCTCTTTTCTCGACCGTCTCAAAGCAGACTACAAGCGTAGAGAGTGAATCATAAGGATAAATTATCCATCTGATTAGAGTCGTGAATTCAGAAATCCTGGAACAAGTTTGATTCTATAAGAATCGCATCATTTTTGCTTTCCAGCTTTTCACAAGCTCGATTCATAAAGAATCTTACGAGTTACCTCCTTAAGTGCTATTTGAGGTTGACACTAGAAGAATTTCTATTCATCACTGTGAACACTAAAGAGTGTCACTGTGAATGTTCTAGCAAGATCACATGGACTTTGTGAAAAAACCTGGAATCAAGTTTGAATCAATTAAGAATCTAAACTTAGTTGCATTCCAGTTATCACATGTTTGATTCGTGTAGAATTGCACAAGTTACCTTGCATGAGCTTGTTTGATTTTGACTCAAGCAGGATTTCTATCTTCATCGTGAATCGTATCACTCAGATGTTCTGGCAATATCACAGGGATAATGTGTAGGACTCGATTGTGTCCTAGTGAGACGATAGATTGATCTCTTTTTGGCTCTAGACTCGATAAGTGCATTTTAGTAGTCGGAGGCCGGCGCAGACTGCCACCTTTTCAATATTAACTAACTCGAAGTGAGAAAGTCAATAGATACATGTTGATCTCCGTGACAATGAGACAAGTTTCTTTTGAGAGAAACCCGAATGACTAGGGAAAGGTTGTGCATTGCATCACTGGGTCTATGATGTTTGTCTTCAATTGATGTATTGACCCGGTTTCTGCCTAAGTTGCATAGAATATTCAACACCTTCAATGCTTACCAATACGTCATCACTAGCACCTTGTTGTGATTGTTCCAGTGCTAACTTAAGTAATTGGTCCACATTCAGCTTCATTCCACTCCGTCTTTCCTAAGGACAACTATTTCTAGCTATGGAATGTCCTTGGGTAGATCCCTCTAGTTTTGGTTGGATCACAGGACTTATATTCCTATCCTAAACCACCTTTTAACTCCATCGTTCCGTCGTGGATAGTAGGTTGTTTTGGGTATAGATCGTATCCATAAAACCATTGAAAAACCATTCAAAGTGCTTGATAAAAATCAAAACTTTTAACCCTTTGAAAGTCTTACATTTCCGAAAAGCTCCCCTACACGCATGCATCGATATACGAAATAGTTAGCATGTGAAGGAAAGAATGGCACTTGACTCTTTAAGATCACATGTTGCGATATATTACATTTTAATCACATTTTATCCCTATCTATAATAAAAACATAATATTAGAGATACCAATTGATTAAAATATGACAATTTCTGAAAACCGATTGGGAGAGAAACATATGTGCTCTCCTGAATCATGGAACTTTTGTAGTTGGGTTACTCCCCCTCAACAATATATGTGTGTCTTAAAACAAAATTTGACAATATTTTGGATAAACGACACCACAAAATATGTTGAGGTACGGAGTTGAGATGCCTTATCCTATATAATATATTACATTTGACAATTTTATATCATTTTCGGAATTTGTTGGATACATAAAATATGACAATATCTGAAATATACCCAACAACATTTAAAGGCTTGTGATATGAGTGATTTTACTCATATCATTTGTATCTAAAAATGAACAACAAATGCATATAACAATGAAAAAGACCTTGTATATGTTTTTTTATTGTTTAATGTGTGTAGGTATCGAAGTTCGCAAAAACCGGCAAAATCGACACGAGTTTGAAGAAAAGATCAAGGAAGCCAATTCAAGTCCGTTTTTAGTGGATTTTAACTTATTGAAGATTATTTGGGCTTGTGGGACCCACATTTGGTTAATGGCCCAAAAGCCCAATAGTGAAACAAGTTATCCATTTCTAAACTCATTAGCCCATATTGAATTTACATGTGACGGATGAGTGGAATTTGGGCTTCAAGCCCAAATTAGACAATGTTCATAAGACGAAATGTGTTCTTGGGCCTTTGAAAACCCATTAGGGTTATTTCATTCATAACCAGTTACAAGTAAAGAGTATAAACGTTTTTTGTTTATTACTTTTGGTCAAACGAACCATAAACCCACTTTACAACACATACCACTCACACACACTGTTGGTACAAAAGTTGGATGATCTTTGCTAGACCCGAATTAGGCTTAATTCGGGTTGGCTGGGTTCCGGCTCCTGCACCAAATGAAATATCTGGTTGGGATCCTGCACACTAAAACAACACGCGTTAGGCTTACCGTGGGAATGTATCCCACGATTAGACTCCAGCGTGAGAGTAAGTAATCGGTTAGGGTTTAAGAATCGGATGAGAGTTGAAAGTGTGTAGAATGTAATACCTTTGTGGAACCCTTGGGGGTTCCTTATATAGGCGGTGAAACCCTAATGGGCTGTCACCAATGCTTCGGCCCCAAGCAAAGGATAAGTGTCATAATTAGTTTGATTGTTATCTTCTAATTATGGTGAGTGTATATCCTTTACCTTGGGACATATCCTAATCATAATAAGATTATAATTCTGTCTAACCCTGTACCGGCCATGCCGGGCCGTGTGCCACACGCATATGTGCGGTCACTATTCATCCGAAGCCCATAATCTTAAATGATATTAATCCAACCCATTAGTAATGGGCCGGATGCGTGTAGTACCCGTGAGCCGGGTTCATGACCAGGTTGGGGACTATACGTCATCATGTCCCCCAGCCTAGTTGTTACAGCTGTAGGCGTAACCTCTAGACTAATCAATGTCCTATAGACCTTATTGTTGCAAATATGGCCTCACTCCAAAATAATCCTACCGGGACAACTTTAATGAATGCATTAATGGTAGTCAATAGTCGGACGCATGCCTGCAAAAGTGCACCCGAAAGGCCCACCCTTGAGCTACGTAAAACTGTCAAGAAGTGACCCGTGGGTCCCTTCTAACGTTTCAGAAGTGTCAGAAATCCCATCCGTTAGATGGGCGTAGTGGTTTACACGTGGCGAACATCCACGTTACCTTGGAAATCGAGGCAACCCTGTAAAGAGTTGGTGTGTGCTACTGTGTACACACACAATTTATACCCTTTTCTGCCAATGTCATATTCGAGCTCATTCCTTCATACCTTCTCTTCTTATCCCACGGATTTTCTCCACCGCAGGTTAGATCATCACGCCTCTCTAATCCTTTTTATAAAACATGGTGAAGGATAAACCTATTATTACGGATGTCCTCAACGTGATGCCCGCGGAGAAATACATACACTTTTTATCTAAGTACTATATTCCTGAAAGCGTACATCCGACCTATCCAGGTGACGGTGAAGCTATTACGGATGCTCCGAAAGGAAAGATAGGCGTGTATACGCGCCTATTTGACTTGGCTAACTACCGCATCCCCCTATCTAGGTTCTTAGTAGATCTGCTTCTGTACTACGACTTCCACATAACCCAACTTCACTGCATAGGGGCATGTAAGATCAACCAGATTGAGATTACCTGCTATACATGTGAGGTAACCCCGACCGTGAATCTATTTAGGGTTTTTTACTCCCCCCAAATGGTGAATGGGTGGCTATCGTTCAAGAAACCATCCGTGACCGCCCCCATGACTTATAAGAAACCCTTAGATTCCCTTAAGAATTGGTACGACCACTATTTTTTCGTAGATGAGAAAGTATTCCCCACCCCTTTTGTTCTCAAAACCAGAGTACCCGTCGATTATCTTCCTAAATCCAAGGACTATAGTAGTAAGGATTTGAAAATGTTAGACACCCATCGGACAGAATTCCAGAGGGGTCTGCCGGAGCACTTCCTCTGCTTAGTAGGGATTAGCTGCTATTACTATGGGAGGGAGGATAGATATCCGTGCTTTCTGACCGAGCGTAGGCAGGGTAGGTCTTCTATACTTTAGATGCGAACATGTCCTATAGTACTTATGAAATTAGTAACCCGTATGTATGCAAATATCCGTAGAGATGAAGCTGTTCATCTTATTACGCCAAGGCGATCCAAGCAAAGTTCCACAAGGATCTCGACCACTGAAAGAAGGTGAACCCCCCTTACTAGAGGCCACCGTCAACATGACCATCCCTCTAGAAGAAACAACAGAGCAACGGTCGGATGAGGAAGAGCCCGTGATCCAGAAGTCCCCCCTAGATTTCCACAATGAAGATGGTTAGGAGCTGCTGTTGGAGAATGCCGTACCACACCAAGATGAAGAAGAACAACTCACAGATCCATCTATCAATCGCATCGGTGAAGAAGATGAAACAATACAGGATTCTGGATCCCCTCATCCATCAAAACCCAAATCTAGAAAGCGCAAGACTACCAGGAAGGTAGCAAAAAACCTGGAGGCTGAGACAGGGGCACATAATGCTCCCCCAAAGAAACTAAGGAAGGACCACCCGCAGTTCCAAGAGGGAAGCAGTACCTCTACGGCCCAAGGCAACCCTTCACTGCATGTTGATGATCAAGTCTGGAAGGAAACCCCTGTGAATGTCGTGGCTCCTACTACCATGGAACCCGTGATTGGCACTACGTAAGTACCAATCAATACTCCACAAGATATAATCCACAAACAAAAACTAATAAGTGTGTTCTAATAATAGGGTGGACCCGTCGATAGTAGCACAGGAGAAGGAGGTGGAAAGGGAACCCTCACCCGTGATATCACTGAGACCTCCATCCCCTCCCGTAACACATGAAGATGAGCCACGTCCTGAGGGACCTGACACCAACCTTCGCCCAGCCTGGAACTTGTCCAGCTTAACAAGATTAGAGGCGGAGTCCGAGTGTAGAGACGCTGGCACAAGACTTGAATGAACTTGAGCACGAGACTTGAATGAACTTGAGCACGAGACGCTGCTGGAGTAGTTTGATGTATCCTCAGCGCACCAGGTGACAGTTGGTGCGGCCCTACGGCGCCGCCTGGAAGGAGCCTTGGCCAATGTGAGTCGTGCTGAGAGGAAGATTGCTCGCCGAGAGGAACTGGTGGAAAAGCATGAGAAGACTATTACATCCCTGTCGGCAGCTTTAGTTGTAGCGGAATCAACAGTCAAGGAACTAGCCCACCACGCCAATGCACGCGAGGAACGCATTGCTGAGCTGGAGGCCCTCCTAGCTGCATCCAATGAGAAGGTACACGCTTCTATTGATACTCATTTGTTCACATAAGACCCATATCGTCTTGTAGTAATTCTAAGTATTATTTATAGGTATTTGCAGCCGAAGCCGCCACTAAAGCCATAACAGTACAAGCCTTCACCATTGCTCAAGAACACGATACGCTTAAGGACAAACTTACCCATACACAGACTATCATGGAAGAGCGAGCTGCTGTAGCGGAGGCAGAACTGAGCAGGATAACAACGGACTGTGTCGAAGTGATGTGCCCTCCATTGCTTACGGCCATAGCCGGGAGTAGATGGATGGTTGGCCACGGGATGAGGCTTGCCGTGTCCAAGGTAACGGAGGCTCCTTACTTGTTGCAGGCTTTTGAGGATGTTGTATCGGACGACATTGACCATGATAGGCACGAGAGTTTGATCAAAGCTGTGGAGCTAATAAGAAAGAAGGAAGGCATTACCCAACACGCCTACCATAACCCTCTAGCTGAAGATAAGATGACCGCCTCTATGGCCGCCCTTGGGGAAATCCAGCACCCATTCCTAAACGATCTGGAGCCGCTAAAGGATGCTCCCACTAAGGTGATAATGTCCAAGCTCACAGTCGATCCCATCCAACTGACCCTGCCCACCTACGACTCTGTTTCGAAGGTGATGAAAGGTGAGAAGCTTTTAGCCGAGGCGTTGGATGCTAATATGACCAGGGCATAGGATGGCAAAGATGCTCGCGGTGAGGTCCTCCGTGCCTTGATTGTAGAAGGGAAGAGAGAGATAGGAGAGTTCTTACCTCCTCTGTAATTTACATTGTAAACATTTGTGCCTTTATTCGTCCATGTATGTACACGGCTAGAACTGACAATATTGATATAACTCGTTATATTTATGTAAGTCCGTGATGACCACGGCTACTTTGTGTTTTGAATTTGAAACTTGTTTTTTTTCTTTAGATATCATGTATCTATATTGCATGACATGTCACGTCTTACCCAGAATAAAACCAAGTCTATATTTTACTAGACGTGCGCCGTGTGTCTTTACCATGCAAAGCACTACGTGGATGCGGCATATGGAAACTTATTACAACGTCTTGTAAAGAAGGTGTCTAATAAGGATACATGATCCACGTCACTAGGGTTGCATCCCTCTTATGCGACAAGTTGAATTATTAGATTCGCTTAATCCTCTTACCCCGCCTGGAGGCGAATAGTACATGTACGGTTTTGAATGAATGCATATGAATAAGAGATAGCACATCAACTAAATCTATACGATAATAATTTGCACATAGAATCTAAAAGATATGACAATAATTTGCACAAGAACGAGCTATGGAGCTAGCTAGGCACCACGACATTTTATTAGAACGTTTACGATTTTTGTTTTGACAAGAATGGGAAATCCTAAAACCAAATGGAACCTAGAAAGCATGAAAAACAAAACAAAAGAGAATACATGGATGTTCATTGAAGCCAACTAAAGCGAAGTGTCCACGTAGAGGCCATAGCCTTTCAAAGATAGCACCTTTTAAGATTGCAGATATTCCATGTACGTTCCAGGTCGTGGCCATCTATGTCACGTAACTTGTACGGGCCCCATCCTAAGGCTTCCGTAACCTCATACGTCCCTTCCCACTTGGGGCCCAGTTTCCTTGTATTCTCCGCTCGACTTGCCTCGTTGGCACGATAAACAAAATATCCTAGTCGAAAGGAGACACCTTTAACCTTGGCATCATAATAAGACTTCATCCGTGCCTTGGACTTGGCCTCATTGATAGCCGCTATTTCTCTTTTTTCCTCCAACAAGTCCAGGTTAATCCGGAGCTGTTCGTCGTTCGTGACAACATTAACCTCCGTCGTGCGGATGGTCGGCATTCCAATTTATGCTGGTATAACAGCTTCAGTCCCGTAGGCCAGCGCAAATGGAGTGTCCTCATTGGCTATTTTAATCATGATCCTATGTGCCCATAGAACATGTGGCAGCTCATCTACCCATTTGGCACTTCGTTCATCCAAGCGTGCCTTGATGTCTTCCCCTAAGCTTCTATTCGCTCGTTCCACGAGGCCATTTCTCTGCGGGTGCTTAACAGATGTGAAGCGTCGCATGATATTCAATGCTACACACCAGTCCTTGAATGGATTATCCGCGAACTGCTTCCCGTTTTCCGAGATGATTTCTCCTGCCAAGCCAAAATGGCACACGATGTTTTCCCAAACAAACTTTTTAACCTGCTTGCCCGTAATGGATTTAACCGCTTTAGCTTCTATCCATCGTGTAAAGTTGTCCATTGCGACGATCAAGAACTTAACTCCCCCTGCAGCTACGGGGAAAGGTCCTCCAATGTCAATCCCCCACTTACAGAATGGCCATGGGGATGTAATGGGTGTCAGTTCCTGCTGCGGATGTCGCGGTACTAGTCTATGCACTTGGCAATCACTGCACTTACGAATCATGTCGCGTGCGTCCCTATGCATAGTAGGCCAATAATATCCTATGCGTAGAACTCGCGCAAATACAAATCGGGGGCCTGCGTGCATACCGCATAACCCTTCATGTATCTCACTTATCACATAAGTAGCCTGGCGTGGCCCAACACACCGCAACCACGGCTGTAGGAAAGAGCGCTTGTAAAGAATACCTTCTCGAAGCTCAAAGTGCTGCGACTTCCTTCTGATACGCCGTGCCGTCTTTTCCTCATCCGGAAGGGTTTCATCAGTTAGATAGCTGACGATCGGGGTCATCCATGTAGGTCCATCTTCCTCAACCATAGCTGCGACTTCCCCTTCCGTTATAGACTTTTCTTTTAGTATTTCTACCAAGACTTGCTTGGATAAGTGGGAGAAACTTGTAGACGCAATCTTGCTAAGAGCGTCCGCTTTCTTGTTTTCACCTCTTGGTACCTGTTTGATAGAAAACTTGTTGAAAGTAGCTATGAGTGACTTGACTTTCTCCAAGTATCGAACCATGTTATCCTCCTTGGCTATGTAGCCTCCTAGAATGTGGTTCGCGACAAGCCGTGAGTCCACATAAGCCTCAAGGTTGTGGACTCCCATTCTAGCGACGATTTTTAAAGCCGCAATCAACGCTTCATATTCTGCCTCATTATTAGTGGCTGTGAATTCAAAACGCAAAGCGTAGGTAAACTCCATTCCTTCCGGATTCGTAAGGATGAGGCCAGCTCTTGACCCGTCTGTGCATGAGGATCCGTCAGTAAACAAGACCCATGGCTCTACTAGAGTTTCCTCTCATTGTACGACCGGTCCGTCCTCATTTGGCTTCTCTATTAAGAAATCTGGCAAGATTTAGCCTTTCACCGCTGTCCTTGGTCTATAAGAGATGTTATGCTATCCTAACAGAATAATCTACTTCTGTAGCCTACCGGCCACGTCTGGTATAGAGATGACTTGTTGTATTGGTTGATGAGTAATAACCACAATTGGGTGTGCCTGAATGTACCGGTGTAACTGTTTTGTGGCGAATACTAATGCCAAAACCAATTTCTCCATAGAGGAATGATTCAACTCCGGCCCTTGTAGTATTCTACTTATGAAGTAGACCGGAGTTTGGACTGTGTCCCTATCCGTCATAAGTACCGCACTTATTGCTCCATGTGTAGCCGACAGATACATGATGAGCTCTTCCTTAGGTCGGGGTGCTACTAGCATGGGAAGAGCTGCGAGGTGTTGTTTAAGCTGACCAAAAGCTTCCTCAGCTTTCTTTGTCCAACAAAAATCTCCCTTCTTGATGCACTTCTTGAGTGTTTTGAATAGGGTGAGTGACTTCTCCGCGGACTTCGACAAGAACCTGTTTAGCTCGACCAGCTTTCCATTTAATGATTGTACCTCTTTTCGCGTCTGAGGAGACGGTAACTGTATCACCGCGTCTGTCTTTTCTGGGCAAAGTTTGATCCCATTCGGATCGATCATGTATCCAAGGAACATCCCTTCATTTGCCCCAAACGTGCATTTTTTTGGATTCAATTTCATATTAATCCTCCTCAATGTGTCAAACGTCTCTTGGACGTCACGGAGAAGTGCCTCCTCCGTATGACTTTTGATGACTAGATCGTCAACGAGACCTCAAGGTTGCGGCCTATCTGTGAGTCCAAGGCTTTATCCACAAGTCATTGATATGTTTCCCCGACGTTCTTTAGTCCGAATGGCATTTTTGTATAAAAGTACACGCCCTGACTAGTATGGAATGTCCTCTTCTTCGAGTCCTCTTCCGCCATCTGGATCTGGTGGTACCCTTTGTACGTGTCTAAGAAGCACTTAAAGGGACACCCACATAGGGATTCCACCTTCCAATCAATCTCTGGTAACGGATAGCAGTCCTGTGGACAGGCTTTGTTCAGGTCTGTGAAGTCCACACACAAGCGCCAGCTCCTGTCATGCTTCTTGACCATGACCGGGTTGGATAACAACTCGTGGTAGTATACCTCGCGCATAATTCCTGCATCCACTAATTTCCGTACTTTATCCAGTATTACTTGGCTGCGTTCTGGTGCTTGACCACGCTTCTTTTTCTTAACGGGAGGATATCCCTGGCAGATTTGGAGTTTATGTTCTACTATCGCACGTGGCACACCCGTCATATGCTTGGGCTCCAATGCGAATACATCCAAGTTTGCTTTCAGAAGAGAGCACATGGCCCTCTTGTCGCTATCCGAGAGCGTTCCTCCTATGGACACCTCTTGTTCCGGATAATCGGGATGGACTGCCACCTTCCAGTTGGGAGGTGGATGATGAGACTGCTTTTATACATGGTCTCATCGTCCAAAACGGCCTTTAAATGCATAAAATATCATAAAATAGACCAAATATATGCTCGTGTTTGTTACTTGTGTATTTTTAGGTACGGATATTGAGGAAATGGCAAAAGATCACAAGAATCATTCAAAAACGAACACGGGAAACGAAGTCGCACAATGAACCGGGCCCAAGTTTGGAATTTTGCAAAAAGACCCTTGAAGAATTGAAGATTGGCAACAATGGCCCCTCATCTTTGAAGAACTTGTCACATTTGACCCTCAAAATTTCAAATGCACAAGTATGGTCCTTAATGTTTGAAGATTATACAAGATCAGCCCTTGGAAAATGAAGAAAATACAAAAGGAGCCCTTGTTAAAAGTTTTTGAAGAAGTTGTGCCAAATTTGACAAGTGCCCAAAAGTTGATAAGTGTTAATTGGGCGCTGATGGGAATTATTACAAAGTGAAAGAATGGTGAAAACTTGGGGACTCAAACTGCCAACTATCCAAACCTACCCACCCAACCAGGATGCGACACCTCAGCAAAACCCACCCACCAACCCATAACCCTACCAAAACCCGTCCTACCCAAACCGGTTTTCATTTAAAAATGGTCAAAAGGTCAAATCCCCCACTTATTCCCCCCTTCCCTCCTAAACACGAATTTAAAAACATAATTAACCCAATTTGGATTAAACCTGGCTAATTAACCCTAGAACCCTAACACCCCACCCAGATTAATTACACCCCAAATCAAAGGGTTAAACCCTAAGATTGTCCAGATCCTAAATTAAACCCCATCTCACCATAACCCACCTCACCCAACATCTCCACATGGCCTGTGGACCCCTCCCCAAGCCTCCCCTGCAACGTCTTTTTCACCCAAAACCCTAAAACCGACAAGATTGATGGTTTGATGTCTCTACTTGGTCCCCAAGGCTCATCCAACGTCTCAAATCCATTCAAACATCACTGGCATCACATGGGTGACTTTTGACCAAAATTCGTCAAAGAAGACAAGGGCTTTTTAGGAAATTCCAAGATTAGGGTTTCGGCATTTTATTATTTTATTATTAGTTCTAGAATAGTCCATTTAGCAGTATAAAAAGGGAATGAGCCTGTTCATTCACCTTTGTTCCAGTTTTTCTTCAATTAATCTAGTAATTCCTTTTAATTAATATAAAAGTTGGTTTTAGTTAAATAAGCAATTTAATTCCTTTTTATGATTTCTTAAAGTTGGTGTTTATTGTTGAAGAGAAACTGAGTTCCATTTGTTAATTGGTGAAATAATTTTGTGTTTCAAAATTATTTCAAGGCTTTGAAAATCTGAGAATTTTTGGAAGAAATTGTTTCAGGTTTTTGGTGTTAAGAGTTCATTAGTAATTGGTAATATAGTGGTTTCAAAACATTTTGAGAAGTGTTAAAAGTTTTTGGAAGATTTTTAGAAAGAAAAAAAGTGAACATAATATATATTGCTTGTATTTGTGCTTGCTTTTCTTTGATTGTTCTTAAACAGGTGGAAGATATTTGGTTGATCATTGATCTGCACAGGCCTCCAGCCTTGTGGGAGGTGGATTTACATCCACTAGAACCCTGGATGTAGGGTTCTAAGGTAACTACTTTTTACCTCTTTGAAAATTTCAGAAAAAGTGAAGTGTCATGAGATTTGTTTGATTTGGTGCTATCAGTGTGTTAAGGTGTTTGATTTGAGTTCTTTTGAGTTGGTATGCATGTTAGATGTTATTAGGATCAGTTTGAGTAGTTTTTGAAGTGTTTTGGTTTGTTAGAAGTTGGAAAACAGATTTAAAGTGGTGTTTGGATACATGTTTTAGCAAGGTACTAATTCCTTGATTGTGGTTGAAAACGTGTTTAAGTCACTAAAACTGATTGAGATAGGTTGCATATTAGTAATAGCTTAGAATAGAACAGGTTTTCAGCAAGTTTGAGTGATAAAAAGTGAAAACATAGCTAGAAATCTGCATATCAATTTTGCTGCTTATTTTTCATGAAAAATTGTGCTTGATCTTGTAATTCTGTTAAGTGTTAGTGCTTATTAGGATTATAGTTCATTTGTATGCTATGTTGTAAGGTTGTGTGCAAGATTTGAGAGATTGGATCTCATTAGTGTGCATTTTGTTTGGCATTAAGTCCACAGACCTCTCATTTGTGCATCAGCAACTTGAATTTGCTAGTGAGTGCTTTGATTGTGATTTGTGATTGAGTTGAGTGCCTGCTTTGTACTTGTACTTGACTCCTTGTGCTTCAAAGAGCACAAGGGTGCCCCCCTGTCCAACAAACATCCACCAAAACAAGGCATCCAAGCTCCTCTTGGTGCTTTTGTCACCTGTGAAGAAAAGCAAGAACACAAGCAAACCTGCTTGTGTTCAATATTCAACCTGTCCATGTTTTGTACTTAACCTGGGCTTAATCTAGTTTAAAAAGTGGAATTGGATTGAGTTTAGAAGCGTATAAGGTGTCAGTTTGGATTGGGAAAAGAAAAAATAAAAAAAGAAAATTTTGGCAAAAAGCATACCCGTAACGGACTCGAACCCTCGACCTGCAGCTCAGGAGTAAAGGGCTCTACCGTTAATCTAGATAGCTTTTTACGTTCTCCTTTCATTTCATTACTCTTTTAACCTATTATTTCTTTCTAGCTTATTAATAAAGCCGTAGCTTATTTCCATCTTTTCCAGCTTATTTAATTTGTGTTTTTGGCTTATTTGATTTTTCCTAGGACCTTATTAGACTTTAGGATTTTTCTAGATTGGTTTTAAAATTTTCCCTTTATTAAATTATTTTCTAGCATTTATTTATTAGCCGTATTTTGAAAAATCATTAAAAAATAGAAAAAAGAGTTTTAATTTTTAGGAAAAATAATTTTTAGCTTTTAAAATAATATTTTGAGGTTTACATCTAGTTTTGGTTTTAATAACTTTAATTTTTAATTTTATATTATTTTAAGGTTTTTTTATAAACTTTAATCATTTTTATAAAATTATTAAAAAGGGTTTAGGAACTTTGATTTGTGTTTTTCTCTTAGTTAGATTATTTAGGATTTTTTGAGAATTTTTTAGAATTTATTTGAGAACTTTTTATTTTCTAGAATATTTTATTATTATTTTATTCATTAAAATTAAAAGTTTTATTTTTTACCTTTTTCATTTTTCCTAGATTCTAGACATTAAAATAGGAACTTTTTCACTTTCCAAATAATTTTTAGGCTTTTCAATTAATTTTTAGAATTAATTTAAGATTTAATAGATTTTAATAGTTTTTAGGAGTTTAAAAATAGTTTAAATTGGTTTTAAAATTTTTAAAAATAGTTTTAGCTTAATTAGGTCATTTTTAAGGTTTACAAACTATTAAATCTTGTTTTGGGCTTTTTAATATTTAAAAGTGATTTTTAGGGCTTTAATTAGCATTAAAAAGTCATTATTAAATTAATTAAAAGGTTTTGGCAAGTTTGGATTTTTTGTAAACTCTTAGAATTTTATTGTGGATTTTTAGTAATTTTTAGGAATTTTTAGATTAAAATTTTAAATTTTGCACTTTTTACGTTCTACGTCGTAACTTTCTAGTAGTGTTTTTGCCTTATTTTTCTATTTTTTTCGTCTTCGTCATTTTCTCTTCTTTTCTTCTTGATAATAATCAAAAACATAAATCAATCATTCATTACACAACGCACTAGCCTCCTCGAGAACGAACTCACCTTTAGGGTCATTCACACACGGTTTTCCTAAATCGTCGTGCACGCTTACCACTATTTGTATTGCTTTGTTTTTCCTAAAATAAAGTATATACAAAATCACTACATCATTTTTTGGCACCGCTGCCGGGGAGGCTGTTGTGTTTTGATTGAACCATTGTTGTTTTTTATACTAGCCATAATAGTATTTGTATTAATAGCACTCTATTAATACGTATTATCGTTTTTCGGTTTTTGTGTGAATATTATTACTATATTGTATACGTAGAACAATAAATACACAAGTACTCCAAATACGTGAGCAATCACAACCTTGATTCGGGATTTCATCACTCGATCATTGTATTCGAATCTCAAACCAAAAAAAAAGGCAAAAATAGATAAATACTTTCGTGAAGCTTAATCTTGATAATACAAACTATAAGGTGGGTATAAGGCGGTTGTATTTCACAACCTAAAGGAAAAAGGCTCTTAAGTGCTTCGCGCCGCCTCGTTTCCTCCGCTTGCTTGTGCGTATTTGATTTTGAGAGTGAATCGAGGGTTTTGCCGCCCAAAGTATTATTACATATCATATATATTTTCTTGGTTTCATTTGATTAAACCCTCTTGAACGATTTGGTGTTCCACCATCGTTCTAAAGTCATCGAAGGCGTTCACTCCACGTGATCGTTTTCATTCCTTGAGGCCTTTTTAATCAAGAGATTTGATTAGTGAGGAGATTTGTGGACTCATTGTCTACTTAATACATTCACCAATTTCCAAAAAAGTTAATACAATCAAAAACCACAAAAAAATTGAAAAAACACAAAATACCAAAAAGAATCTTCTTTGCTCGTCTCCACGTTGTACGTGACGTTTATGCTCACTCGTAATCAAGCAAAACGTGCACGTAGACGCAAGAACAAAACTCCTACTAAAACTCATTCTAGTGAGGAGTCTCCAAGTGAGGAACCTATTGTAGAACAAGAAGCTATCATGGCTAATCGTACTATGATGGAGTTGCTACAAGCACCCACCGAGGGTTTTGGAGAGGCCATTGTGATTCCCGCCATCCTTGCGGAGAACTTTGAGATCAAGACGGGTTTAATGTCTATGCTTCAAGCAAACAAGTTTCGCGGTCACGAAAAAGACAACCCACATTATCACATTAGGCAATTTAATCGTCTTACCGCGACAAGCAAGTATAAGGATGTACCACACGATGCCATTAAGATGATGTTGTTTCCTTACTCGTTAGATGGACCCGCCAAGATTTGGCTTGAGAAAGAACCGCCGAATTCGATTTTGACATGGGCCGATCTCGTGTCTAAATTTGTGAATCAATTTTTTCCACCATCTAAGACAACACATTTGAAAAACGAGATTTCACGTTTTACACAAAGACCAAATGAAAGTTTTTCAATGGCTTGGGAAAGGTTTAAAGAAATGTTACATGAATGTCCACACCATGATTTTTCCGAATTGCATCAAATTGACACTTTTTATAATGGGCTTAATGAACATGAACGAGATTATTTAAATGCCGCCGCGGGTGGTAATTTTTTTTTGCAAAACGACCGATGAGGCTTTGAAAATCATAGAAAATAGGTCTAAGGTCTATAGCCCTCGTAACACACCGAGTGTTGCCAATTTGGGTTCGTCATCATCTCGTTCCATTAATGCCTTGCAAGATGAAGCAAATGAGGAGAATCGGTTTTTCGATAGGTTTTCGACTCTTATGTCTCATTGGAAAGCTCAAGAAGCTTCAAATTCCGCTTCGGTTAAAGCGGTTGCTAAGAGTTGTATTTCATGTGGTGGAGCTCATGATTTTTCCGAGTGCATTACCGCGGATGGTAACACTTCGAATGCTTTTGTAGCCACGGGAACTTATAACCAAATCGGTCAAGGTTCTCGTTCGAATCAAGCTCCACCTAATCAAAGTGCTAATAACTATCGAAACAACAATCAAGGTGGAAATTACCAAGGAAATCAAAGGAATTATAACAAGGGTAATTATCAAAGTGGTAATGGGCAAATTTCAAACCAAAACCAAAACCGTGATTTTCAAACTCCTACTCAAGGTTTTCAAAATGCTCACACTAAAAATTTGCAAGGAGAATTTTTAGATTATGCTAAGGCTAATGATGCTAAGTTTGATAACATGCAACGTGAGATGATTAGCTTAAGATCCGAGTTGAAAAACGATCTTAAAACCGAACTTGCTAATGAACTTAAAACTCATGCTAATAAAATGGAAGGAAATGTCACACGACTCCAACAAAATCAACAAAAAATGGAGCAAGGACAACATGAGATTAAGCAAGAATTGTTAAAAGCGGATGCTAGGCAATCTAAGTTTGAAGACCGTATGGCTAAAATGTTTGAAGCTATCATGTGTAAGCCTTCTTCTTCGGGTGGTCTTCCTAGTGATACCATCGTAAACCCGAAAGGAGAATTGAAGGTTATTGCCACTCGTAGTGGTAAAACTTTCAAAGAACCCATTTCTCGTCCAAGTACTTCTATGGAGAAGGAAAAAGAGAAAGAACCCGAGGTTGTGGTTGAAAAGGAGCACATCTCAAGCCCACGAAGTATCGCTCAAACCACACCTATGGTTGAACCAATACCCATCATGGAACCCGAGATTCCAAGGCCGATGCCTATGCCTAATTTGCCCCAACCCACACCACCTTTACCCTACCCATCAAGACGAGACAAGGAAAAGGCACAAGAACGAAATAATTATCAATTTGAACTCTTTATGAAAATGTTTCGTGACTTGCATTTCAATATAAGTTTTGCCGACGCCTTAGTCATGATGCCTCGATTTGCCGCGAACTTCAAAAGTATGTTGAATACCAAAGAGAAATTGCAAAAATCGTCTAGTTGTTCTTCGGTTTTTCTAAGCCGCATACCTCAAAAGGTCGGTGATCCTGGAAAGTTTTTAATCCCATGTGCTATCCAAGACATGGAAGAATGCTATGCCTTGGCCGATCTTGGTGCTAGTATTAATTTGATGCCTCTTGAGATTTTTAAATCGCTCAATCTTCCAAATCTCACTCCTTCGAGAATGTCAATCGAAATGGCCGATCATTCTACGATTCTAGCTTGTGGAGTTTCCGAGGACGTCTTCGTGAAAGTTGGGAAATTATATTATCCCGTGGACTTCATTGTTGTTGACATTCCCATCGATCCTAAAGTTCCGTTAATTTTAGGTCGATCTTTTTTGGATACCTCGAGAGCACTTATCGATGTGCATGCAAGAAAAATCACTCTTCGTTTCAATGAGGAAGAACTCGTCATTAATGCAACCCAAAACTCCACTCTTTCTCATGTTTATTCGATCACATCTTTGTACAATGTCAATTCCACCAAAAACATTCGTCAAAAGATTTCCAATAGAGTTTTAGGAGTTGTTGAGAAAAATGAAGTTCCGTCCCCTCCGCCGATGGAGGTTAAGAGTGTTAAGCCTATGATTCCAATCTCGAGTGATTCTTCGGATGATGAATACGTTGATCCCGATGGGGAGGTTTTCTTTGTTGACAAAAGATTTGAAAACTTGCCACCACCTAAACCAAAACGCTTTCAAAATGTGAGAATTTTTAGTGTGACTAACATTGTTTTAGATACACCAAATATTTTTGACATAATCAAATCGGGTTTTCACAAGGAGAGTTTTAAAGATGAAAAAGGAAAAGATTTTGAATCTAATTTAAAAGATTTTTCTACAATTCTAACTCCGTCATCACCGCGTTTATTGAGTACTACAAGCTCGTCTTCTCCTTTTGACGATGCTTTGTGTGGACCTAGTGTGGGGGAAGCCCCTTATGTTCCCTCCCCTTTCTCCACCGAGGACGAGATATTTGATCCTGGAATCGCTTATATAGGGAAATCTCGGTCTTCCACCGATGCAATAAATGGAAAATCTTTTCATTTGATTGGTGCGAGTCTACCTCGAGTAGCTCAATGTTATGACTTACCCATTGTCCCACCCTTCTATTTCTTCTCTCCTATTTTCTTCTATCCCATTGGGATTTGTGTTGGAGTTCTGTTGTCTCGTCTTTCATCCGAAAACGAAGACGCTATCTTTGACCCCGGTATACGTTTATCGGATTTTTAAAGTACTTCACGTGCTTTTGGGCCTTGTTTATCATGTAAGCCCCACCAAAAATTGACCAAACCATGATTATCCCTAAATGATCACATTTATGGGGATTCGAGTCGAGCTTTTGACTCGGTTATCAAAAACAAGGTGCCTCGTGGGGGAGTCCCATGCTTATCCATGTACATATTATTGCTTTCTAATTAGTTTAATGTGAGGGGATTTGTGCCCTTCCAACCTTTGTTCCGTGGTTGTTTGTGAATTGTGTCTTTTAGATCATCATCTTCACGATTGGAGCCTCTCGTGTTCGTTTATGGGAGCACTCGATCGTTTGCTTTGGAGGCCTTTCCCAATATCCATATGATATATCCTTTTATGTTCTAACCTTAGGTTTTTAGCACACCTCATAAACGGCTATTACTTATTGGTTACACCCTTTCCATACTAGATTAGGCATTCGACTACGTCTCTAGTATGGGGGTGTTTGCACCCCTAGACTCGAAACATTGAGGACAATGTTTAACTTTAGTATGGGGGGGTGAATAGATACTTGCCTTGCCAAACCTTCACGCTTTCCAAAGTTTATCGTTTTGTTTATCATTTTGTTGCAAAATAAGGCTAAAAATGGCCAAATTTTAAAATTTTTCTCATGTTTCATGTGTTTGAAGACACGAATGTATATTTTCCGATGGCGAGAATAAGAGTAATTTTTGACTCGACCGTGCGTGTTGAGCACTTAGCTTTGATTCCTTAACTACACATTAGGCTAAGTCTCTTAAATGAGGACGAGAAATGATAGAGTTAATTATAAGTTACTATGCTAAACGTAGAGTACTCGTATTCTTTCAAAAACTCATGTGTTCTCGTTGTTTGCTTATTCTCCCTTCGCTTGTAAATATTTTTTGCTTAATAAATATTGATTTAGCGGTTTAGTTAGGATTGTTGGGTTTCTAGTCTTTTCTAGTAGCTTCCGTGTAATTAAATTGGGAAGACATTAAGGTATCGCCAGCGTCACGGTTTTGAAGTATTGGCACCCTAATAATCGAAAGCTTCACCCAATAATAAGATTTCAAGTGCTCACCTAAATCTAGCAAACAATTTGAAGCCCCACAAGGCCTAAAATCTATGCAAAATTGAAAGTGAATCAAGCCTTAATCTTCGAAGCTTTAAAGATCCAAAATTCGCTTTAGCGTGAGGATATACGTCTTTGGCTAATAAAACCACCGATGATGGCGGATAATAAAAGGCAAGGCAAGACCGAAGTCATAATAAAAGCTTCATGGCGAAGTTGAATAAAAGATGGAGGTAAACCAAAGATAATAAGGCCCTTCCGTCAGGGGGCGTATAAAAGTCTTGGTAATAAGTCTCATGTTCAAAACCGTTATAAAACCGTGTTTATCGATTCTTCTTTTCAACTTAATTTTTTAACATCGTTGTCTATTAGGAGGGGTTATTGATTTGATGGTCTTAGTTACACCGTTAGGACTCTATTTTTAGACCTAAATCTCTATTATCGCATAAGTCAACAATGTATCCTCGTGATCATTAAGACAAAATAAAATATAAGAGATACAACTTAGGAATAATGGGAGAATAAGTACGTGATTAGGGCATATGAGTAGTGTTAGCATTACTAACTTATAATGACAATGATCTCGTTGCACGCTTGGCATGGAATTAAAGTGAAAATCGAGGACGATGAAATTATTTCTAACGAAGCATTCACGTGTTCTTATTCTATGAACCTAAACGTCCCATTTTGAGATGAGAATCATACATTATGTCTAAAACGCAAGTAGTAGTAATTATAGTGTGTAGCTAGTTTATCATTTTAATAAAAGTGAATAAAATTAAATTTTGGAGATGCTTTGATACTTTATTCAAGCATTGCGTGAGGGCACGGCAATGGTTTAGTATGGGGGAGTGATGAGACTGCTTTTATACATGGTCTCATCGTCCAAAACGGCCTTTAAATGCATAAAATATCATAAAATAGACCAAATATATGCTCGTGTTTGTTACTTGTGTATTTTTAGGTACGGATATTGAGGAAATGGCAAAAGATCACAAGAATCATTCAAAAACGAACACGGGAAACGAAGTCGCACAATGAACCGGGCCCAAGTTTGGAATTTTGCAAAAAGACCCTTGAAGAATTGAACATTGGCAACAATGGCCCCTCATCTTTGAAGAACTTGTCACATTTGACCCTCAAAATTTCAAATGCACAAGTATGGTCCTTAATGTTTGAAGATTATACAAGATCAGCCCTTGGAAAATGAAGAAAATACAAAAGGAGCCCTTGTTAAAAGTTTTTGAAGAAGTTGTGCCAAATTTGACAAGTGCCCAAAAGTTGATAAGTGTTAATTGGGCGCTGATGGGAATTATTACAAAGTGAAAGAATGGTGAAAACTTGGGGACTCAAACTGCCAACTATCCAAACCTACCCACCCAACCAGGATGCGACACCTCAGCAAAACCCACCCACCAACCCATAACCCTACCCAAACCCGTCCTACCCAAACCGGTTTTCATTTAAAAATGGTCAAAAGGTCAAATCCCCCACTTATTCCCCCCTTCCCTCCTAAACACGAATTTAAAAACATAATTAACCCAATTTGGATTAAACCTGGCTAATTAACCCTAGAACCCTAACACCCCACCCAGATTAATTACACCCCAAATCAAAGGGTTAAACCCTAAGATTGTCCAGATCCTAAATTAAACCCCATCTCACCATAACCCACCTCACCCAACATCTCCACATGGCCTGTGGACCCCTCCCCAAGCCTCCCCTGCAATGTCTTTTTCACCCAAAACCCTAAAACCGACAAGATTGATGGTTTGATGTCTCTACTTGGTCCCCAAGGCTCATCCAACGTCCCAAATCCATTCAAACATCACTGGCATCACATGGGTGACTTTTGACCAAAATTCGTCAAAGAAGACAAGGGCTTTTTAGGAAATTCCAAGATTAGGGTTTTAGCATTTTATTATTTATTATTAGTTCTAGAATAGTCCATTTAGCAGTATAAAAAGGGAATGAGCCTGTTCATTCACCTTTGTTCCAGTTTTTCTTCAATTAATCTTGTAATTCCTTTTAATTAATATAAAAGTTGGTTTTTGTTAAATAAGCAATTTAATTCCTTTTTATGATTTCTTAAAGTTGGTGTTTATTGTTGAAGAGAAACTGAGTTCCATTTGTTAATTGGTGAAATAATTTTGTGTTTAAGAAATTGTTTCAGGTTTTTGGTGTTAAGAGTTCATTAGTAATTTGTAATATAGTGGTTTCAAAACATTTTGAGAAGTGTTAAAAGTTTTTGGAAGATTTTTAGAAAGAAAGTGAACAGAATATATATTGCTTGTATTTGTGCTTGCTTTTCTTTGATTGTTCTTAAACAGGTGGAAGATATTTGGTTGATCATTGATCTGCACAGGCCTCCAGCCTTGTGGGAGGTGGATTTACATCCACTAGAACCCTGGATGTAGGGTTCTAAGGTAACTACTTTTTACCTCTTTGAAAATTTCAGAAAAAGTGAAGTGTCATGAGATTTGTTTGATTTGGTGCTATCAGTGTGTTAAGGTGTTTGATTTGAGTTCTTTTGAGTTGGTATGCATGTTAGATGTTATTAGGATCAGTTTGAGTAGTTTTTGAAGTGTTTTGGTTTGTTAGAAGTTGGAAAACAGATTTAAAGTGATGTTTGGATACATGTTTTAGCAGGGTACTAATTCCTTGATTGTGGTTGAAAACGTGTTTAAGTCACTAAAACGGATTGAGATAGGTTGCATATTAGTAATAACTTAGAATAGAACAGGTTTTCAGCAAGTTTGAGTGATAAAAAGTGAAAACATAGCTAGAAATCTGCATATCAATTTTGCTGCTTATTTTTCATGAAAAATTGTGCTTGATCTTGTAATTCTGTTAAGTGTTAGTGCTTATTAGGATTATAGTTCATTTGTATGCTATGTTGTAAGGTTGTGTGCAAGATTTGAGAGATTGGATCTCATTAGTGTGCATTTTGTTTGGCATTAAGTCCACAGACCTCTCATTTGTGCATCAGCAACTTGAATTTGCTAGTGAGTGCTTTGATTGTGATTTGTGATTGAGTTGAGTGCCTGCTTTGTACTTGTACTTGACTCCTTGTGCTTCAAAGAGCACAAGGGTGCCCCCTGTCCAACAAACATCCACCAAAACAAGGCATCCAAGCTCCTCTTGGTGCTTTTGTCACCTGTGAAGAAAAGCAAGAACACAAGCAAACCTGCTTGTTTTCAATATTCAACCTGTCCACGTTTTGTACTTAACCTGGGCTTAATCTAGTTTAAAAAGTGGAATTGGATTGAGTTTAGAAGCGTATAAGGTGTCAGTTTGGATTGGGAAAAGAAAAAATAAAAAAAGAAAATTTTGGCAAAAAGCATACCCGTAACGGACTCGAACCCTCGACCTGCAGCTCAGGAGTAAAGGGCTCTACCGTTAATCTAGATAGCTTTTTACGTTCTCCTTTCATTTCATTACTCTTTTAACCTATTATTTCTTTCTAGCTTATTAATAAAGCCGTAGCTTATTTCCATCTTTTCCAGCTTATTTAATTTGTGTTTTTGGCTTATTTGATTTTTCCTAGGACCTTATTAGACTTTAGGATTTTTCTAGATTGGTTTTAAAATTTTCCCTTTATTAAATTATTTTCTAGCATTTATTTATTAGCCGTATTTTGACAAATCATTAAAAATAGAAAAAAGAGTTTTAATTTTTAGGAAAAATAATTTTTAGCTTTTAAAATAATATTATGAGGTTTACATCTAGTTTTGGTTTTAATAACTTTAATTTTTAATTTTATATTATTTTAAGGTTTTTTTATAAACTTTAATCATTTTTATAAATTTATTAAAAAGGGTTTAGGAACTTTGATTTGTGTTTTTCTCTTAGTTAGATTATTTAGGATTTTTTGAGAATTTTTTAGAATTTATTTGAGAACTTTTTATTTTCTAGAATATTTTATTATTATTTTATTCATTAAAATTAAAAGTTTTATTTTTTATCTTTTTTCATTTTTCCTAGATTCTAGACATTAAAATAGGAACTTTTTCACTTTCCAAATAATTTTTAGGCTTTTCAATTAATTTTTAGAATTAATTTAAGATTTAATAGATTTTAATAGTTTTTAGGAGTTTAAAAATAGTTTAAATTGGTCTTAAAATTTTTAAAAATAGTTTTTAGCTTAATTAGGTCATTTTTAAGGTTTACAAACTATTTTAATATTTAAAAGTGATTTTTAGGGCTTTAATTAGCATTAAAAAGTCATTATTAAATTAATTAAAAGGTTTTGGCAAGTTTGGATTTTTTGTAAACTCTTAGAATTTTATTGTGGATTTTTAGTAATTTTTAGGAATTTTTAGATTAAAATTTTAAATTTTGCACTTTTAACGTTCTACGTCGTAACTTTCTAGTAGTGTTTTTGCCTTATTTTTCTATTTTTTTCGTCTTCGTCATTTTCTCTTCTTTTCTTCTTGTTAATAATCAAAAACATAAATCAATCATTCATTACACAACGCACTAGCCTCCTCGAGAACGAACTCACCTTTAGGGTCATTCACACACGATTTTCCTAAATCGTCGTGCACGCTTACCACTATTTGTATTGCTTTGTTTTTCCTAAAATAAAGTATATACAAAATCACTACATCAGTGGTGATCCTTCCTTGGCGGGGACCGGTAGGACTGGTGTTGCCACGGCATGACATTCGGATGCTGGCATGATTGAGTTATAGATGGTGACAATTCCTCCTTCCACAGGGAATTTAATCATTCCGTGAGCTGTGGAGGGTACTGCTCGTATGGCCATGATACCTGGTCTTCCTATGATCTCATTGTACGGAGAGTATGAGCGTATCACCATAAAGTTCATCCACGCCATGGTGGAATGCTCTTCATTCCCAATGGTTACTAGAAGACGTAGATGTCCTATTGGCCAGATGGTGTCTCCACTAAAGCCGATGAGCGGCAACGTGGCCGGTACTAATTGGCTTCTTATTTCTGGTCGTAGCTGTACGAAACAGTGTTCGTATAGTACTTCCGCCGATGACCCTCCATCCACATACATACGGCGAACATTGTGTGTTCCAGTGCTTACCTCAATCGTGAGAGGTGCATCGGCCACGTCGCTTGTCGTAATAGGACGGAATGAGATTTCTCTGCCTTGTGAAAAGTTTTGACTAATTTTCTGCTTTGTGCGGCGCTGCCAGGATTGGATCATGTATATAGTCGAAGGTTTGTCCTTTTGGGGATCCTTCGTATCGTGCTTCTTGTTATCCTTTCCGTCCTTCCAATCCTTGACCAAATGTTTGAGTTTTCCTGACTTGATCAATGACTCAATGTGCTTCATAAGCTTGATACATTCCTCTGTGCCGTGGCCCTTGTCGTTGTGGAATTCGCAGAAGCGATTTCCTTGACGACGGTCCACCGGAGTCGTCATTGGGGGAGGTCTCGGGAAGTTGGCCCATTCTGTCAGCAGGATCTCCCGGTAGGACATTTTTAAGGGGTGAACTTGTCCTCCGACCGCCCTCCTTTGTTTTGGATCTTGTAGTCCGATCCCCTTCCACTGCCTGGGTTGTTTTGACCACCCGACTGTCTCTTGGACTGGTCGTTTGATCGATAGTTGTTTCCATTTGTAGAATAGGCCGCGGCTACCGCGGTTTCTCCTTCTATAAAGTTCCCGATCCTTTCCATGAGGTCGTCATACCTCTCTGGTCGCTTGTCATTGAGGCGCCTAATTTATTCCCTGTCTGTTATGGCATGCATATAATCAGAAATTTTTAGGAGTTCCGGCATTGTCTTTGTGCGCGTGCACTCGTCATTGAAGCGTTCGGTGAAGGCCTCCGTAGATTCTCCAGGCCGTTGCTTGACGGTTGCCAATGAGACCGGGTCCCTATTATACTTCTTTCGCTGAGTATTATTGTTTTTTAACACAGTACGCAGTTCAGTGAAGCTATCAATGCTTCGGGGAGGAAGTCATTCAAACCAATCACGGGCATTGCCGATCAAGGTTGAATTGAACATTTGGCACCATATAGGCATGGGCCATCGTTCGATTTTCGCATGCGTGTCAAATATCTTTAGGTGATCATCCGGATCACCAGACCCATCATAAGTCTTGACGCACGCTGGCATGCGGCGCTTTTTATCCTCAGAGTAATTCCGTATGCGGAGAGTAAAAGGGTCTTCCCTGGGATCACACCATGGACGGGTGAGATTAGGATCACATCATGGGCGGGAGAGATCTTCCTCTTCCGCCTCACGATAATAGGGCCACCGTAGTACCCCTCATAGTCTGAAGGCAGTGGAGGAGTACGCCTAGGTCGACGACGCTTGGGTGGATGGTCATCTGAATCCTCTCCTGCGGGACCGGGGGAAGGGGCGGTGCCCCACTCCTTGGCTTAGGATCGCTCTTGTGAGAAGAGCTAGGAGTCTTCTTCCTGGTATTCATCCTATCCTATACGCTTGTGCGGCGATTAGTTATGGTTAACTTAAAGTCTGGCCGTTCGGCTGAATCGTAGTAGTTCCTGGGTCGTGCCCTCTTCACGAGATTGTAGTAGTTCCTGCATAACATGATCCCCTATACGTTCGAACACATTCCTAGGTTGAGGGGTTTCCTCAAAGAGGTTTCGTTCCTGGGGTCGTGCCCTCTTCTTCTTTTGAGTCTGAGGAGAGGTGCCGGGTACGGCTCTGCCAAAGTTGAGCCTGGATTGGAGGTTCCTCCCTAGGTTTAACCTAGACGCGATTCCCGGGACGATCCTCTCAAAGTTCTGCGTGAGAACTAGAGCGAGGTCTTCCTCACTAAGTGGTTCAACTTCCACTTCTTCTTCAGTCGATGGCCTCCGCGGCTCCTTGTTAGGGGTCTTAGGCGCACTCCCTAGATCAGGGTTGTCCAAGGTCGAGGTTGGTGGTGGGGTGATAGCGGACGTGCGTATTCCACCCATGGGATGAAAAACGCTCCGGTTATTCGGTCTACCTGTTTGGTTGCCGGGGGACTGAGTGGGGTTAAGTATCCCGTCTACTGTGGACTTCCGATTCGCAGGATTCGTGTTCCTGGGATTTCCTTGCGGATGTCCTTTCCTCATTGAGAGAGATCTAGATGTGATTTGCTCTAGCTTAGTGTATGGTTCCCACGGATGGCCCAACTTGTTGGTACAAAAGTTGGATGATCCTTGCTAGACCCGAATTAGGCTTAATTCGGGTTGGCTGGGTTCTGGCTTCTGCACCAAGTGAAATATCTGGTTGGGATCCTACACACTAAAACAACACGCGCTAGGCTTACCGTGGGAATGTATCCCACGATTAGACTCCGGCGTGAGAGTAAGTAATCGGTTAGGGTTTAAGAAACGGATGAGAGTTGAAAGTGTGTAGAATGTAATACCTTTGTGGAACCCTTGGGGTTCCTTATATAGGCGGTGAAACCCTAATGGGTTGTCACCAATGCTTCGGCCCAAAGCAAAGGATAAGTTCCATAATTAGTTTGATTGTTATCTTCTAATTCTGGTGAGTGTATATCCTTTACCTTGGGGCATATCCTAATCATAATAAGATTATAATTCTGTCTAACCCTGTACCGGCCGTGTCGGGCCGTGGGCCGCACGCATATGTGCGGTTACTAATCATCCGAAGCCCATAAGCTTAAATGATATTAATCCAACCCATTAGTAATGGGCCGGATGCGGGTAGTACCCGTAAGCCGGGTTCATGACAAACCAATAACTTTCTTTCGATACTTCCAAAGATAAAGCTTATCTCTCATCTCTTTCCATAAACAAGATAACCAGAGACCACTATTCCCCAAACGCTAAATAACAAAACCATAATTGGGGCTTTATTAATAAAGGCGCGTGGTTACACACGCTTACTTAATTAATTTCCAAGAATACTGGAGATAGAAGATGGTTGTAGACCAGGGTGACGTGGCTCATTCCCCTACTCTGATTGGTCGAGACAGCTCATCCTCTCCGAGTCCTCCAATTAGAAGATGACATCTCAGCTTCAAACTAGCACAACTAGCACACTTGGTTGCCACGTTGGCGATCCGTGTGGTAGTTGGCTATTATCAGTTATAAGATCAAAGAGAAAGAAGAAAGAGAAGACTTGGACGGTCAAGATGATAGATTCGACTCAACAAACTCCACCAAGAGCCTTGGGGGTTTGGCTATAAAACCCCCCATATTTCCTGTAATTTGGTATCCCATTTTTATTTTCTAGAGTTATTCTGCTAAATTAGGGTTAGAAAGTTTAATGTAATATTTCTTTTTAAAAGTATTATAATCTGATTTCCATTATTAATAAAAAGTTTTATCTTGTTTTTACTGTTGTTAAAGTTTATTGCATTTAATATTCTTTAAATCTATATGTTTGGATGATTCATATATTATTTGATTTAAGCTTGTTAATAGCTTTTGTCAATTAATTAAAATAAATATTGGGAGAAAACTTTCCCACTGGAAAGTTTATAAAAATATGGTTCGAATGTTGATGATGGTTCGTATGGTGGCAGATGGAGTTCATTTGATCTAATTAGACGTCTCAGCGCCGCATCTACTTCTCAAAGGATATCTACAAAAGGTTTGATTTCATTTTAATGTTCTTGTTTTTTAGATTAATCTTGATTAAATGTTTATGTTATTTAGTTAAAAGTGTGAGGTATTATGATTTTTACTGTTTAGATTTTCTGATATTTTTTGCTTGTCTGATTAATGTTTTGATATGCTTACTGATGAGATGTTAGTTTAAGATTTGGATAATCTGTTTAGATTCAAGTTTTTAATCTGATTTTGAGAATAAGTGAGTTTAAATCTATTTCAAATGGGGTTTGGATAATTCTGATGTTGTGAGAATTGTTTTAGTTGGTAGTATTGAATTTGTTTTAATTTTGTGCTAATATTATTTGTTTTGGCTTCACTAGTAAATCTGCTAGTTTATATAATTTGTTAAGTTTTGTGGGATTGATTAGGACTGTTGCTTTCATTTGATTATGAGATACTGAATGTTTAGTTTTGCGATCATTTGTTTAGTCTGCTATTTGAGTTGGTTTTCTTCTGATATTATAATTCATTAGTTTCATTTTGGTAAGATTGTAAGTTTAACTGATATGTTAGTAGTCTTAGTTTTCATTCATGTTTTTGATAAATAACTGAATTCTTATTGAACTGGTTTTTGTTAAATTGGTGTATCAGCTTTTGTTTGCTCCATATTTGCTGTTATAAGTGTTATTTGCTGAATTAAAGTTTAATTTTGCTGATCTTGTGTTATTTGTATTGTGCAACTAGCTAATAGACTCATTTAGTCTGTTAGTCTAAGTCTGATATAACCTATCAGTCCAATTTTGTCATTTAAGTCACTCCTGTGACTTATTTTTCACTTTTCAATTGTCCAAAGCTCAATAACTAAAGTCACCCCTGTGACTGTAACTTTTAATTACTGTAAAAAAAATAATCACAAAAATAATGTCCCTTATGGACTCGAACCTGTGACCTCACAGGTGAATGCCAAACGTGTTATCCACTTGCTCTACCTATTCTTTTACGTTTTAACTCAGTTTCTTTAATTAATATAGTTACACTTTATAAATTTAATCATAAGATTTACAAACTCTATTTTATAAAGTTTTTGAAAAATAAATAATTTAGAACAAAATAAAATATGCTTTATTAATTTTAGAAATTTAAATAGTTGTTTAAAATTAGTTTTTATTAAAATAAATTAAATTTCTATTAATTTAGATTTTAATAAAAATAATTTTAATAGATTTGTTTTTTATTTTAATTAAATAGATTAATTTTAAAATAGACTTTTAATAAATAGTGTAAATTTTAAATAGTTTTATAGTTTAAATATTTAAATAATTGTTTTTAGATTAAATATGGGGAACGATTCATGCCCTTTAGGATTTAATTAATTAAAAATTTGTAGGAGTGATTTTAGATTAATAACCGAAAACCAATTCAAATCGATTGTCTAAATTGAAACAAAACGTCTCAAATTCACCTGATCTTCGTGTACAACAAACTTGGATCATCAACGTGTTTTATTAAATTCGTCTTCGACTTATTTATGGATTATTACATTTTCCTAAAGGTAATTTCCTAAATTTTTCCTATATCGTATCTAATTAAAATACATCGACACTTTCTAGACACATCAAAAATTTTGGTGCCGCTGCCGGGGATCTTGTGTACGACTAGTCTTGTGGAGATTCGTTGATCATTGATTTGAAGACCCTTTCCGTCCTCGGAAAGTTTTGTTATTTTTCTATTATTATAGTATGTATCGTTTTTCGTGTTTTTTGTGATTATTATATTATATTATGTAGAACAATAAAATTACCTACTTCCAAATAAGACCTTAGTTTGGATTTCATCACCTAGCTATTGTATTCGAATTTAAAACGAAAAAAGGCAAAATAGATAAATACTAATAAAAAGTTTGAACTCGATTTATACAAACTATGAGGTGGGTATAAGGCGACGAGCTATAAAAGGCCGTCTAAGGAAAAAGGTTTTTAAGTGCTTTGTGCAACATCGTTTCCCTGCTTGCTTATGCGTATATTGAGAGGGACGACCGATTATTGGTTTGCCGACTCAAGTAGTATTATATCTTATTTTTTTAGTTTACTTATTGAACCTCGAGACGTGTAGGTTTTCACCTACGTTTCAAAGTCGACCGAGGGTAATTTACTTCCATAGTAATTATCCTTATTCCTTGTTTTAATCAATCTTTGATTGATTTATGAAAAATACCAAAAATAATCTTCTTAATCTTCTATCATGTTTAATTCTTTTCTCTTCGAGGATGATGATAGTTCTAAGATTCATAAGGAAATTAATGATTAACTTAGTGCACCATTCGATGCTAGTGAGTTTGATTGTGAGAATTTCGATCCCGAGAGAGATATTGCTTTAATTGAACAATCTTTGAAAATGGGCTCTTTGATTCCTAACTTCACATCGAGTGAGGTTAGTGACTATTCGTTAAATAAGTTCATCGATGAACTTGTTGATCCACTTCCACGGGGAAGTGAAGACGTTTCTGATCTTGAGATCGAGCGTGATTCTCATGTTTTACCTACCATTCTCGAGGAGTTTTCCGATGAACTTCCTTCAATGAGAATGATGATCTTGTATCCGAGTGTGACACACTTGATACTTTGTCGGATATTTCTTGTGATGACAAGATTGATGACACTTTTGTGATCTACTAAAATCCTCTCTTTGAAGTTTCAATGAACAATAATCCATTATTTCAAGAGGAATTTGAAATTATCATACCTCCTACATCTCACAACCTTTGTGATGATGAGATCTTCATTAAGGAGTTTGATGAGTTACTTTCCATAGACATTCCTTAGGAATTTGAGGAAGAGTCTAATGACGGTGATGAAAATCCTTGGTTTGATCACCCGATTTATGATGATGATAATGTTGAACTGGAGGGAGAAATTGCCTTTACTCCAATTCTCTTTCCCACTCGATTTGATCTTGATGTGCGGGTTTTTCATGCGACTCATTTTGAGTACCATGACCCCTTTGTTCACATTCATAAGAGTGATAAGGTCAACAAAGTCATGCAAGTTGATACAACTATTGTTGAGACTTTTATCCCACCATTACCATGTGCTTTATATGATTATGGAATAGCATGGGGGGAAGACACCGTGTTGTCTATTCCTTTCTCTCCCGAGGACGATGTATTCGACCCTGGAATCGTTGGTTTAGGGAAATCTCGGCCTTTCACCGATGTAATAATTGAAAGACTTTTTGATCATCTTGGTGCGAGTTTATATCGGGGAGCATGTTATATCCATATCATGATTTGTGATCACCATCTATTTTTGGAGATTTATGTTGGAGTTTTATCCTTTCGTTTGTCATCCGACAACGAGGATGTAACCTTTGACCCCGACATCGTGTTTTATTATGGAGTTTATTCGATTTTGCCGGTTATCACCATTTTCACTAAGGACCAATGAATGCGGGGATCGAGTCGAGCTCATGACTCGGTTAACAAAAACGAGGTGCCTTGTGGGGGAGTCCCATACATTCTATCTTCTTTCTATTTTCTAACACTAATAAGGCTTGATCTTTCAAGCTCGTGCTCGTGTTTTATTGTCTTGTGAATCTTAGGTATGACCCTTATCATTAAAGACTCTCGTGTTCGATCTTCCATACTTTGATTGTAAAAAGGGGCACACTCTCTATCCTTTGATTTTTATCAACTAACGTTTTATCTTAAAGCATAATTAATAAACGGCTTATAGATTTGTGTGCTCTTTCCATGTTAGGATTTTGCATTATACTCTTCGTGTTTTAGCAAGGGGGTGTTACTCTTGAGCCTAAGAAACATTAAGGACAATGTTTGGTTTTAGCATGAGGGAGTCAATCGATATAATCGCTTGCAATTGCTTTTGTCGTGTCTAAACGTAATCGTTTTTCTCGTTTTTATTAAAATCTTTAAAAATTTTAGTGTTATTTTAAGTTTGAATAAAGAAAATAAGTGCTTTTGACACAAATGTAGGCTTTCCGTTGGAGAAAATAAAAATAGTTTTTGACTTGACTCGGTTTTTACCTTAGCTTTTTCCTTAACATGTTTAGATCAAGTTTTGCTAGGCTTTTATATAGGGAACCTTAAAACGCGAATGTCTTAACTCATATGGGTTTAAGAACGAGAAGTTTTCGCAAGTTCCTATAATTGATCCTAGAAAGTCATTTATCAAGGGAACATTAAAACGCAAATTCTAAAACTCGAAAAAGTCTAAGAAAATGCAAGATCCTATAGATGACTTGAAAACCCAAAACTTTGATTTAATAGGCTAAGTATCCATTAATTTCACATTTTTGAAATTTTATAATATGGAGAACAAGAGATGATAAAGTTTAATCATAAGTTTTTTAAGTTAATTCTTCCTTGTGTAAGTATTTTTGTGTTTGATTTAATCTCCTCGTATTTATTTTTCACACTTGAATAATAAAGTGCTTAATAAATGAAGTTTTTAGTGGTTTAGGCTTAATATCTTAACTCGTAACTCCTTCTTTTTCTTCCCTTGTAATTAAAGTGAGAACACATTAAGGGTGTCAGCGTCATGGACTTTTGATCATGGGATTAAGGGAATTTGGCTTACTATACATATCATAATAATAAGAAGAATACATAAAAACATGTTCTCTATGAGTCTTCGGGTGGGAGTCATGTAGCACTAACCTTGTCATTTGAGCCTTAGGGTGTATGGCATGGGGACGTGTTTAATAAAAATTGCTTCATCATCATGAGCCATAAGGTGGTATGGTGAATGTCAATTTCCTTATTTTTGTTCAAGGAGCCTTCGGGTGTGGATTATAAATAAGGAGCACTATTACATCTTAAAGAGCCACAAGGTGATATGATGTAATTGTTGCTAACTCCATTAATAAAGTCATAATTGACTTTGGAGGATTTATGGTTTCTTTAAGTAGACCTATTAGCCAAATTTTGGATCCGGGGATTTATCCCTCAAATTGTGTTAAGTTATCCTTGATGTGGTCTTTTTTTACTAACAACGGTTTTTGAAGTCGAGGTTAGGTTTTGAGTGATGAGTTTACACCGTTCTTGCCTTCATTTTTGGATTAATAAATATCAAATAATTCAAATTAGCCTTTATGTGAATGACATTTAAAATCTAGAGATACAATTAGGAATAAAAGGAGATTGAGTTTAACACAAATTACTTATATGAGTTGTTTTAATTTTGGAGCTTATGATTGACAATGATCTTGTTTTTAAACTTGGCATGGAAAAGTGAAAAGTCGAGGACGATGAATCTATTTGATTTTTATGATCCTAAAAGTTATTTTTCAAATAATGAAAGCTTTACATTATGTCTTTGCAAAATAAAATGTCACCAGTTGAATAAAATTGTAGTTAGTAGTTTTATTTTATCATTGCGTAAGGACACGAAAATTGCTTAGCAAGGGGGAGTTTGATATGAGTGATTTTACTCATATCATTTGTATCTAAAAACGAAAAATAAATGCATATAATCAATGAAAAAGACCTTGTATATGTTTGTTTGTTGTTTAATGTGTGTAGGTACCAAAGTTCGTAAAAACCGGCAAAATCGACACGAGTTTGAAGAAAAGATCAAGGAAGCCAATTCAAGTCCGTTTTAGTGGATTTTAACTTATTGAAGATTATTTGGGCTTGTGGGACCCACATTTGGTTAATGGATCAAATGCCCAATAGTGAAACAAGTTATCCATTTCTAAACTCATTAGCCCATATTGAATTTACATGTGACAGATGAGTAGAATTTGGGCTTCAAGCCCAAATTGGACAATGTTTATAAGACGAAATGTGTTCTTGGGCCTTTGAAAACCCATTAAGGTTATTTCCTTCATAACCAGTTACAAGTAAAGAGTATGAACGTTTTTTGTTTATTACTTCTGGTCAAACGAACTATAAACCCACTTTACACCACATACCACTCACACACACCAATAACTTTATTTCGATACTTCCAAAGATAAATCTTATCTCTCATCTCTTTCGTTAAACAAGATAACTAGAGACCACTATTCCCCAAACCCGAAATAACAAAACCAAAATTGGGGCTTTATTAATTAAGTCGCGTGGTTACACAAGCTTACCTAATTAATTGCCAAGAATACCAGAGACAGAAGATGATTGTAAACCAGGGTGACGTGGCTCATTCCCCTACTCTGATTGGTCGAGACAACTCATCCTCTCCTACTCCTCCAATTAGAAGATGACATCTCAGCTTCAAACTAGCACAACTAGCACACTTGGTTGCCACGTTGGCGATCCGTGTGCTAGTTGGCTATTATCAGCCATAAGATTAAAGAGAAAGAAGAAAGAGAATACATGGACGATCAAGATGATAGATTCGACTCAACAAACTCCACCAAGAGCCTTGGGGGTTTGGCTATAAAAACCCCCATATTTCCTGTAATATGGTATCCCATTTTTATTTTCTAGAGTTATTCTGCTAAATTAGGTTTAGAAAGTTTAATGTAATATTTCTTATTAAAAGTATTGTAATCTGATTTCCATTATTAATAAAAAGTTTTATCTTGTTTTTACTGTTGTTAAAGTTTATTGCATTTGATCTTCTTTAAATCTATATGTTTGGATGATTCGGATGTTATTTGATTTAAGCTTGCCAATAGCTTTTGTCAATTAATTAAAATAAATATTGGGAAAAAACATTCCCACTGGAAAGTTTATAAAAATATGGTTCGAATGTTGATGATGGTTCGTATGGTGGAAGATGGAGTTCATTCGATCTAAGTAGATGGCTTAGTGCCGCATCTACTTCTCAAAGGATATCTACAAAAGGTTTGATTTCATTTTAATGTTCATGTTTTTTTAGATTAATCATGATTAAATATTTATGTTATTTAGTTAAAAGTGTGAGGTATTATACTTTTTACTGTTTAGATTTTCTGATATTATTTGCTTCTCTAATTAATGTTTTGATATACTTACTGATTGGATGTTAGTTTTAGATTTGGATAATCTGTTTAGATTCATGTTTTTAATCTGATTTTGAGAATAAGTGAGTTTAAATCTGTTTCAAATGGGGTTTGGATAATTCTGATGCTGTGAGAATTGTTTTAGCTTGTAGTATTGAATTTGCTTTAATTTTGTGCTAATCTGAATTGTTTCGGCTCATCTAGTAAATCTGCTAGTTTATATAAGCTGTTAAGTTTTGTGGGATTGATTAGGACTGTTGCTTTCATTTGATTATGAGATACTGAATCTTTAGTTTTGCTATCATTTGTTTAGTCTTCTATTTGAGTTGGCTTTCTTCTAATATTATAATTCATTAGTTTCATTTTGGTAAGATTGTAAGTTTCTTAGTTTTCATTCATGTTTTTTTATAAATAATTGAATTCTTATTGAACTGGTTTTTGTTAAATTGGTGTATCAGCTTTTGTTTGCTCCATATTTGCTGTTATAAGTGTTATTTGCTGAATTAAAGTTTAACTTTGCTGATCTTGTGTTATTTTTGTTGTGCAACAAGCTAACAGACTCATTTAGTCTGTTAGTCTAAGTCTGATATAACTTATCAGTCCAATTCTGTAATTTAAGTCACTCTTATGACTTATTTTTCACTTTTCAATTGTCCAAAACTCAATAACTTAAGTCACCCCTATGACTATAACTTTTAATTACTGTCAAAAAAGTTAAATCACAAAAATAATTTCCCTTAGGGACTCGAACCTGTGACCTCACAGGTGAATGCTAAACGTGTTATCCACTTGCTCTAGCTATTCTTTTAGGTTTTAACTCAGTTTCTTTAATTAATATAGTTATATAACTAGGCTGTCAGCTTTTTGTTTCATTTAAATACTTAGTTTCCATTTTATAAATTTAATCATAAGATTTACAAACTTTATTTTATAAAGTTTTTGAAAAATAAATAATTTAGAACAAAATAAAATATGCTTTATTAATTTTAGAAATTTAAATAGTTGTTTAAAATTAGTTTTTTTAAATAAATTAGATTTCTAATAATTTAGATTTTAATAAAACTAATTTTTAATAGATTTGTTTTTGATTTTAATTAAATAGATTAATTTTAAAATAGATTTTTAATAAATACTGTAAATTTTAAATAGTTTTATAGTTTAAATATTTAAATAATTGTTTTTAGATTATATATAAGGAACAATTCATGCACTTTAGGATTTAATTAATTAAAAATTTGTAGGAGTAATTTTAGATTAATAACGGAAAACCAATTTAAATCGATTGTCCAAATTGAAACAGAACGTCTCAAATTCACTTGATCTTCGTGTACAATGAACTTGGATCATCAACGTGTTTAATTAAATTCGTCTTCGACTTATTTATGGATTATTACCTTTTCCTAAAGGTAATTTCCTAAATTTGTCCTATATCGTATCTAATTAAAATACGTCGCCACTTTCTAGACACATCAACTTGATTTTAAAATGCTCCCCCTCAAAAATTGATCCAAATAACATGTGACATTTTTGAGATATAAAATCCACATTATGAGGAAGGGAGTGTTGAACTCACAATTTTGAAAGATTTAGAAAAACATTTTGAGAAATTCTTGAAAAATTATGTTCAATGGTTTTAAAATAAATTCCGATTTACGTGAGCTCAAAACTTTGAATGTTTTGTGACTAGCTCATGGCCGAGAAAAATTAATTTCCCTTTTTGAAGGATAAGTTATCATACGTGATAAACATTCCTTAAGGTGAAGTTCGAGTTCTAAGCTGACATTTACTTAGAAGTCGTTTTTCATGAACTTAAAAACTTTGAATGTTTTTATAAGTAGCTCATGAGCGAGAAATATTAATTTATCATTGTGAAGGATAAGTTATCGTCCGTGATAAACTTTCCTTATTTGAGGTTCGAGTCCTAAGCTATGATGCACTTAGAAGTCATTGTGAGAAATTTTTAAGCAGATTCATTTACCAGAACCTCCAAGTCGTCTGGAGTCATATACATCATAACAAGACGGCCAACGAGATACTCAAACCTATCTTGCTACAACGCTTTTGTAAACATGTCCGCTATCTGGTACTCAGTTATGACGAAGTATAATTCCACGATATCGCGTTCCACTTGTTCCTTGATGAAGTGATATCTGACATCGATGTGGTTGGTGCGGGAGTGTTGAACTGGATTGTAGGAGATAGCTATTGTCGACTTTGAGTCACAATACATATGTGTTAGCCTAAATATATTAATTCAAACAAGAATGATCGGTCATAGGTTTATTATGTATCGTTTATTAGAACGTTGTAATAGGAAGTATAATAGTCGTGACAATACGGGCTTGATGGCTAGCTTAAAAGGCCTCTTTCAAGGTACTAAGCATTTATTCAAGCCCGGCCCAAACAATATAGTCCATACAAAGCCCACATGTATGCGGACTATATAAAGCCCTTCCTAGCATCTTAGGAAGGGGTTAGCTGTAACACCCCCAAATTTACACAATTCAATACAGCGGAAGACTCGTTGGTGTTACGGGATAGCACATTACTAACATCATAGAGAACACTTAAAAATCGTGTCGTTTAATAATAAATCATTTCCATTCATAATTGATGTTGAGTAAAACTACACCTTTAGGAAAAGGATGCAATAAATAGGGCAAGTGAGCACGACGATTTAGGAAAACCGTGTGTGAATGACCCAATTAAGTTCGTTCTCAAGGAGGCTAGTGTGTTATGTGTGTAATGACTTGGATTAATTTGTGATTATATTTGAGAAAAGAAAAATAGAAAAGGGATTAGAAAAGAATGACGGTTATGAAGACGGATTAAACTAAGTCTAAAAAGGCGTACACGTAAAGTCGTAAAAACCACCAAAATTAAAATTAATTCCTAAAAATTCCTAAAAATCACCAAAAATCCTTAATAATATTCTAAGAGTTTACAAAAAATCAAAACTTGCAAAAACCTTTTAATTAATTAGATAATGACTTTTTAATGCTAATTAAAGCCCTAAAAATAAAAAATAATTATCAAAAAGCCCTAAACAAGATTTTCAAGTTTGTAAACCTCAAAAATACTCTAATTAAGCTAAAAACTATTTTTCAAAATTTTAAAACCAATTTAAACTACTTTTAAATAATTAAAAACTCCTAAAATCAATTAAATCTTAAGTTAACTATAACAAATAATTAAAAGTCCTAAAAAATATTTGGAAAGTTGCAAAAATCCTAATTAAGTATTTAGAACCTAGGAAAAATATAAAAACCTAGAAAATCAGACTTTTAATTTTTAATAATAAAATAATATTAAAAATCCAAAAATTATAAAAAATTCTAAAAACTTGCAAACTAGCTTAATTTAACCTAAATAACTCAGAAATGAAAGTGAAATTACCTAAATACCCCTATTGGGCCTAGAAAATGGGCCAAACCCTAAACAGTCCCTTATTGGGCTTAATTAAGGCCCAATAAGAAAAAGTGCTCAAAATAAGCTCAAAAAGCACAGGTTGACTCAAAATTTGATTCTAAACAACTTTTTCCAAAGGCCCAAAAGCTGAAAATGTGAAATAAGCTAACTTATAATAAGCAGCTTATTCTTAATGGGCTTTTTGGCCCATTAAGCTATAAGCTGATGCCATAAGCTAAAATTTAACACACAACCTTCTTTTGACCTAACAAAGACTTCTGTAAAAAGAAATTTCAAATAAGACCACTCAATAAGCCAGAAACAAGTCAACAACTTATTCACAATACGACAAAATAGTCGTTTTTATGATCTAGACCACCTCAGAAGCTGATTCAAGTTGCAAAATGTTTCTTTTGACAAAACTAAGCTTAAAAACCAAAGAACTTTCAAATAAGCACACTCAATAAGCTGGAAAATCAAATAAGCACTTATCTTAAAAGTCAAACAAGTTGGTTTTCTAGTGAAAAGTCAAAGTCAAAGTCTGATAAGCTCCAGTTCACTTAAATGGGTCAAATAATGAAGATCTATTACAAAAAATAAGTTGTTGCAAGTCAGAATAAGCTAGAATAGCTTATTTGTAAGCTGATGATAAAATTGCACTAGCAGGGGCTAGTTTTGGATGTTGAGCAGTGAGAACTTTTCCCACTGCTTGACTATTTTGACTTGTTGTCTTTAGTGACTTTTTCTTGGATTCAGTTTTCACAAAGGCACCCAATTGATCTTTGGATCAAAAGGAGTCAATAACAAGCAAAATAACACAATCACAAATAGCCAATTGATACAGTTTAATCAATTTATCACCAGATATTGCACAGACATGAACAATGAGCAGATTAGCATTCAAGAGCAGTTTTAGCACAAATCAGCCAACCAAATTCAACCAAATGCACACACAAGCTATAATAAACTCCAATAAGCAAGTCTAAACAGGTTTCATGCACTGGTTCAAAGAATTAAGCAAGATCCAAGCTATAAAAGTTACTGATGAACACTACACATGCAGTTTTTAACTTTTGCTGATGTATTTGACACACAAGCCAATTTCAACACCTCAAATCTTTCAAACAGGTTATGTTAACTTTGTTTAAACCACTTTTATCCCTAAGCATGCATACACACTAAGTGTTCCCAAAATCCTAGGTCAAAACAAGTAGAAACAAGGCCTTAATAGCAGATTGATCAATTCAAGTGTTCAAACCCAAAAACTTGCAGCAAAACACTCTCAAACAAAGGTATATCAGATACAAAGCATGAACAATACTTTCCCTTAACACAAAATCAGATTACAAGCATAAATCAGTAGACCCAAACACCCCTTTAACTTTTTCAAATCAAGATTTTCAAAAGCAAAACAAGATTTCAGGCCAACCAAGCATCAATTAACACTCCAACAAGTCTAATAAACAGATTCAAGCAAGAACAAGCCACAAAATTCACAAGAACAACAGATTCATACAAATATCACCAAAAATCACAATTTATGCAGATTTGGAGATTAAGTAAGCAAACCTCATGGATGTACATCCACACCCACGAATTTTGAGCTTATGTGCTAGCAAGAACAAGCACAAGCTTCCACAAAAGCCTGCTAAGATTCAACAAGGGTTAAGCACAATTACATGAAAAATCAGAAACTTGGAAAAATCTTGATTGATGCAAACTTGTTACCCCACACTTGATTATCCCCAAGTTATAAGCCTCACCACACCTTAACCAACTCAGTTAGGATGCTATGATCAGCCCTATAGCCCAAGAATTCCAAGATTGGAACAAGACTTAGCAAAATATCAAGAAAATGAGGACAATATGCAAACTTGTGCACACTCCTCTTTTGAAAACAGGTTTTAAACTTCAAAAGCAGTAAACTAAGAACAATAATAAGCAGAATAAAGATGGCACTTGGTCTTTCTTCAAATCACTTAACTCAAATTCATTAAACTGAAAAAGGATTTACAAGTGTTTGAACAAAGGAAAAACCAAAAGCAAACGTCTAATGAAGCACCCTAAGGCCTTTATATAGGCATACAAATGACTAAGGAAAGCTGAAAAATACATAAACCCTAGTTGTGAAGTCCCAAAATTGCCCTTGAGGTCTTTGTCTTCTTTGGAGAATCATGTGACTTATCTTGGACGTTTGTGGGTGTATAGCTGTTGAAATTTGATCCAATGGCTCTTGTGAAGCTTAGAAAGTAAGCAAGTATCTGGATGGTTGATTCTCTGGCAGGGTTTTGGCTTCTTCCTCAAAGGTGACAAAGGAGGGTTTAACATGTGACAAAGGGCTGATGTGGCATGGGTTTTTAAAGTTGGGTTGTGTTTATGATTAGCTTAATCATAAATCTGGAGCAGATTGGGGTCTAATTACAAGCCATTAATAAAAACCCAAAATGGATCAAGAACATGAATAGTGCATGTTTTAATCCATTTTAATTTTTAAACCAGGTGTTAGGCGCGAGTTTAATTAAATAATCAGATTAGTTATAATCTGTTGTGGGTGGAATGTGACATGGCACAATGGGGTGTGCTGATTGGTTGTTTAGGGTGAGTGGGGCACGTGTCACCATGTGACTGGCCTATGTAAGTTCTTTGTCTGGCCCAATATTACCCCCTATCGTTCTTTCTCTTGCCACTTTGTAAATAATTAGCCAGAAACTCATTTCCTTTGTTATTGAAGTTTCAAACTTCACACTTTTGCCCCAAATACTTTTCCAAAGTATTTTCAGGGGTATTTCTTGCCATATTGTGATACTTGAGGGGCTGTTTTGGCATTTTGTTGATAGATAATGGTCTTGACTTGTATGTTGAGCATTTTGGAGGACTGAAATTGCCAAGTCTTGATAAATGAGGGACCATTTTTGCCAATTGTTGAAAGTTGAGGGTCCTTTTTGTAATTTTGGATTTTTCAAAGGACCAAACTTGTCATTTCTTGTACTTTGAAGGACTTCATGATGTATTTGACTTTGTGGATGATATTGGTTGACAATTTAGCTTTGTTGAGGGGCTAAACTTGCCAATTCTTCAAAGTTAAGGGCCCTTTTGGCAATTTTGACAAACTTTAGGGACCAAACTTGTAATTATGAGGATACAAGGGTATAAAGTGTCAATTCTTCATAGTTGGAGGACCCTTCTTCATAATTCTTCAAATCTTCAAGGGTTGATCTTGGGAAAGTCTTCACTAGGGCTTGGTTCATTGTGCGGCTTCGTTTCCCGTGTTCGTTTTTGCATGTTTCTTGTGATCTTTTGTCATTATCTCAATATCCGTACCTAAAATACACAAGCAACAAACACAAGCATATATTTGGGTATTTTGATGATATTTAATGCATTTTAAGCCCTATTTGGAAGATGAGACTATGTATAAAAGCAGTCTCATCACTCCCCCATACTAAACCATTGCCGTGCCCTCACGCAATGCTAGAATAAAGTATCAAAGCATCTCCAAAATTCATTTTATTCACTTTATTTGAATGATAAACTAGCTACACTACTTATTATTACTTCTACTTGTGTTATAGACATAATGTAAGATTTTCATCGCAAAATGGGACGTTTAGGTTCATAGAATAAGAACACGTGAATGCTTCGTTAGAAATAATTTCATCGTCCTCGATTTTCACTCCAACTCCATGTTAAGCGTGCAACGAGATCATTGTCATTATAAGTTAGTAATGCTAACACTACTCATATGCCCTAATCACGTACTTATCCTCCCATTATTCCTAAGTTGTATCTCTTATATTTTATGATGTCTTGAATGTTTCACGAGGATACATTGTTTGACTTATGCGATAATAGAGATTTAGGTCTAAAAATAGAGTCCTAACGGTGTAACTAAGACCATCAAATCAATAACCCCTCCTAATAGACGACGATGTTAAAAAATTAAGTTGACAAGAAGAATCGATAAACACGGTTTTATAACGGTTTTGAACATGAGACTTATTACCAAGACTTTTATACGCCCCCTAACGGAAGGGCCTTATTATCTTTGGTTTACCTCCATCTTTTATTCAACTTCGCCATGAAGCTTTTATTATGACTTCGGTCTTGCCTTGCCTTTTATTATCCGCCTCATCGGTGGTTTTATTAGCCAAAGACGTATATCCTCACGCTAAGGCGAATTTTGGATCTTTAAAGCTTCGAAGATTAAGGCTTGATTCACTTTCAATTTTGCATAGATTTTTCGGCCTTGTGAGGCTTCAAATTGTTTGCTTGATTTAGGTGAGCACTTGAAATCTTATTATTGGGTGAAGCTTTCGATTATTGGGGTGCCAATAATTCAAAACCGTGACGCTGGCGATACCTTAATGTCTTCCCAATTTAATTACACGGAAGCTACTAGAAAAGACTAGAAACCCAACAATCCCAACTAAACCGCTAAGTCAATATTTATTAAGCAAAAAATATTTACATGCGAAGGGAGAATAAGCAAACAACGAGAACACATGAGTTTTTGAAAGAATACGAGTACTCTACGTTTAGCATAGTAACTTATAATTAACTCTATCATTTCTCGTCCTCATTTAAGAGACTTAGCCTAATATGTAGTTAAGGAATCAAAGCTAAGTGCTCAACACGCACGGTCGAGTCAAAAATTACTCTTATTCTCGCCATCAGAAAACCTACATTCGTGTCTTCAAACACTTATGAAATATGAGAAAAATTTTAAAATTTGGCCATTTTTAGCCTTATTTTGCAACAAAATGATAAATAAAACGATAAACTTTGGAAAGCGTGAAGGTTTGGCAAGGCAAGTATCTATTCACCCCCCCATACTAAAGTTAAACATTGTCCTCAATGTTTCGAGTCTAGGGGTGCAAACACCCCCATACTAGAGACGTAGTCGAATGCCTAATCTAGCA
Organism: Glebionis coronaria; assembly: GCA_025667525.1. Classification (NCBI taxonomy): domain Eukaryota; kingdom Viridiplantae; phylum Streptophyta; class Magnoliopsida; order Asterales; family Asteraceae; genus Glebionis; species Glebionis coronaria. Next base: position 322,915 of record JANFOE010001063.1, on the reverse strand, counting down.
TGGAAAGGGTGTAACCATTAAGTAATAGCCGTTTATGAATTGTGCTAAAAACCTAAGGTTAGAACAATAAAGTATATATCATGGATATTGAGAAATGTCTCCAAAGCAAACGATCGAGTGCTCCCATAAAACGAACACGAGAGGCTCCAATCGTGAAGATCATGATCTAAAAACCACATATCACAAACAACCACGGAACAAAGGTTGGAAGGGCACAAATCCCCACACGTAAGCTACATTAGACTAAGAAAGCGATAATATGTACATAGGATAAGCATGGGACTCCCCCACGAGGCTCCTCGTTTTTGATTACCGAGTCATGAGCTCGACTCGATCCCCTCAATACTAATTATCATTGGGGAAGGTGACTTGGTCGAAGTAGTTCAAGGATGGAACTTCCCCACCAAAGTAGTGCTTCAACCTATGTCCATTCACCTTGAAGTTAGGACCATCATCTTGAGCTAGCTCGATGGTCCCATATGGAAACACTTGAGTCACGGTGAATGGACCGGACCAACGGGATTTCAATTTTCCGGAAAATATTTTCAATCTTGAGTTAAAAAGCAAAACTTGATCCCCAATGTTAAAAACCCGGTTTTTAATTTTTGAATCATGCAACTTTTTAGTTTTCTCTTTGTAAATCAATGAATTTTCATAAGCAATGTCTCTCAATTCATCCAATTCATTTAATTGCATTTTCCGGTGTTTTCCCGCGGTCTCCATGTCATCATTACAATGCTTTAGGGCCCAATAAGCCTTGTGTTCTAACTCGATAGGCAAATGACAATTCTTTCCATACACAAGCTTATAGGGAGTGCACCCAATGGGCGTCTTATGAGCGGTCCTAAAGGCCCATAAAGCATCGTCTAACTTATCCGACCAAGATTGTCGGTTTTCTCCCACGGATCTCTCCAAGATCCTCTTCAATGCTCGGTTTGAAACCTCGACTTGCCCACTCGTTTGTGGGTGATAAGCCGTAGAAAGACGATGTGTAACCCCATATTTCCTTAAGACTCTTTCGAATTGGTCATTACAAAAATGGGTTCCACGATCGCTTATGATCGCACGAGGGGTTCCAAACCTAGCAAACAAACTTTTCAAGAACTTGACTACCACACGAGCATCATTGGTGGGCAAGGCCTTTGCCTCCACCCACTTAGATAGGTAGTCAACCGCAACGAGAATATACTTATTACCACGAGATGATGGGAACGGTCCCATAAAGTCTATGCCCCAAACGTCAAAGATCTCACATACTTGAATGATATTTTGTGGCATTTCATCTTTTTGTGAGGCTTTTCCTTGTCGTTGGCATGAATCACAAGACTTCACAAGGATTTGTGCATCTCGGTAAATAGTAGGCCAAAAGAAGCCGGCATCAAACACCTTCTTAGCCGTGAGATTAGCACCGTGGTGACCACCCGTGGGTCCCTCATGGCAAGCTCTAAGGATGTTAGAAGCTTCGGTGCCAAATACACAACGACGGATGACTTGATCCGCACAAGTTCGAAACAAGTAAGGGTCGTTCCAAAAGTAGAACTTGACATCACGAAAGAATTTTCGTTTTTCTTGAGTTGTCATACCCTTAACGATGAAGTTACCCGCATGGTAATTTGCAAAATCCGCAAACCATGGAGTAGAAGAATCAAGCTTAGAATTCACTACACCAAGTGTCTCGAGCGGAAATGTTTCGGTGATTTCCTTGGGCTCGTAAACACTTTGGTGAGGATCTTCCAAACGAGAGAGATGATCGGCCGCTAGATTCTCGGCTCCTTTTTTGTCAACGATTTTGTGATCAAATTCTTGAAGGAGGAGAATCCAACGAAGTAATCTCGGCTTTGCATCTTGTTTAGCCATGAGATACTTGATAGCCGAATGGTCCGTATACACTATGCATTTCGTCAAGACGAGATAAGGTCGTAATTTCTCAAATGCATACACCACAGCAAGGAACTCCTTTTCCGTTGTAGTGTATTTAAGTTGAGCCTCGGTCATCGTCTTGCTAGCATAGTGAATAGGCAAGAAATGCTTATCATGACGTTGCCCCAAAACGGCCCCAATAGCGTAATCACTTGCATCACACATAAGTTCAAAGGGGAGGTTCCAATTTGGAGCAACAATAATGGGAGCTTCGGTAAGTTTCCTCTTAAGGATCTCAAAGGCTCGTACACAATCTTCGTCAAAGACAAAACGTGCTTCTTTTTCAAGAAGATGTGTAATGGGTCGAGAAATCTTCGAGAAATCCTTGATGAATCGTCGATAAAAGCCCGCGTGGCCTAGGAAACTCCTAACTCCCTTGACGGTTTTGGGATGAGGTAATTTGGCGATGACGTCTACCTTAGCTTGATCTACCTCAATCCCCGCTTTCGAGACCTTGTGCCCTAAGACGATTCCACTTTTAACCATAAAATGACATTTTTCCCAATTGAGCACAAGGTTGGTTTCCTCACAACGTTTTAACATTCTCTCAAGGTTCGACAAACACGAAGTAAAGGAATCACCAAACACGGAAAAGTCATCCATGAAGACTTCCATCGTCTTCTCGATCATATCATGAAAAATAGCCATCATGCATCGTTGAAAAGTTCCCGGTGCATTACAAAGTCCGAATGGCATTCTACGATAGGCAAACGTTCCATATGGACACGTAAACGTAGTTTTTTCTTGATCATGAGGATCGATGGGAATTTGGAAGTAACCGGAAAAACCATCTAAAAAGCAATAGAAATCGTTTCCCGCAAGACGCTCCAACATTTGGTCCATGAAGGGCAAGGGAAAATGGTCTTTTCGAGTGGCTTCATTCAACTTACGATAGTCAATGCACACTCTCCATCCGGTCACGAGTCTCGTGGGAATCAACTCGTTGGCATCGTTTGGCACAACGGTCATCCCTCCCTTTTTAGGGACACAATGAATAGGACTCACCCAAGGGCTATCGGAAATAGGGTAAATCATTCCCGCGTCAAGGAGTTTAAGGACCTCCTTTTTGATGACGTCGTGAATTTTGGGGTTCACCCTCCTTTGACTTTGGATTGTTGGCTTGAAATCTTCCTCCATTAATATTTTGTGTGTACAAAATTTGGGATCGATTCCCTTAATGTCGGATAACTTCCACGCAATCGCCCCTTTGTGGTCCTTAAGAACATCGACAAGTGCGGTTTTTTCATCATTCGAAAGTTCCTTCGCAATAATAACCGGCAACTTGTCGTCCTCCTCCAAATAGACATACTCGAGGTGAGGAGGTAAATCTTTCAACTCGAGAATAGGTGGTTCCTCAAGTGAAGATTTGGGCTCGATACTCATAACCTCCTCGGGTGGAGGAAATGGGAAATCGTTAAGAAAATCCTTGATAATCGAGAAGTCCTCATCGTTGTCGAGGTCTTCGTCACAAGTACGTGGAACATTGCATTCTTCCAACGTAAAACCACCACCTTCAAATGGAGTGAAGGTTGGTGTCGAGTTATCAAGAATTGGATCCAACATAGTGGGATTGCCACTAGTTTCTTCATCACCAAAACCTAGAACTTCTTGTGAAAATTCCTCGCAAACCACGTCAATCATATCAACGAGGTTTATGGTTGCAACGGAATAAACATGAGAAATTTGAGAGTTTTGAGTTGCGTTTATAACAAGTTCCTCGTCGTTGAAACGTAAGGTGATCTTTCTAGCATGCACATCAATCAAAGCCATAGACGTATCTAAAAATGAACGACCTAAAATAAGAGGAACTTGAGGATCCGTGGGGATGTCAACAACAATGAAGTCTACGGGATAGTAGAACTTCCCCACTTTCACAAAAACGTCTTCCGCCAAACCACATGCGAGAATCGTGGAATGATCGGCCAACTCAATAGACATTCGTGAAGGAGTAAGATTAGGAAGATTGAGCGACTTGTAGATTGCAAGTGGCATCAAGTTAATTCTAGCACCAAGATCGGCCAAGGCATAGCATTCTTCCATATCTTGAATTGCACAAGGGATCAAAAATTTACCGGGATCACCGACTTTTTGAGGTATTCGATTAAGATAAACCGACGAACAACTAGACTTTTGGTGTAATTTCTCCTTGTTGTTCAACATACTCTTAAAGTTAGCGGCAAATCGAGGCATCATGACCAAGGCATCGGCGAAACTCACATTAAAGTGCAAATCACGAAACATTTTCATAAAAAGCTCAAATTGGTAGTTGTCGCGCTCTTGACGTTTCTCCTTCCTAAGTCTCGATGGATAGGGCAAAGGTGGTGTGGGTTGAGGCATAGTAGGCATAGCCTTTGGAATCTCGGGTTCCAATGATGGTAATGGGTCAACCGTAGGTGTGGTATGAGCGGTACTTCGTGGGATTGGGACATGCTCCTTTTGGACCACCACCTCGGGTTCTTCCTCAATTGCTTCCTCCGTTGGAGCAATTGGTTGAGGAATCGGCTCCTTAAGTGTCTTACCACTACGTGTGGTAATCACTTTCATCTCACCCTTAGGGTTGGGTATGGTGTTACTAGGAAGACCACTTGACGACGGTTTACACATTATTGCCTCAAACATAGACGAGATTTTATCTTCAAAATTAGATTGCCTCAATACGGCTTCGGTTTGCCTTTTCTCGGCCTTAAGAATCTCTTGTTTAATCTCATGTTGCCCTTGTTCCATCTTTTGTTGGTTTTGTTGCAACCTAGTGACATTTCCTTCCATCTTGTTGGTGTGGATTTTAAGTTCATTAGCTAACTCATTTTTCAACTCTTTCTTCAAGTCGTTTTTGAACTCGGATCTTAGGCTAATTATTTCTCTTTGAATGTTGTCAAACCTAGCATCATTACCACTAGCATATTCAACAAACTCACTTGGAAGATCTTTCAATGTTTGCAAACTCTTGTTGTTATTTTGAAAATCATTTTTGTTTGAAACTTGATTATTAGCCCCTTGATTCCCATAATTTCCCTTGTTATAATTGTTCTTAAAACCAACTTGATTGTTGCGATAGTTGTTAGCATTTTGATTTGATCCAAAACCCGGTGGAGTCATTTGATTAGAGCGGGAAACTTGACCGTTTTGGTTGTAATTTCCCGTGGCCGCAAAGGCACTCGAAGTGTTGCCACCGTTGGTAATGCACTCGGAGAAATCATGACCTCCACCACAATACATGCAAGAAACCTCAACCGCTTTAACCGTAGCGGGAGCACTTGGTTCACCAACTTTAAAATCAATCAAAAGTCCTTTCAACTTATCAAAAATCTTGTTTTCCAAGTTCGCCTCAATTTGGCAAGCATCGATGGTATTAGACAAAGAAGGTGAAGCCGAAGACGAAGCCTTACGAACACTAGACGTGCTACGAGGACTATACACCTTAGATCTATTTTCAATAATCACCAAAGCTTCCTCAACCGTTTTACACAAAAAATTACCACCCGCGGCGGCATTCAAATAATCCCTTTCATGATCATTAAGTCCATTGTAAAACGTGTCAATTTGATGCAAATCGGAAAAACCGTGATGAGGACACTCATGTAACATTTCCTTAAACCTATTCCAAGCCGTTGAAAAACTTTCATTAAATTCTTGTGAAAACTTTGAAATCTCATTTTTCAAGTGCGTAGTCTTAGAGGGCGGAAAAAATTGGTTCACAAACTTAGACACGAGATCCTTCCACGTCAATATAGAATTGGGTGGCTCTTTCTCTAACCAAATTTTTGCGGGCCCCGCTAAGGAATACGGAAAAAGCATCATCTTAATCGAGTCGTTAGACACATCCTTAAACTTGCAAGTAGCGGTAAGACGATTGAATTGGCGGATATGGTTGTGAGGATTGTCCTTCTCATCACCACGGAATTTGTTGTTTTGAATCATGGACAACAAACCCGTCTTAACCTCAAAATTCTCCGCAAGGATAGCGGGAATCACAATAGCCTCTCCATAACCCTCGGTGGGTGCTTGAAGTAACTCCATCATAGTTCGATTCGCCATGGTTGGTGCTTCTCTTACAATGGGTTCGTCAATAGGAGACTCCTCACTAGAATTGTTTGGAGTGATGGATTTGTTTTTTCATTTACGAGCACGTCTTGCTTGATTTCGAGTTAGCATAAACGTCACGTACAACGAGGGGACGAGCAAAGAAGATTCTTTTTGGTGTTTTGTATTTTTTCAATTTTTTTTTTTTTTTTTTTTTTTTTTTGGTTTTTGATTGTATTAACCTTTTTGGAACTTGGTGAAATGTATTAGGTAGACAAAAAGTCCACAAATCTCCTCACTAATCAAATCTCTTGATTAAAAAGGCCTCAAAGAATGAAAACGAACACGTGGAGTGAACGTCTTCGATGACTTTAGAACGATGGTGGAACACCAAATCGTTCAAGAGGGTTTAATCAAATTGAAACCAAGAAAATATATATGATACTTAGTAATACTTTGGGCGGCAAAACCCTCGATTCACTCTCACAATCAAATACTCACAAGCAAGCGGGGAAACGAGGCGGCGCGAAGCACTTAAGAGCCTTTTTCCTTAGGATATATTTTATAATATCCGCCTTATACCCACCTTATAGTTTGTATTTTCAAGATTAAGCTTCACGAAAGTAATTATCTATTTTTGCCTTTTTCTTTGGTTTGAGATTCGAATACAATGATTGGGTAATGACCTCCCAAGTCAAGGTTGTGATTGCTCACGTATTTGGAGTACTTGTGTATTTATTGTTCTACGTATACAATATAGTAATAATATTCACACAAAAACCGAAAAACGATAATACGTATTAGTAGAGTGCTACTAATACAAATACTAATTATGGTTAGTATAAAAACAACAATGCCAAATCAAAACACAACACGCCTCCCTGGCAGCGGCGCCAAAATGATGTTGAGTAAAACTACACCTTTAGGAAAAGGATGCAATAAATAGGGCAAGTGAGCACGACGATTTAGGAAAACCGTGTGTGAATGACCCAATTAAGTTCGTTCTCAAGGAGGCTAGTGTGTTATGTGTGTAATGACTTGGATTAATTTGTGATTATATTTGAGAAAAGAAATATAGAAAAGGGATTAGAAAAGAATGACGGTTATGAAGACGGATTAAACTAAGTCTAAAAAGGCGTACACGTAAAGTCGTAAAAACCACCAAAATTAAAATTAATTCCTAAAAATTCCTAAAAATCACCAAAAATCCTTAATAATATTCTAAGAGTTTACAAAAAATCAAAACTTGCAAAAACCTTTTAATTAATTAGATAATGACTTTTTAATGCTAATTAAAGCCCTAAAAATCAAAATTAATTATCAAAAAGCCCTAAACAAGATTTTCAAGTTTGTAAACCTCAAAAATACTCTAATTAAGCTAAAAACTATTTTTCAAAATTTTAAAACCAATTTAAACTACTTTTAAATAATTAAAAACTCCTAAAATCAATTAAATCTTAAGTTAATTATAACAAATAATTAAAAGTCCTAAAAAATATTTGGAAAGTTGCAAAAATCCTAATTAAGTATTTAGAACCTAGGAAAAATATAAAAACCTAGAAAATCAGACTTTTAATTTTTAATATTAAAATAATATTAAAATCCAAAAATTATAAAAAATTCTAAAAACTTGCAAACTAGCTTAATTTAACCTAAATAACTCAGAAATGAAAGTGAAATTACCTAAATACCCCTATTGGGCCTAGAAAATGGGCCAAACCCTAAACAGTCCCTTATTGGGCTTAATTAAGGCCCAATAAGAAAAAGTGCTCAAAATAAGCTCAAAAAGCACAGGTTGACTCAAAATTTGATTCTAAACAACTTTTTCCAAAGGCCCAAAAGCTGAAAATGTGAAATAAGCTAACTTATAATAAGCAGCTTATTCTTAATGGGCTTTTTGGCCCATTAAGCTATAAGCTGATGCCATAAGCTAAAATTTAACACACAACCTTCTTTTGACCTAACAAAGACTTCTGTAAAAAGAAATTTCAAATAAGACCACTCAATAAGCCAGAAACAAGTCAACAACTTATTCACAATACGACAAAATAGTCGTTTTTATGATCTAGACCACCTCAGAAGCTGATTCAAGTTGCAAAATGTTTCTTTTGACAAAACTAAGCTTAAAAACCAAAGAACTTTCAAATAAGCACACTCAATAAGCTGGAAAATCAAATAAGCACTTATCTTAAAAGTCAAACAAGTTGGTTTTCTAGTGAAAAGTCAAAGTCAAAGTCTGATAAGCGCCAGTTCACTTAAATGGGTCAAATAATGAAGATCTATTACAAAAAATAAGTTGTTGCAAGTCAGAATAAGCTAGAATAGCTTATTGATAAGCTGATGATAAAATTGCACTAGCAGGGGCTAGTTTTGGATGTTGAGCAGTGGGAACTTTTCCCACTGCTTGACTATTTTGACTTGTTGTCTTTAGTGACTTTTTCTTGGATTCAGTTTTCACAAAGGCACCCAATTGATCTTTGGATCAAAAGGAGTCAATAACAAGCAAAATAACACAATCACAAACAACCAATTGATACAGTTTAATCAATTTATCACCAGATATTGCACAGACATGAACAATGAGCAGATTAGCATTCAAGAGCAGTTTTAGCACAAATCAGCCAACCAAATTCAACCAAATGCACACACAAGCTATAATAAACTCCAATAAGCAAGTCTAAATAGGTTTCATGCACTGGTTCAAAGAATTAAGCAAGATCCAAGCTATAAAAGTTACTGATGAACACTACACATGCAGTTTTTAACTTTTGCTGATGTATTTGACACACAAGCCAATTTCAACACCTCAAATCTTTCAAACAGGTTATGTTAACTTTGTTTAAACCACTTTTATCCCTAAGCATGCATACACACTAAGTGTTCCCAAAATCCTAGGTCAAAACAAGCAGAAACAAGGCCTTAATAGCAGATTGATCAATTCAAGTGTTCAAACCCAAAAACTTGCAGCAAAACACTCTCAAACAAAGGTATATCAGATACAAAGCATGAACAATACTTTCCCTTAACACAAAATCAGATTACAAGCATAAATCAGTAGACCCAAACACCCCTTTAACTTTTTCAAATCAAGATTTTCAAAAGGAAAACAAGATTTCAGGCCAACCAAGCATCAATTAACACTCTAACAAGTCTAATAAACAGATTCAAGCAAGAACAAGCCACAAAATTCACAAGAACAACAGATTCATACAAATATCACCAAAAATCACAATTTATGCAGATTTGGAGATTAAGTAAGCAAACCTCATGGATGTACATCCACACCCACGAATTTTGAGCTTATGTGCTAGCAAGAACAAGCACAAGCTTCCACAAAAGCCTGCTAAGATTCAACAAGGGTTAAGCACAATAACATGAAAAATCAGAAACTTGGAAAAATCTTGATTGATGCAAACTTGTTACCCCACACTTGATTATCCCCAAGTTATAAGCCTCACCACACCTTAACCAACTCAGTTAGGATGCTATGATCAGCCCTATAGCCCAAGAATTCCAAGATTGGAACAAGACTTAGCAAAATATTAAGAAAATGAGGTCAATATGCAAACTTGTGCACACTCCTCTTTTGAAAACAGGTTTTAAACTTCAAAAGCAGTAAACTAAGAACAATAATAAGCAGAATAAAGATGGCACTTGGTCTTTCTTCAAATCACTTAACTCAAATTCATTAAACTGAAAAAGGATTTACAAGTGTTTGAACAAAGGAAAAACCAAAAGCAAACGTCTAATGAAGCACCCTAAGGCCTTTATATAGGCATACAAATGACTAAGGAAAGCTGAAAATACATAAACCCTAGTTGTGAAGTCCCAAAATTGCGCTTGAGGTCTTTGTCTTCTTTGGAGAATCATGTGACTTATCTTGGACGTTTGTGGGTGTATAGCTGTTGAAATTTGATCCAATGGCTCTTGTGAAGCTTAGAAAGTAAGCAAGTATCTGGATGGTTGATTCTCTGGCAGGGTTTTGGCTTCTTCCTCAAAGGTGACAAAGGAGGGTTTAACATGTGACAAAGGGCTGATGTGGCATGGGTTTTTAAAGTTGGGTTGTGTTTATGATTAGCTTAATCATAAATCTGGAGCAGATTGGGGTCTAATTACAAGCCATTAATAAAAACCCAAAATGGATCAAGAACATGAATAGTGCATGTTTTAATCCATTTTAATTTTTAAACCAGGTGTTAGGCGCGAGTTTAATTAAATAATCAGATTAGTTATAATCTGTTGTGGGTGGAATGTGACATGGCACAATGGGGTGTGCTGATTGGTTGTTTAGGGTGAGTGGGGCACGTGTCACCATGTGACTGGCCTATGTAAGTTCTTTGTCTGGCCCAATATTACCCCCTATCTTTCTTTCTCTTGCCACTTTGTAAATAATTAGCCAGAAACTCATTTCCTTTGTTATTGAAGTTTCAAACTTCACACTTTTGCCCCAAATACTTTTCCAAAGTATTTTTAGGGGTATTTCTTGCCATATTGTGATACTTGAGGGGCTGTTTTGGCATTTTGTTGATAGATAATGGTCTTGACTTGTATGTTGAGCATTTTGGAGGACTGAAATTGCCAAGTCTTGATAAATGAGGGACCATTTTTGCCAATTGTTGAAAGTTGAGGGTCCTTTTTGTAATTTTGGATTTTTCAAAGGACCAAACTTGTCATTTCTTATACTTTGAAGGACTTCATGATGTATTTGACTTTGTGGATGATATTGGTTGACAATTTAGCTTTGTTGAGGGGCTAAACTTGCCAATTCTTCAAAGTTAAGGGCCCTTTTGGCAATTTTGACAAACTTTAGGGACCAAACTTGTAATTATGAGGATACAAGGGTATAAAGTGTCAATTCTTCATAGTTGGAGGACCCTTCTTCATAATTCTTCAAATCTTCAAGGGTTGATCTTGGGAAAGTCTTCACTAGGGCTTGGTTCATTGTGCGGCTTCGTTTCCCGTGTTCGTTTTTGCATGTTTCTTGTGATCTTTTGTCATTATCTCAATATCCGTACCTAAAATACACAAGCAACAAACACAAGCATATATTTGGGTATTTTGATGATATTTAATGCATTTTAAGCCCTATTTGGAAGATGAGACTATGTATAAAAGCAGTCTCATCAATAATATCAAGTTTACATAGGTCCCAAGTCATATTATTTCATACAAATTTTACAAAGCATTTGAATGGAAATTAATATTTAAGTGCGGGCCATGAATTCTTTTTGTCTTCCCGAGAATTACCTTCAAGTACCTGAGATAAACATGATAAAAGAAAAGGTCAGTGTGTGATAGTTGTAGAAATACGTCTTTTAGGAAAAAGAACGTAAATAGGGTAAGCGTGCACGACGATTTAAGAAAACCGTGTGTGAATGACCCTAAAAGTGAGTTCGTTCTCGAGGAGGTATAGGTGTTGTGATTTAACTTGTATTTCTTTGAGATTAATATTGAGAAGATGGAATGACGGTTTCTTGGAAATCACACTAAGACGTAAAAAACGTAAAGCCGTAGAAAAATCACTAAAATTAAAAATTTATTAAAACTAAAAACTAAATATCAAAAAGGCTAAAAACAAGTCTCAAATAATATAAATAAAGACAAAAATCCAATAAAGATATTTTTAAACCTTTTATTAATTAAATAATTAATTTTAAATGCTAATTAAAGCCCTAAAATTAAATTTAACTAATTCAAAAGTCTAAAATATGATTTTATTGAACAATTACTCAACTTATATTATTATAAGACTAAAAAGTAATTTTCTAAAAATTAAAACTTATTAAAACTATTTTTAAGACTCTAAAAATGATTAAAAGTAATTAAAAACTAATTAAACTTAAAATAATTATAAAAAATAAATCTAAAAGTTATAAAAATAATCTAAAAATGGAAATAGTCCTAATCAATGACAAAGAACCTAGGAAAAATGAAAAAGAAAGAAAAATAAAATTTTGAAAATAAATTAATAAAATAATATTAAAACACAAAAAAAAATAAAAGTCACTAGTTGCGCCGCAACTAGTGGGGTCTTGCGCCGCAACTAGTGTTGCGAGATCACCAAGATCTGCAGGTACTTCAGTTGCGCCGCAACATGTTGTCTTGCGCCGCAACTTGTATGACGAACCTGGTTATGAACTATTGCACCAGCAGGTTGAACTTGTGTGTTTATGAGTTTGGCCAAGAGGACTTGACCTTGGCTTATTTTGGTATGCTTTTTGGACAATAATGGCACTCTTGTGATCCTTTGATCACAAGAAGTCAAGAACAACACAAATAACAACAAGAATCAAACATCAACAATCAAAGATCATGCACAAAGTTCATCACAAATCAAGCAAATTAACACTTATGCAGATTTTTAACACCCTTTTTACCTTTTAAACACTCCAAATTCACTCCAAACTTGACCAAATGATTACACAACAATAAAACAATCTAACTCAAACCTTAATCTATTAACCTAACATCTTTTAGCAACACAAATCAATGATTGTACCCTGCTTAAACCTGTTGCCAAACACCCTTTTAAAATCTAAAAACCAACTTTTAACATACCAAAACCTTACAAAACTTGATTAAACTTGTTCCAACATCTTAAAACATGCATAACAACACTTGAGAACACAAATCAACTATCTATAACACACTTAATCAATCAATCAAGCAAAATCACACAACTAGCTATTTTTGAACTTTTCAAGAGTAAAAGGAAGATACCTTAGGTTCTTACATCCAAGAACCTAGAGGATGAAAATCCTCCTCCAATCCAACTCGGGTTGGAGCTGAACTAAATCAACAAGCCTTCAACCTATTTGAACACAAAACAAGAAAGCAACAAAATAATATAACAATATATATATTTTTTGTTTCCTTTTTCTTCTTTCCAAAATACTTTCAAAACCTTTTTAAACCTTCCAAAAATGTTTCTATAACACTTAAATCACCAACAAACATGAACTCCTAACAACAAAAACCTTTTGAGAAGATTTTACCAAAATCTCTCAAAATCTCAAAACCTTAAACAACTTTGAAAATCAAAGTTGCTTAACCAATAAACAAAGTGGAACTCAGAATCAATCTCCTCACAACACACAAACTTTTAAAAACAATAAAAAAGGAATTACACTTGAATATTTCAAAAACCAAACTTTTTATTTCTTTAAAAAGGAATTACATGTGAGAGACTAGAAACTGGAACAAAGGGATCACCACAACTTGGGTCTCCTTTTATAGAGCCTATAGAACATCCTAGAAGCATAAAAACATAAAACCCTAATACATAGAAAATCCCAAATGTGCCCTTGAGTGCATTTTGAGTGCATTTTGTCCTCTCATTTGATCTTGGCCTTTAAATTTTGCTTTGTGAGCAAGCATATCATCTTGGACGTCCATTTTGCCACGTCACTAGTCTTGGAGGCTAAGGAATGATGTGATTGGTGGATTGGGGAATTGGGGTTTTGGTGCACATGAGTGGGATGCAGGTTTTTAGGAGTGGGAAGGGTTTTGGCATGTGTGAATTAAGTGTGTGAGAGTTTAATTGAGTTTTACCCAAGGAAAAGTGAAGGTAAATTCTGGAGAAGTAAAAATGATGAACAAGGGTCCATTGATCCGTTTTTTTGGGGGTGGTGTGGTGTTAGGCGCATTTTTATTTAAATGTTTCAGGTTTGGCACTTTTGGTCCTTGTCTTTTGGAATTTTTGGCTTTTAAAGATTTCCAGCCTAAAACTTGCATCCCCTTTGTATTTAAGTTTCATCACTTGACAATTTTGGCACAAACTTTCCATAAAGATGTTTCAAAGGCGATTTTTGTCATTTGGTGATTTTTCAAGGACTAATCTTGGACAATGTTGATCTTCAAAGGTCTTCAATGAGTCTTCCACTTTATGAGGGACCATTTTTGGCAATTTGAATTTGTTGATGGACTAATCTTGCCATTTCTTCAATCTTGAAGGACCTTTTTGCAATTTTGACAAACTTAAGGGACCAAACTTGTAATTATTAATATACAAGGGTTTTAAGTGTCATTTCTTCAATAGATGATGATCAATCTTGTTTTGTCTTCAAGTTTTCAAGGGTATTTGATGAAAATTCCATGATTAGGGCCCGGTTCATTGCACGGCTTCGTTTCTCGTGTCCGTTTTTCCTTGTATCTTGTGATCTTTTGTCTTTTTCACGATATCCATACCTAAAACACACAAGTAAACAAACACAAGCATATATATGGTATTTTATGACATTTTAATGCATTTAAAGCCCGAAAAGAACGATGAGATCATGTATAAATGCCATCTCATCACTCCCCCATACTAAGCCATTGCCGTGCCCTCACGCAATGCTAGGAATAAAGTATCAAAGCATCACCAAAGTTCAATTTTATTAACCTTTATTGAAGAGTAAAAGACTTGCAACATACTACGAGAATGTGTAAAGACATAATGTATGATTTTCATCACCAAAATGTGACTTTTAGGGTCAAAGAATAGAAACAAGTTAATGTCCCTTAGAGTAAACTTCGTCATCCTTGATTGTCATACATTCCATGCTAAGTGCAAAAACAAGATCATTGTTGGTACAAGTCACAATGCTAACACTACTCATACGTTCAAATTGTGTAATACTTTTTCTTCCCGCAATCCTAGTTATTATAAAAGGAAATGGGTTACTAGCATTTTTTATCTATTTGTCATGGATCACAAGTGATTCATATTGACTTATTTGAGTAGTTATTAGTCCGAAAGCAAAGTAGCATGATTTGATCAATAGTTAGCCGAAGGACAAAATCTTTTAAAACGGCTTCTCGTGTATCTCCTTAAGTTCATATCTTGGCATAACTCGTTTCACGATTTGAGACCTTTCTCGGACCGATATTTGGCATGTACTTCATACTTCAAATCTTGGGAAGACGTTCTTGAAATTATGGTCTTCTCTTCATATAATTGGAATTTCTTCACTTGACGTTTTTGAGAGATTCTTCATATAGGACCACGACTTCATCATTTTTCTTCAATCTTTACTTTGGATTTTGATATACAACGATCCGCCTCCTTTTCGGACTTGGATATATTTATCCTCATACCTTGTTAGGGTCTTTTTGGATAGACTTTCTCCATTCTTTAGGGGAGTAATAGCTTCTCGTCGTGTGTCTCGATCCTTCATATTGATTTTGGAATAATGATACTTCACATCATCTTTGGATCTTTAGCAAAAATAGAGCTCCTCATGCCTTGTTAGGGCCTTTTTGGATGATCGCCAATCTTCGCGTCCCGTTTCAATAAGTTATGCCTTGGCTATGAACTCTATTCAACCCCGAGCAACTTTTAAACGATCTTGCGCTAGAGGCTAAGTAACCTTTCAAATCGTATGACCTTACTTATTGCAATTATGTTTTATTCCTAATGCATTGATCTTATGGGAAGAAAAAGCCACAATTAAAAACATATGAGTTTTTGAAAGAACATTCTCATGTTCTACGTTTAGCATGATCACTTGTCTAACTCTATCATTTCTCGTTCTTCACTATATAAAGACCTCTAATTAAAGAGACTCGTGAATACTTAGCCATGCAAGTCAAAATTAAGCCAAATTTGGATTAGCTTTCATTAAGACTATATCAAATCAAAGTTTTGGGTTTTTAAGCCACCTATAGGATCTTGCACTTTCTTGGACTTTTTTAAGTTTAGAGAATGCGTTTTAAAGTTCCCTTGATAAGTGACTTTCTAGAATCAATTATAGGAACTTGCGAAAAGTTCTTGTTCTTAACCCGAATGAATTAAGACTTTCGCGTTTTAAAGCTCCCTATATAAAAGTCTAGCAAAACTTGAATTGAGCGGGTTAAGGAATGTAAAGGGCTCCAAATGCCCATCAAGTCAAAAATTAACTCTTATTCTACCCATCGGAAAATATACATTCGTGTCTTAAAAACACTTATGAAAACTAAGAAAAATTTTTAAAATTTGGCCATTTTTAGCCTTATTAGCAAAACAAAACATTGAAAGTTGGAAAACGTGAGGGCGTAGCAAAGCAAGTACCTATTCACCCCCCCATACTAAAAGTAAACATTGTCCTCAATGTTTCGAGTCTAAAGGTGGAGCACCCCCATACTAGAGACGAAGAATCGAATGCTTAGGATCTAGCATGGAAAGGGTGATCAACAATATATCTAAAGCCGTTTATTAATTATGCTAAAAGATAATTGTTAGAACAATAAAGGATATGTCATGGATTCGTGAAAAACTTCTTCAAACGAACGATGGAGGCTCACGTAAACGAACACGAGAGTCTTCAATCGTAGACAATGATGATGATGATAACACAATCACAAACAACCACGAGACAACGAGTTGGAAGGGTACAAGTCCCCTTATTAGTGAACATAAAGCATAAAGATAAGCATGGGATCTCCCCCACGAGGCACCTCGTTTTTGATTACCGAGTCATGAGCTCGACTCGATCCCCTTAAAATGTGAAAATTTAGGGATTTCATGGTGTGGTCAATTTTTTTGGCGGGGCTTACATGATAAACAAGGCCCAAAAAGCAACCGGTAAAAAGGACTAAGTCCTTAGATGATGCAAAATACCGGGGTCGAAGATGGCGTTCTCGTTTCCATTGAGAAAACAATTCAACACCACTTGGACATGTGCCATAAACTCAAAGAGTTTGAAGAAAATAGATGAGAAGTAGAAGGGTGAGACAAACGTTTGAGCTACTCGAGGTAGACTCGCACCAAGCAAATAGATAAAGTTTCCATTTATTGCATCGGTGGAAGACCGAGATTTCCCTTTACATGAAATTCCGGGATCGAATATCTCGTCCTCGGTGGACAAGGATGAGGGAACATAAGGGGCTTCCCCCATACTAGAACCACACAAAACATCGTCAAAAGGAGTAGACGAGTTTGTAGCACTCAAATCACGCGGTGATGACGGAGTTATATTTGTAGAAAAATCAATTAAATTACATTTAAGATCTTTTCCTTTTTTATCTTTTGAACTCTCCTTATGAAAACCCTTGTTGATTATGTCGAAAATATTCGGTGTTTCTAAGACGATGTTAGTCACACTAAAAATTCTCACATTTTGAAACCGTTTTGGTTTTGGTGGTGGCAAGTTCTCAAAACGTTTATCGACGAAGAAAACCTCCCCATCGGGGCCAACATATTCATCATCCGAAAGATCTTCCGTAGAAACCGGCAACTTATCAACACTTTTCAAGAATGAATGTTCGAGGTGAGGCGAAGAATTTTTCGATTCAAGTATTGATGGTCTCTTCCTTGTAGGCTTAGCACTCATAACCTCCACCGGCGGAGGAAATGGTAAATTGTTTTTGGAGACATTCCCTAAAACTCTTGGTGAAAATTCTTTGCAAACGACATTGGTCGAGTCACCATGGTTTAAAGTTGCAATAGAATATACATGAGAAAGATTGGAGTTTTGTGTTGCATTGATGACAAGTTCTTCTTCATTGAAACGAAGGGTGATTTTTCGAGCATGAACATCGATAAGTGCTCTAGATGTATCCAAAAATGAACGACCCAAAATTAGAGGAACTTTTCGATCGATGGGAATATCTACAACGATAAAGTCAACGGGATAGTAAAACTTTCCGACTTTAACGAAAACGTCCTCGGCTACTCCACATGCCATGATCGTAGAATGATCGGCCATCTCGATGGACATGTTCGAAGGAGTAAGAGCCGGAAGCGAAAGCGATTTGAAAATCTCGAGAGGCATTAAATTAATACTAGCGCCAAGATCGGCCAAGGCGTAGCATTCCTCCATATCTTGTATAGCACATGGAATCAAAAATTTACCGGGATCACCGACTTTTTGTGGTATGCGGCTTAGAAAAACCGATGAACAACTAGACGATTGTTGTAACTTTTCTTTGTTGTTTAGCATACTTTTGAAGTTTGCGGCGAATCGAGGCATCATGATTAAAGCATCGGCAAAACTTATGTTAAAATGCAAATCACGAAACATTTTCATAAATAGCTCAAATTGATAATTGTTCCTTTCTTGTGCTTTCTCTTTGTTACGTCTCGAAGGGTAGGGTAAAGGTGGTGTGGGTTGGTCATTAGGCAACGGCCTTGGAAACTCGGGTTCCACAATTGGTATTGGTGTAACCGTAGGTGTGGTTTGAGCGGTACTTCGTGGGATTGTAATGTGCTCCTTTTCGACCATCACCTCGGGTTCTTTCTCGATTTCCTTCTCCGTAGAAGTACTTGGACGAGAGATTGGTTTCTTGAAAGTTTTACCACTTCGTGTAGTAATAACCTTCATTTCTCCCCTCGGGTTGTTAATGGTATCACTAGGAAGACCACCCGAAGAAGAGGGCTTACACATGATAGCTTCAAACATCTTAGCCATTCGGTCCTCAAATTTTGATTGCCTAGCATCCGCTTTCAATAACTCTTGCTTAATCTCATGTTGTCCTAATTCCATCTTTTGTTGGTTTTGTTGAAGACGTTGGACATTTCCTTCCATTTTATTTGCATGAGTTTTAAGTTCATTAGCAAGTTCATTTTTAAGCTCGTTTTTCAATTCGGACCTTAAGCTAATCATCTCACGTTGCATATTATCAAATTTAGCATCATTTGCTTTTGCATAATCTAAAAATTCTCCTTGCAAATTTTTCGTGTGAGCATTTTGAAAACCTTGTGTAGTATTTTGAAAATCACGGTTTTGGTTTTGATTAGAGATTTGTCCATTCCCACTTTGATAATTCCCTTTGTTGTAATTGCGTGTGTTGCCTTGGTAATTACCTTGGTTGTTGTTTCGATAATTGTTAGCATTTTGATTTGGTGGAGCTTGATTTTGGCGGGAACCTTGGCCGTTTTGGTTGTAAGTTCCCGTTGCTACATAAGCACTCGAAGTGTTACCATCCGCGGTAATGCACTCGGATAAATCATGAGCTCCTCCACACGATAAACAACTCTTAGCAACCGCTTTAACCGAAGCGGAATTGGAAGCTTCTTGAGCCTTCCAATGGGACATTAGATTAGCAAATCTATCAAAAAACCGATTTTCCTCATTAGCTTCATCATGTAAGGCGTTAATGCTACGAGATGATTGTGATGACGATGATGAACCCATGTTGGCAACACTCGGTGTGTTACGAGGGCTATAAACCTTAGATCGATTTTCAATGATTTGTAAAGCCTCATTTGTCGTCTTGCACAAAAAATTACCACCCGCGGCGGCATTCAAATAATCTCGTTCATGATCATTAAGCCCATTATAAAATGTATCAATTTGATGCAATTCCGAAAAATCATGATGAGGACATTCATGTAACATCTCCTTAAATCGTTCCCATGCCATTGAAAAACTTTCATTGTTACGTTGTACAAATCGTGAAATCTCATTTTTTAAGTGTGTTGTTTTCGATGGTGGAAAAAACTTGTTCACAAACTTAGAAACGAGATCGGCCCATGTCAAAATCGAATTTGGCGGTTCTTTCTCGAGCCAAATTTTTGCGGGTCCATCCAACGAGTATGGAAACAACATCATCTTAATGGCGTCATGCGGAACATCTTTGAATTTGCTAGTGGCGGTGAGACGGTTGAAATTCCTAATGTGGTAATGCGGGTTGTCTTTCTCATGACCTCGAAATTTGTTTGCTTGTAGCATCGACATTAAACCCGTCTTAATTTCGAAATTCTCCGCAAGGATGGCGGGAATAACAATGGCCTCTCCAAAACCCTCGGTGGGTGCTTGTAGCAACTCCATCATAGTACGATTAGCCATTACGACTTCTTGTTCTATAATAGGTTCAACAATTGGAGGTTCTTCAACAATCAACGATCCTTGATTTGCTTGCTTTTGAAGTCGTTTACGAGCTCGTTTAGCTTGGTTACGAGTGATCATAAACTTCACGAAGAATGGGAGGTGAGCAAAGAAGATTCTTTTTGGTTGTTTTGTGGATTTTCAATTTTTTTTGTGTTTTTGATGATATTTAATTTTTTTGGTTTTTTTTTTTTTTTTTTTTTGGTGTATCTTCGTAGACAACAATCTACAAAATCTCTCCTCGAATCAAACTCTTGATTAAAGAAGCCTCAAAGGAATGAAAACGATCACGTGGAGTGAACGCCTTCGAATGACTTTAGAACTTTGGTGAAAACCAAATTGTTCACGAGGGTTTAATCACAAAGAAAACCAAGCAAATATAGTATACGTATTAATACTTTGGGCGGCAAAACCCTCGATTAGCCTTCAATCTCAAAGTACTCACAAGCAAGCGGGGAAACGAGGCGGCGCGAAGCACTTAAGAGCCTTTTTCCTTAGGGTATATTTTATAATACCCGCCTTATACCCACCTTATAGTTTGTATTTTTCAAAATCGAGCTTCTCGAAAGTATTTATCTATTTTTGCCTTTTCTTTTTGTTTGAGATTCGAATACAATGATCGAGTGATGAAATCCCGAATCAAGGTTGTGTTTTCACACTTTTGGAGATATTGTATTTTGGTTGTGATACTTAATACAATATATTAATAATATTCACAAAGAAAAACCGAGAAAACCGATAATACGTGTTAAGGGGGTTCCACTTAACACAAATACTATTTTGGATAATATCAAAAACAAAATTTTCCAAATTAAATCACGACACACCTCCCCGGCAGCGGCGCCATTTGATAGTTGTAGAAATACGTCTTTTAGGAAAAAGAACGTAAATAGGGTAAGCGTGCACGACGATTTAAGAAAACCGTGTGTGAATGACCCTAAAAGTGAGTTCGTTCTCGAGGAGGTATAGGTGTTGTGATTTAACTTGTATTTCTTTGAGATTAATATTGAGAAGATGGAATGACGGTTTCTTGGAAATCACACTAAGACGTAAAAAACGTAAAGCCGTAGAAAAATCACTAAAATTAAAAATTTATTAAAACTAAAAACTAAATATCAAAAAGGCTAAAAACAAGTCTCAAATAATATAAATAAAGACAAAAATCCAATAAAGATATTTTTAAACCTTTTATTAATTAAATAATTAATTTTAAATGCTAATTAAAGCCCTAAAATTAAATTTAACTAATTCAAAAGTCTAAAATATGATTTTATTGAACAATTACTCAACTTATATTATTATAAGACTAAAAAGTAATTTTCTAAAAATTAAAACTTATTAAAACTATTTTTAAGACTCTAAAAATGATTAAAAGTAATTAAAAACTAATTAAACTTAAAATAATTATAAAAAATAAATCTAAAAGTTATAAAAATAATCTAAAAATGGAAATAGTCCTAATCAATGACAAAGAACCTAGGAAAAATGAAAAAGAAAGAAAAATAAAATTTTGAAAATAAATTAATAAAATAATATTAAAACACAAAAAAAAATAAAAGTCACTAGTTGCGCCGCAACTAGTGGGGTCTTGCGCCGCAACTAGTGTTGCGAGATCACCAAGATCTGCAGGTACTTCAGTTGCGCCGCAACATGTTGTCTTGCGCCGCAACTTGTATGACGAACCTGGTTATGAACTATTGCACCAGCAGGTTGAACTTGTGTGTTTATGAGTTTGGCCAAGAGGACTTGACCTTGGCTTATTTTGGTATGCTTTTTGGACAATAATGGCACTCTTGTGATCCTTTGATCACAAGAAGTCAAGAACAACACAAATAACAACAAGAATCAAACATCAACAATCAAAGATCATGCACAAAGTTCATCACAAATCAAGCAAATTAACACTTATGCAGATTTTTAACACCCTTTTTACCTTTTAAACACTCCAAATTCACTCCAAACTTGACCAAATGATTACACAACAATAAAACAATCTAACTCAAACCTTAATCTATTAACCTAACATCTTTTAGCAACACAAATCAATGATTGTACCCTGCTTAAACCTGTTGCCAAACACCCTTTTAAAATCTAAAAACCAACTTTTAACATACCAAAACCTTACAAAACTTGATTAAACTTGTTCCAACATCTTAAAACATGCATAACAACACTTGAGAACACAAATCAACTATCTATAACACACTTAATCAATCAATCAAGCAAAATCACACAACTAGCTATTTTTGAACTTTTCAAGAGTAAAAGGAAGATACCTTAGGTTCTTACATCCAAGAACCTAGAGGATGAAAATCCTCCTCCAATCCAACTCGGGTTGGAGCTGAACTAAATCAACAAGCCTTCAACCTATTTGAACACAAAACAAGAAAGCAACAAAATAATATAACAATATATATATTTTTTGTTTCCTTTTTCTTCTTTCCAAAATACTTTCAAAACCTTTTTAAACCTTCCAAAAATGTTTCTATAACACTTAAATCACCAACAAACATGAACTCCTAACAACAAAAACCTTTTGAGAAGATTTTACCAAAATCTCTCAAAATCTCAAAACCTTAAACAACTTTGAAAATCAAAGTTGCTTAACCAATAAACAAAGTGGAACTCAGAATCAATCTCCTCACAACACACAAACTTTTAAAAACAATAAAAAAGGAATTACACTTGAATATTTCAAAAACCAAACTTTTTATTTCTTTAAAAAGGAATTACATGTGAGAGACTAGAAACTGGAACAAAGGGATCACCACAACTTGGGTCTCCTTTTATAGAGCCTATAGAACATCCTAGAAGCATAAAAACATAAAACCCTAATACATAGAAAATCCCAAATGTGCCCTTGAGTGCATTTTGAGTGCATTTTGTCCTCTCATTTGATCTTGGCCTTTAAATTTTGCTTTGTGAGCAAGCATATCATCTTGGACGTCCATTTTGCCACGTCACTAGTCTTGGAGGCTAAGGAATGATGTGATTGGTGGATTGGGGAATTGGGGTTTTGGTGCACATGAGTGGGATGCAGGTTTTTAGGAGTGGGAAGGGTTTTGGCATGTGTGAATTAAGTGTGTGAGAGTTTAATTGAGTTTTACCCAAGGAAAAGTGAAGGTAAATTCTGGAGAAGTAAAAATGATGAACAAGGGTCCATTGATCCGTTTTTTTGGGGGTGGTGTGGTGTTAGGCGCATTTTTATTTAAATGTTTCAGGTTTGGCACTTTTGGTCCTTGTCTTTTGGAATTTTTGGCTTTTAAAGATTTCCAGCCTAAAACTTGCATCCCCTTTGTATTTAAGTTTCATCACTTGACAATTTTGGCACAAACTTTCCATAAAGATGTTTCAAAGGCGATTTTTGTCATTTGGTGATTTTTCAAGGACTAATCTTGGACAATGTTGATCTTCAAAGGTCTTCAATGAGTCTTCCACTTTATGAGGGACCATTTTTGGCAATTTGAATTTGTTGAGGGACTAATCTTGCCATTTCTTCAATCTTGAAGGACCTTTTTGCAATTTTGACAAACTTAAGGGACCAAACTTGTAATTATTAATATACAAGGGTTTTAAGTGTCATTTCTTCAATAGATGATGATCAATCTTGTTTTGTCTTCAAGTTTTCAAGGGTATTTGATGAAAATTCCATGATTAGGGCCCGGTTCATTGCACGGCTTCGTTTCTCGTGTCCGTTTTTCCTTGTATCTTGTGATCTTTTGTCTTTTTCACGATATCCATACCTAAAACACACAAGTAAACAAACACAAGCATATATATGGTATTTTATGACATTTTAATGCATTTAAAGCCCGAAAAGAACGATGAGATCATGTATAAATGCCATCTCATCAGTGTGCAAACCTTGGTTTCCCAGATTTTTAAGCTACTAGGAATGATCATTGTTCATATGATTAACATAAAAGGAAGGGCCCCAATTGGTAGAAAAAAACCCACAACCCCTTAGGGTATCAAAGCGGAATTAGAACAACAACCATTAACAAGGTGTTTAGGGCACAAGACACATGAATTAAAACAAATGGATTGTTCATTATATTAATAACAAACAATCACTAGGTGTGTGTACATTGAATCCCACACCTAGTCGACACACGCTTTAGGTTTACATTGTGAATGAACTTATATAAAACCTAATAACCTTTGGTTCCTTTTATAGTGTAAGGATTAGGGTTTTACAAGAGATAATAATGAATAAACAAGTAAATCTTCTATTTAGATAAACTTATACAGAATATATCCTGCATGTTTATCTAAATAGAAGCTTCCATAGGCTTCTTGTCTACGTTTCTGTCAACTCTTGAATTACATGTGACAATGCCTAGATTACACATGACAACTCTTGAGCCATCAACGCTTAGTTTGCTCTTGTCAACGCTTGGATTGCTCTTGACAACTCTTAGACAATATCTTCATGTTTTCTTCGTTTTTGAGTTTCTGCCACATCAACTTTTTGACCCAACAATCTTCCCCTAGATGATGTCGGCAAAACTCTTTGTGTATCTCTTGTAAGTTATACATGATCTTCAAATTGCTTCCCTTCAAGTGTAGCATGTGTATCTTCCCCTTTTTGTCACATCAACAGGGAAGTGAATAACATATGCAATCTCGAAGATTCTCCAAATATAGGCTCTGTATAATGATCTTGAAGAAAAATAAATATAATATTCTTGATGTAGAAGTAGAATAACCCAATCTTGTGTTCCATGTCTTGTACTATCCATGTGATGAAGAACTTATACTCATCTCACCAAGTATAAGTAGACCTCGATCCCTTGTCAATATTCTCATCCTTTGTGAGACACTGAGCACGATAACGTAACTCCTTCAAGTGTTACGACAAGTCTTCATCACCAACCATGTAAAGCACGAACAAGTTATCTTCAAACCAATGGTATCCCTCCACGATTTAAAGATATGATAAAACACAAAATCGCGAAAGTCTTCTTCGAACATCAAACTTACCATAAGAATTCTTCCCCTTAAGCCAACACCTCTTCATGACGAATTTTAACGGAATAACATCTTCATACCATATGTAAAAGTACTTGATTAGATAACTCTTTCGCAAGGCTATCCCGATTACATAGTTTAAATATCCATCAAATTCCCACGAATAATTGCTAACTCGCTTTAAGATCATTAATCCCCTTTAAAAATATCCGAGCCATAAATATCAACATGATATTCTATATAAAAACGGAGATTCCATGTACCTTCGTGTGTAAATTCCATCTTTTTGTGTGCTAAAAACGTACCAATTTTCTCAACAACAACCATTCTTTTGTTACCCAAGAACTTCATGTATCCAATATATTTGTCATGTGTATTGTCCAATATCGGACAATACTTATCAACGTTTAGATCAACCATTTCTCGGACAACACTGTCAACGCAGTCAGTGTTTGACTTATTCTCTGTCAGCGTCAAAATAAAGCCTGTCAGCGTCTATCCTTCCTGTCAGCATTTGATTCAGTCCATGCCAAAATCAACTCCAATAATAAACTAGCGAAAAAATATGAAAGAATATCATATGTCTCGATTAAAACCATGATCCTCATGCATAAAAAAATGCCTAAAAACCAGGAATAAAACCGATTCATACGTCTTTTCTATATCACTTCCAAATTTGTAGGAGTTTCTACCAATCATGTCTTTATCTTGAATAAACTGTACATTCATAACAAAACATATTCCACGTGATATTTGGCCCATACCTTGCTTTCTCATGCAGACAACGTTAGCACCAATTTGCAAATAATTATTGCTCAAGATAATAATAAAAGCACACATTCGTTGACCACTTTTCCTTGTTAGTCGCAATCCCTATCTGTCTAGTTGACTTGGACCATATTCATATCATGATATTGAAAACACGCATCATGACGATCGTATAGCATCAACAAATAGAACATCTTTTCTCTTTTTGGACAGTATTAACGACTCCATCACAACATCTGCTGCTATAACAAACCCTAGAATCTGATGAATTTAAACCGAAACCCTAATTAGGGTTTTGAGAACAAACAGATTCGAGTTATACACCAGAATGCATTATAACAGCCTCCAAATCTCAAACGTTTCAGCCTTAAGTCGATCTAGGGTTTATAGAGACCCTAGTTCATGATTTTATGTAAAAGAGCAAAAACGTTTATACCATAATCAGCAAACTTCGACGTTGAATAACTTCATTATTAGAGCTCAGATCGAAGATCCCTTCGGTGAGATATTAGACACAAGTGCCAAGAATCTACAGTTCAAAAATCACGAATATCCAACGGTTAACGAAGGAGAAAACGTGTTTTGAACATGGCTATTTCCAGAAAACTGCATTCACTCACTGCTGACTTTGACGCTTAATAACTTTTTCCTGGGGATAAAAATTGACAATCCCTCGGGTGGATTTCTAGATATATGTGTATAGAATACACACAAGAAATTTCGTGACGATCCAAAGGTCCACTAAAAAGTTATGACCTTCTGAATACTGCAGCGCACACAAAAACGTCCAGAAAACCCTAGACGGATTTTTCTTCTTTTTCACGATACACGAACACCTTGTTGGTCCTAGCATCACGAGTGTCACACCCCACCATGGCGAAATATGGGGCGCGACGTATGGATATCATCACAACATGGCGTGTCTATAGAGATAACTATATGAAATAAGAAATGTCATAAAATGGAGACACAAAGTCATGACAATATCTCATCAGACTCAGGAGTCTAGGTATGTAGGTAACAGTCCTACCGCTTACCCAAGACAAACAAATAAAATAACCAAACAAATATATGTGTGTCACAGTATCACTTATTAAAAGAACAAATAAAAACTAAGAAGGAAACGGGGATTCTCCTTCTATATGCATTCCTAAGCTTCTCCAATCCTAGCCACTTATGTTCTCATGCTTAACCATAGTATCACCTGAAAGAGACACTAAAACACGTCAACATAAAGTTGGTGAGAGTCATAGGTTTAGACTCCAACGCTAAATCAATTACAAGTTGTGAATAACAATCATCAACAAAAGAACATATGGACAAAGTGCTACAATTATGTATTAACAACTAGCATTCAAGATCAATCATTCCAAACCAAAATCCAAGGCTCCTACCTTGCCAAACAACAGTGTACCATAGATGATCACACTATGTACCTATCCCAAGGTCACTACCTTGTCAAACCACAAGGTCACTACCTTGTCAAACCTCAAGGCCACTACCTTGTCAAACCATAATAACTGAGACGGCACGTGTCCCCCGATCCAAATCATACACAATCAAGAATCACATAGCAGTTAATCACATAATGTACACAAAAGTCCATCACAAACGTTAAAAACATTCACAACATTAATTTATAAACAACATAAAACAGTGTCTCTTCCATCCCATCTGGAAGTCAAAATCAATAGTAAACATGGGACTATGAAACTCACCTGATAGCTTCTTCACAAGTCCTCGCACTAGCAACAAGCTAACAAACCAAAAACACGAAATCAATACACGAACCAATCACTAAGATGGCTCATCAACCTATGATGGACATCTAGTCTATTCCCATATAATTACCTCATTGTTAAGCTCTATTCACCCCATTACCCTTCCTTAACAAGTCCCTAACTTGGTTAAGTTTAATAGCTTCCCGTTCATAATTTTACACAAAATAGTCCCCGTTTTAGGTCTCAAAACTTTAAGTCAAACGTCCACTTAAACATACCCATGGTTTCTGTAAAAGGAATATTCACACTTTTATACATGTTAGCTAAAACCTCCCACTTGCCCTAACCTTAAAGATACTGTTAAGGCCCAGATATATGTGTATATATTGCTACCTATCCAGAATTTACTGATTTTAAACGTATGAAAAGTTTATTACCATTAGAGGGTCTTAACCTAAACCACAATCTTAGGCCAAGTGCAGATCCTTACTATAATATATAAACCATCTCTCATGTTCGTGAGAAGATCCGAATGCAACCCTAAGTACCCCACACAACCCAAAACTTAAAAAGAAAACAGGCTGAATTCAAAACTGTTTTGACCTCCGACTGTTGTAACCTGTTTTTGACCCACTTCCCTACCTCCAATTTAGTTCTCGTTTCTTGATTTAGAAAGCCAACTCAATTACCTATCCAGGGCTAGTTTGATCGCATCTTGAATATTCCTAGAACTCGATATATGATCAAAACAATAGACTCAAAATTCTGCCCAGTTTTTAAAAACGGGTTTTAAACAAATTGATCTAATTAATAACCTATAACCCTTCTAATACAAGCCCTAGATTATATGGTCATCATATTATGATTAATACATCCTTAATCTACTGTTTTTATATAAACCCTAACCCTTAATCCATCATAAGAATGATTAATTAAACATAAAAACAATTTAATTAAAAAGGTTAATGAAGGTTTTTACCTTAAATCATTGGAAGATGAAGAAAACCTAATTTTTTTGAAGAACCCTAATTCTCCTCTATGAAACTCACGAATTTTTCTTTGTCTCCAGGGATTTATGTTTTTTTTATTTATTAGATAACCTTATATAGTGTGTACATAAAATCCTAGTACAAGTATAACACCCAACTTTCCTTTTTTTTTTCCCTTTTTCCCTTTTTCTCTTTCTTTGGTGCGTCTAAACCGACCCAAACACCCAATAAATTCGTTTTTTTTTATTTTTATTACTTAATATTATGTTAATAATATTACCTTAATTTTCCTTAATTTATTTCAGCTCCTAAAGCTTCCAAAACCTCAAAACCGTAAAACTAGTCAAATTTACGCGTTTTACCGTAAAAGACGTAAAATATACACTTTTATAAAAAATATCAAATTTTGAAATAAACTTTATAACAAAGTCCTAAATGACTTAAAACCATCCCGAAAAATATTCATATGGATAATTACCTCACCCGAGACCTCTAAATGCTAAACGGTAAATCCTAAAAAAAATACTACTACTATAATACTTATACGTATACGTAAAGACCACAATATCACCATTTTCATTTCATAGTCACCACTTGTGAGCTCATGAACATGAAATAACCGTTCCTCGATTTACGTATGAGTACTCTATACTCATAAACGATAACCACACCAACATCGTTCACACAAAATAAACACGTAAACACAAAATTCAAGTAAGCACACATAAAATAACCTAAAAGTAAGACCAAGTGACAAACCCAAAACCACGGTTGTCACATCACTCCCTCATAATAGAAATCTCGTCCCGAGATTCACTCCCAAACTCAAACTTATTCTCAGCAAACAAACGAGGATGCATATCCCTGATAAAACCTTCACGTTCAAACGTGAACTCAGTTTACACGAAAATAATCTCAACCAACAACACATGAGCCTTAACCGTCCGCGAGGAAACTTATCAAAACCATAAAGTTATGTAACCAACCTAACTAAATCTCGCAACTCGTCAATCAAGAACTGTCTTGAAACCAAGTTAGGAGCCGTAACATAACTCAACGGGTTTAAAACTGTCACCCCGATTTCAGTCTTAATCATAAATACCATAAATCAAAACTCATCAAAATATAAACACGTATAATAAGGTCTAAAGAACTCTCAATTTCCTTCCCAACTCATCTCTATGTTAACCCTCCATGTGTTCATTACCGCAAAATACCCAAAACACGAGTTTGAACCATGTTGTCTGAAAATTAACCTTGAACTCAACACTTGTACAATTAATTCGACCAAACTACTGACTTCCAATTACGAAACTTTCTGAATATATGAAAAGTATGTTCCGAGTACATAATTTTAGGCTTTTGAATCACCCAAAAACCATTAAAAACGAATAGGTTATGACCAAAACGATTTTTCTCAAAATATGCCTAGGCATTAGCGACAGTTTCTGACAGTTAGCGACATATTTTGACAGTTTAGCGACAGTTTCTGCCTACTCCGATTTATACCAAAAAAAAACGATTTTTTAACCCTAAAACCCCCCATTAATTACCAAAACTAGAACCTAATTTATTTTAATTCCAGAAAATTAAAACTCTATTAATTACATGAATTTAACATATTTCACTAAATAAGAACAAAATTTATAACTTAAGAACAATAACTTTAGTTGATCAAAACCAAAATATTTTAAAATAACCGAGTCATGCTTATATGTTAAAGAATTTATATTCCACCTTATTTGAAACATGATCCCGACACTTCCTTATTTCATCGACTACCAACAACTATTTTTTTCAATTTGCAAGTTCTATTTTTTTACCATGTATAACTCGAAACAAAAAACATCGTTACCCCAAAAAGAAATCTCCACCATCTCAA
Organism: Glebionis coronaria; assembly: GCA_025667525.1. Classification (NCBI taxonomy): domain Eukaryota; kingdom Viridiplantae; phylum Streptophyta; class Magnoliopsida; order Asterales; family Asteraceae; genus Glebionis; species Glebionis coronaria. The sequence continues at coordinate 292,857 of JANFOE010001063.1, read as the reverse complement.
AATCCTTCACGCCAAAATTACCGTACAAACAAACACGTGAAATGAGGACCCGAGAAATGCGCTACTACAGAAGTTGAACATCTCAAAGAGAAACGAGCTAGCAACCATCCCAAGAATACAACCGGTAAGTAGAAAATAATTTTACATACATAGGCATAAGCGTACATACACTCAAATCCATCCAACATATACTATACAAGCATGTATTAACTCTATTTCATGCGATCATACTTGAAAGTCCAGTGGTGTTGTGGCACATATATAATTATGTAGGCCTCCATAATTATACATGTTCCCTTTCACCAATGTACTCCCTCCTATGATGACACTTATAAGAAATTAATACTACACATAACACATAATCCAACAACTCACAAGCACATAACCACACAAGATAAGATCCAAAACCCCATGTATTAAAATAACATAGCCAATGCACGAAATACATAAACTCGTAGTCCAGCTGAACCAGCATAGACAAAATTCAAAATGTATAAAGAACATGAAAACATAATTAAGCGAAATCCAACAATGACTAGCGTATACGACCATGGTTCCACCCGCACTAATCAAAACTCGTAAAGAAAATAACATGTAGTTAAGTATGAACTTACTATGGTTCAATTCATACTAGTCAAAATATCGCAATAAATAACATCCAAACACATCAATTAATATAAAATGCACACATACTCCTATGACGCCTATATGCAGGGACCCTTAAGCTATAGACTAGGCTACACGACTAGGCAACCTAATTCTCTATAACCATTGTCTCTGATACCATTCTGTCACACCCTACCATGGCAAAATATAGGGCGCGACGTATGTATATCATCACAACATGGCGTGTCTATAGAGATAACTATATGAAATAAGAAATGTCATAAAATGGAGACACAAAGTCATGACAATATCTCATCAGACTCAGGAGTCTAGGTAAGTAGGTAACAGTCCTACCGCTTACCCAAGACAAACAAATAACATAACCAAACAAATATATGTGTGCCACAGTATCACTTATTAAAAGAACAAATAAAAACTAAGAAGGAAACGGGGATTCTCCTTCTATATGCATTCCTAAGCTTCTCCAATCCTAGCCACTTATGTTCTCATGCTTAACCATAGTATCACCTGAAAGAGACACTAAAACACGTCAACATAAAGTTGGTGAGAGTCATAGGTTTAGACTCCAACGCTAAATCAATTACAAGTTGTGAATAACAATCATCAACAAAAGAACATATGGACAATGTGCTCCAATTATGTATTAACAACTAGCATTCAAGATCAATCATTCCAAACCAAAATCCAAGGCTCCTACCTTGTCAAATAACATGGTACCATAGATGATCACACTATGTACCTATCCCAAGGCCGCTACCTTGTCAAACCACAAGGCCACTACCTTGTCAAACCTCAAGGCCACTACCTTGTCAAACCACAATAACTGAGACGGCACGTGTCCCCCGATCCAAATCATACACAATCAAGAATCACATAGCAGTTAATCACATAATGTACACACAAGTCCATCACAAACCTTAAAAACATTCACAACATCAATTTATAAACAACATAACACAATGTCTCTTTCATCCCATCTGGAAGTCAAAATCAATAGTAAACATAGGACTATGAAACTCACCTGATAGCTTCTTCACAAGTCCTCGCACTAGCAACAAGCTAACAAACCAAAAACATGAAATCAATACACGAACCAATCACTAAGATGGCTCATCAACCTATGATGGACATCTAGTCTATTCCCGTATAATTACCTAATTCTTAAGCTCTAATCACCCCATTACCCTTCCTTAACAAGTCCCTAACTTGGTTAAGTTTAATAGCTATCCCGTTCATAATTTTCCACAAAACAGTCCCCGTTTTAGGTCTCAAAATTTTAAATCAAACGTCCACTTAAACATACCCATGGTTTCTGTAAAAGGAATATTCATACTTTTATACATGTTAGCTAAAACCTCCCACTTGCCCTAACCTTAAAGCTACTGTTATGGCCCAGATATATGTGTATATATTGCTACCTATCCAGAATTCACTGATTTTAAACGTATGAAAAGTTCATTACCATTAGAGGGTCTTACCCTAAACCAAAATCTTAGCCCAAGTGCAGATCCTTACTACAATATATAAACCATATCTCATGTTCGTGAGAAGATCCCAATGCAACCCTAAGTACCCCAAACAACCCAAAACTTAAAAAGAAAACAGGCTGAATTCAAAACTGTTTTGACCTCCGACTGTTGTAACCTATTTTTTACCCACTTACTGACCTCCAATTTAGTTCTCGTTTCTTGATTTAGAAAGCCAACTCAATTACCTATCCAGGGATAGTTTGATCGCATCTTGAATGTTCCTAGAACTCGAGATATGATCAAAACAATAGACTCAAAATTCTGCCCAGTTTTTAAAAACGGGTTTTAAACAAATTGATCTAATTAATAACCTATAACCCTTCTAATACAAGTCCAAGATTATATGATCATCATATTATGATTAATACATCATTAATCTACTGTTTTTATATAAACCCTAACCCTTAATCCATTATAAGAATGATTAATTAAACATAAAAACAATTTAATTAAAAAGGTTAATGAAGGTTTTTACCTTAAATTAATGGAAGATGAAGAAAACCTAATTTTTTTGAAGAACCCTAATTCTCCTCTATGAAACCCACGAATTTTTCTTTGTCTCCAGGGATTTATGTTTTTTTTTTATTTATTAGATAACCTTATATAGTGTGTACATAAAATCCTAGTCCAAGTATAACACCCAACTTTCCTTTTTTTCCCTTTTTCCCTTTTTCTCTTTCTTTGGTGCGTCTAAACAGACCCTAACACCCAATAAATTCGTTTTTTTTATTATTTAATATTATGTTAATAATATTACCTTAATTTTCCTTAATTTATTTCAGCTCCTAAAGCTTCCAAAACCTCAAAACCGTAAAACTAGTCAAATTTACGCGTTTTACCGTAAAAGACGTAAAATATACACTTTTAAAAAAATCTCAAATTTTGAAATAAACTTTATAACTAAGTCCTAAATGACTTAAAACCATCCCGAAAAATATTCATATGGATAATTACCTCACCCGAGACCTCTAAATGCTAAACCGTAAATCCTAAAAAAAATACTACTACTATAATACTTATACGTATACGTAAACACCACAATATCACCATTTTCATTTCATAGTCACTACTTGTGAGCTCATGAACATGATATAACCGTTCCTCGATTTACGTATGAGTACTCTATACTCATAAACGATAACCACACCAACCTCGTTCACACAAAATAAACACGTAAACACAAAATTCAAGTAAGCACACATAAAATAACCTAAAAGTAAGACCAAGTGACAAACCCAAAACCACGGTTGTCACAACGAGCCACGAGGCTCTGATACCAATTGTGGAAACCTTGGTTTCCTGGATCTTTAAGCTACTAGGAATGATCATTGTTCATATGATTAACATAATCAAAGCGAAATTAGAACAACAACCATTAACAAGGTGTTTAGGGCACAAGACACATGAATTAAAACAAATGGATTGTTCATTATATTAATAAAAAACAATCACTAGGTGTGTGTACATTGAATCCCACACCTAGTCGACACACGCTTTAGGTTTACATTGTGAATGAACTTATATAAAACCTAATAACCCTTGGTTCCTTTTATAGTGTAAGGATTAGGGTTTTACAAGAGATAATAATGAATAAACAAGTAAATCTTCTATTTAGATAAACTTATACAGAATATATCCTGCATGTTTATCTAAATAGAAGCTTCCATAGGCTTCTTGTCTACGTTTCTGTCAACTCTTGAATTGCATGTGACAATGCCTAGATTACACATGACAACTCTTGAGCCATCAACGCTTAGTTTGCTCTTGTCAACGCTTGGATTGCTCTTGACAACTCTTAGACAATATCTTCATGTTTTCTTCGTTTTTGAGTTTCTGCCACATCAACTTTTTGAGCCAACAGTCAGCGATAACGCCAAGTGAATTCATAGAGTTTAATAAAATCATTAATATATCATCGGTATATAATTATTACTGAAAATCATTTTGTACAAATCTTTGTAATAGTCCATAAAATAGCCAAAGTCATTTTATACAAATCCTTATCAAAATCATAATATAGGCTTTTCCCTTCAAAATCATTATACAAACCATTGTCGTAAAAACATCATACAATACGTTTTATAACGTTGTATAGAGTTAAATAAAAACCGTTATATGAATATGGTTATGTAAAACCAAAACACGAACATAATATCAATAATAAGACCCTGTATTGCTAGTCAGGCAATATATCGTAATTCAGTGCGTATAGCAGTAATTTCGTTATTTGGATTATTATAAGCCGCATGACATTGTTACCTTACTACAACAATCAACGGGTAGCTAACCCGAAACTCAATTTGACCATCTAAGTTAGCATGTCGTCACAAAAATCACGCTATGGATACATAAATTCGCTTACTAATCAATGTGGCACGACGGGGATCAACCGTCAAGGCGCGAACTAGGGTGATCGTCCCCAAATAGTACTATTATATGCATAAGCGTCTACCAAATCCCGATAGTTCACAATTCATGCTAATGGGACTTTTAGTGACATAACCTAACTTTAATAATCCATTGTATTTCATACATCGGGTCATATAATCATTCATCGGGTCATACAATCATTCGGGTCCAAATCAATAAACAAATAATCGGGACAAATGGTGTCCTATTTTATCAAAACTAACATGTTATCTCCCTCGTGGGTTTATAAAAAATTTCATAAAAACATTTAAAAGAGTGCGAGGCTATGAATTCACATTGATGTGGGAAGGCGGTTATCGGCAATTTGGATGTACGATACGTGCTTCAATCATGGAAACCTAGACAAATAATACTTTTCTTAGACTCTTGTCCAATGACTTTATAAAAAATAACAATTATGTATACATATGATGATTTTATATATGATGATGATCAAGTGGGTTTATATATTCTCATTTACTCATTTTTGTGTTATGTATTGGTAACTTTTATACTAGTTTACTAGTTTTACTTATTTACATGTTTTAGGCCCAATAAGCCTATTATAAGCCCAATACCTTATATTAGTCCGTTTTACACTTTTATTATCAGTATTATACTTTACAAGTTCGGCCCAAGTGGTTTAAGCCCAATAAGTAAGTTTATAAGTGTTTAGCCCATTTAGTTGGATTAATAGTCCAATAAGGCTAACTTGGCCCGTTAATGTCCGTATGTTATAAAGATCGGGTTTTATCGGTTTTTACTTGTAATACGTACTCATATATCAGTATATGAGTTATAAAAAGTTTACATTAGACGGGTCCGGCCGTCTAATTTTTAATTGACAAAAACGTTAATTTATCGGTTTTAGCTGAAAAGACGTAAAAAACATGTTTATAGTTTTATAACTTATAAAACTTATCAAACTACTATTTTTATAAAATGTCCCTTTTATTTATTATTGTACATTTTTATATAAATGTCATATATAAGTTAGTGGGTTTTAATTTACATTTTATACTATATGTATTTGAGTGTTATTATAATACTATTAAACTTTAATTTCACAAAATCTTATTTTTAGTTTCATTTTCACCATTTTTACCATATCTTGAGTTCTACAAGGATATAGAAGCTCATTTTTGTATGAAATAAACTTCATATTATGTGTTACAAATAAGTTAGTTTTAGCTACTTCTAAATCCAAGTCTAAGTATCCCTAACAGTCCTCACAATACAGACTATTCAGATTGATACACTAATTTTGTTTTGATCATATCTCACTCATTATAATGATTCCATTGCATGGCCAACTCTAACGTGTGTACAAGACCTAATACTTACTGTATATTGATTCCACTTTGCCATTTTATCAATTTAACATATGGTTAGTTACTGTGTTTATACAGCTAAGTTATTAAGCAAGATTTTAACCCTTTTACATATGGTTTTCCATCTTTTTAACCATGTTTATCAACACCAAATCCCCACATAATATTTTAATCATAATTCATCATCATATACATATATACAAATAAAGAAAATACAAGATTACATAATAAAAATAACAAGAGGATAGGACGAAACAATCTCTATACCACCATTAGTGATGAAAAGATGAGTTTTTGATGAACAAGGCTTGGATTTTGTTGGCAAAACTTGAGATAAACCAATATCATCTTCAAGTCCACCAATATTTATAATCTCCTTCTGGGAAATCAGCCCTAGGACACCAAGAAATCTCCTCTTTGGATGTTAGAATCACCTCCAATCTCTATAACTTCAAAGGGTATTCAACTTGTGCAAGTTAAACATATGATTCATGGTTAAATTTTTGATCAAATGGGGTGTTTTGGGAGCATGGTGGACGTTCATAGGGAGCCAAGAGAGTTTGTGTGTGGTTTGCATGTTGTAAATGAGATAATGGTTTAGTCTTGGCTAGCTTTGTGTTGTTTACTTAAGTAAACTTGACACATCAAGAGTGTGTTGTGTACTCTTGGATGCCACTTGTATAGGGGTGGGCAAGTGTAAACTTGTCCCATCCCTATTAATTTACGGGTACTCCTCGATTCTAGTTTCCTCGATTTGCGTGCAATCGGGTCGTTTTACGAAAAATGTTTTTATAAATTATGAATCAACGACACAAAAAGAATCTAATAAAAATTGTCTCATCAAAAACAGAGTTCAAAAATGTAAATACGTAAACCTAGGGTTTCCGGTTTAGTCGTAAAGGACGTTAAATTATGAACGTAAGTCCTAATCTCTTCTCGTAAATTTGTGAGTTTATGAACCAACACAAATTTAAAATTCCAAAATAATATTCACGGATAAATTTATTTCCTGAAGTGTCGGACTGTCACCAAAAATGGTGTATGTAAACGTAAGCACGTAACGTAGAATCCTCCGGTTTAGATGTAGTCGATGCTACTTCAAGACGTAAACCCAAATTTCTTCCCAAAATGAGTGAGTTCATAATATAACATTAAAATAATGTTTTTAAATAATACTTGAGAATAAAATATCAACCATAAATTGACAGATTGTCACAGTATTTACCCCTAAACAGGATCTTTTCCCTCAAAGATCGATTTATCTTACTACTCGCTTCTTATAGAGTTAAAGCCAGTGGGTATTTCCTCCACATTCGGTCTTTTCTGACAATGTAATTCATTACAATACGCGAGTTTCATCAAACATAACTACAGGAATACGATCAGGATTAATGTTGAATAACTTTCTCTATTCATGATGTTCACGGGTTTTTTTGATGAATGCAACTTTTTGCTGATCCAAACTTCATCAAGAAGTAATCAGATTTTCACTTGATAGACATTTTATCAAGTTCGATATACGAAACATAATTCACGCAGCCCTTGAAGTCCTAGGGTAGATCCAGCTTATATGCCTTTCAAACCAATCTTTTACATTATCTCAATGGTCCCATACAACGGGGACTTAATTCCCATGATCTTTTAGATCATCAATTCATTTTTCCATGGTGAAAATTTTTGGCATAAATTCGCTATCCATCTTGCACTTCAAGATTTACACTTCATATTCACATAACCTCCTGCCCACTACCGGCAGTCAATAATCAGATCCTAATTTCAACAATCATTTCAGGTCTCGCGGGTCGGGTATTTTTTAAGGTTAGGTTTGGCATCATAGGCAACCTTAAACCTAAAAGACATGTCCAACTCACAATGGGTGTATGTCGGGTGTCTTCATCCCAACTCTTGCTTACAGATGCTCTCACATATAGATCCTAACAAGATTCAATCTGGATCCTAATACGATAATTATCAATGATAATCATTCAAAGGAAAAATGATTATACGGTTCATTACCAAAGGTCAATCATTCAAGCATAAAACAAAACTTCTATTGTTTTGTATCGCTACTTTACCTCGTCCCTTCGATTGGGGTGGTAAACAGTACTCTCATCAAGGTTGGTTCCCATTGACTTTTGAGCAAATCTCTAGAAATTCGATGCGAAGCAAGGATCTTGATAGAAATGATCGATACATGCACACTATGTTTACGCAACTCCTTTAAATACAAAAGAGTCAAATTCTTCATCAAGAATCTATCATTAACAGGAATGATATTAGCATATTTGGTCAGTCTCTCGACGATGACCCAAATCGAATCAAATTCCGATGATAACCTTTGCAATAGTTAGAGGTTTACTAATGTATGAGGCGATGTCTGCCTTCATAATTTGCCATCAGTACAACTTCTTCAGATAAGATACATTTAATCAGGAATAGCATGAATAGAATACATATACTTATGAGATTCTAGTATGACAAAATCTCAGAATCTCGGTATTTAGGCAACCACAAGTGGCCTTTAAAACATTTAACGCCATCGGCTTCTCAATTCTAATGGTTCACATTAGCCGCGAACCCCTCTTATTATTTATATTATCCTTTTTACAAGCATCAGCTATATTTTAAATTGCTCGGCAATTTATTTTGCACAATCTTTATTAAGGAACACATCCTAATTGATTCTTTATCATTTCTACATAATGTGTCAGTATCTACATTCACCTTTCCTGATAAAATAATTATCATGACCGTATTCATTCAAAAATTCTTTCTTCATATTTTCTAAGTTTTAGTTTCGTCTCAACTATCATTTATATCAGTTTTGATCAACCCGACGTCTAAAGCGTCGATGATTATTACAAGTAACTAAATTATAAATATTTAATTTTTATGAAATGTAAACGTAAAATTTATAAATTCCTTAGTTCGTCGAATTATAGAAAAATGTTTAAAATAAATTTGAATCTAATTAACACAATTTTTGTTGATTTATCGAAAATAATTAATAACATCCGTAAATGTTCGAAAAATCTTTGTTTATACTTTGGTCAGAATTATCTTAGTTGAAAAGCAAAAATTATCGTTTCAAATCACAAGTCTTAGTTTAAATGGTTTTCTCAATCCCTCTAAGGTTGTCTTGAGGTATACACAAACATTTACCCCCAAACAGGAGTTTAGTTAAATGTTCTGGGTTTAAGGGAATGATTCCTTAAAAATTCTTTTGATAAAATATTTGTCAAAACATATTTGCACTTTCTTTTTGGTAAAACCCAAAGTCTTAAATGGCTCTAATCTTTGAAAATTCAATATAGATTCTATTATTTATTAATCACACGGTCAAATACTGTAAAGTGTTAAGCCTTCATTCACATGTTAAATATTCAAGGTATAGGTTTTCACTACTCGGTCGACTCAGGGCATTCTACAAATAATTATTAACTCATTCTTATTCTTATAAACAAACAAATGGTCCTTAATGATCACCAACATGAATTTATCAAATTACAGCCTACACACGTGATTCACCAAATTTATGGATTCTACATGTGTATTAGTCAATTCAAACGACATCGCGTGAAACACATAATGTTCATTACAAGTTCTGGATGTAGTGATTGGAATAGATAATCTTCTTCGCGGACGCGAAGTTGATGATAACCATGTCGTGGATCAAATTTTAGAATATACGCTAGAACCTTGTAAATGATCGAACAAATCTTCCATCTTGAGTAATGGATATGAATTTTGATCGTCAATTTATTCAGTTCACGGTAATCAACAAATATAAGGAATGATAACACCATAGCTCTTCATGATGACGAGCTTGGTAGAATAAAAGCTTTCTCCGAAAACTCTCTCAGTTGTACGGTAATTCTTTTAATTCATATGGTGCTGACGTAGGGTGCACACGCCACAGGTGCAGCACCAGTAATATAATCAATACCAAATTCAACTTGCCTTAATGGCGAAAGTCTAGGTAATTCACCAGCAAATACCTCCTAAAGTTTCAGATAATAGAAACATCTTTTAATAAGTTTACTTTAAATTCTTTTTAGATTACAAGATCTATGACTAGTTCATAACCATTCATGGTATAATTTCAAGTCTAAATGCTGGATATGGTCATCCATCAAGAATTATTTAGATCACTTTTGATAATCAACATCTTATCATTTCGGGGAATTCTACTCGAGTTCCCATCAATTAAGACAATGTCGTCATGTCATAATCAATCAATCCATTCTACTGGCATTATCAACTTTCCAGTTTCGTCACCGTTGATAAGATGTGAATTTCTCAAAAGACTAATAATAACTCGTAATCCTTCACAAATTCAAGGATATTGGGAGATATAACTAACATCAAAAGAGTAATGTCAACGCATAATCTACGCGAGAGAATTTCAAGTCAGATAAAGACGAAAACATTAACGAATAGGAATATATCCCATGTTTTCATGATTTGAGTACGCATTCGAAAGCTCCTCGGATCGTTACCCAGGTCATTCTAATGGAATCTAATCAAAAGAAATGATAGGAACGTCGATACATCCAGTCGGGTATCAACACTCGGTAATCAGATACTTTTCTAAAGAATCTCACCACGGGAGAATTAGACAAAGATGGGATATCAATTGTCAATTAAGACAATTTCCACAGATGATTAAATTTGATTCATAAGAATAAATAGTACGGGCACATATGTAGGTGTTCCTAAAAATATGTACCTATTTTGCACTTCTTGCAGATCTCATAAAAATTCAATATTTCCCAATCTTCAAAGAAAATTTAGTGTTTATTAATAGTTTCATGGTGACTACTAATCAGCCTTGCATGGTCCCTTCCAAATTGTATGTAGGCGCGCAACTATATACAATTTTAAGATTAACGATGCAATACTCAGTTCGTCAAAATTTTATCATTATGTTTAAAATAAAAATATTTTCATGCTTAATTCTTGAATAAGAATCAAAAATAGATTTACAAAGATGTTCTTTGTTATGGAAACAATTAAGTTTTACAAAGTGTTTCATAAACAACTTTATTTTAATAACGATTATTTATAAGTCTCACTTTAAGTAATCCATATGGTGATGAAAATTCAATTTTTCTCAAGGATACTGTTTTATCTTATAAAAACAACGAGTGCTCTACAAAGGAGTGATAAAAAATTGTTCACCAAGAACTAACTACAATATATCAAGAAATGAGCTTAGCCAATTAATCATGAGGTTCATGACCTCGATGGCACTCAAAAGAGAATAATCCACAACGTAACTCAAATCGAGATGAGTACTTGTTCAATGATTGCATCACTAATGCGAACATTAGGATGAAACAATAAAAGATAGATAACATCGATACATGTAAAATTTAGCAATCAAAGGTAGTCTTTTCATTAATCACAAACAAGTCAAAATTGTACCGTAACACATTACGTGTCACTTTGTCATACAATTCCAAGAACTCATTCTACCAACTGATGTCTCAGTTAAGTTAGGGATTTTTAAAAGATACCACAATGAATACTAATCTACAAGAGTCATGGGGGTTCCACCTGTCCCGGAAGATCCATCGGTCCCAATTCAGAAGAAGATTTCTTCAATTTATTTCTTGGACACTGGGCATCCTCATTATTGGACAATGGCCTAGGAACAACCCTTAAAACGAACCAACAGTCATATAAAACCTTATAATTCAATCACAGAACTTAACGACTTCCTCATAACAGTCTCATATTCCATAAAGGTTAAATTTTACTTCATTCAAGTTTCAACCCACTTATACTCAATTCGATATCCTACCTCATTCTCCAATACTTTAAACCTTATTCTTATACCTTGAAGGGAAATAAAAGCTCGATATGAACAACACTTAATTTCCAATCCTATAGTTTCTTACAACAATAGTTATCAAATGAGTCACTAGTATGAAATGACTCACACATTCAATTAGACTTCTCGGAAAGGTACTAGTGACATGAGGCTTTTGGGTAATGGTTCCAATGACAACCTCAAGTGCAACATTCACCCTTTCGATTTCAATTTTAAGAATTGGGTGACAACGAATCAGATGACACCTTTCCAGGTGGTAACATTTTGTTAAATTCCACTCTATAAGGAAAGATCGTCATGACATTGATATCAGTTTTAATCTCGCCAATTCTTCTTCAATATCTTAATCAACTAATATTAACATTTCTACGAATATCAACCATTTTGTTCGGATAATAAATATCCACAACTTGGTTTAGATCTAGAATAGCTAGAATTCCTACGGGAATAGATTCGATTGCTTCGCTAGGGGAGTTAGGGTTCCTTGTGACAATCTACGTCGTATAAATATCTCGTATACGTATTAAAATAATCATCAAACAATCATGTAATCCAATTACAACATATATATATAATCCAAGTTATATATATATATTAAAATAACACTTCTCAGTCTGGCCTTGTCGGTAACTCGGGAATTCTTCGGCACCGTTATAGTCAAAAGATGTTTAGACATTTTGAGAAAAAAATTTATTGTTAAAAGATTTTGAAATGTTTTATTCAAAACCTTGGTTTTAAAAATCTTTCGTTCTCTATAACGAGAGCTCTGGTACCAAACTGTAACACCCCTAAATTTACACAATTCAATACAACGGAAGACTCGTTGGTGTTACGGGATAGCACATTACTCACATTATAGACAACGCTTAAAAATCGCGTCGTTTAATAATAAAGCATTTCCATTCATAATATCAAGTTTACATAGGTCCCAAGTCATATTATTTCATAAAAATTTTACAAAGCATTTGAATGGAAATTATTATTTAAGTGCGGGCCATGAATTCTTGTTGTCTTCCCGAGAATTACCTTCAAGTACCTGAGATAAAACATGTTAAAAGAAAAGGTCAGCGATAACGCCGAGTGAATTCATAGAGTTTAATAAAATCATGAATATATCATCGGTATATAATTATTACCGAAAATCATTTTGTACAAATCTTTGTAATAGGCCATACAATAGCCAAAGTCATTTTATACAAATCCTTATCAAAAATCATAATATAGGCTTTTCCCTTCAAAATCATTATACGAACCATTGTCGTAAAAACATCATACAATACGTTTTATAACGTTGTATAGATGTAAATAAAAATCGTTATATGAATATGGTTATGTAAAACCAAAACACGAACATAATATCAATAATAATACCCTGTATTGCTAGTCAGGCAACATATCGTAATTCAGTGCGTATAGTAGTAATTTTGTTATTTGGATTATTATAAGCCGCATGACATTGTTACCTTATTACAACAATCAACGGGTAGCTAACCCGAAACTCAATTTTCCCATCAAAGTTAGCATGTCGTCACAAAAATCATGCTATGGAAATCTTCTCATACATAAATTCGCTTACCAATCAATGTGGCACGACGGGGATCAACCGTCAAGGCGCGAACTGGGGTGATCGTCCCCAAATAGTACTATTATATGCATAAGCGTCTACCAAATCCCGGTAGTTCACAATTCATGCTAATGGGACTTTTAGTGACATAACCTAACTTTAATAATCCATTTTATTTCATACATCGGGTCATATAATCATTCATCGGGTCATACAATCATTCGGGTCCAAATCAATAAACAAATAATCGGGACAAATGGTGTCTTGTTTTATCAAAACTAACATGTTATCTCCCTCGCGGGTTTATAAAAAATTTCATAAAAACATTTAAAAGAGTGCGAGGCTATGAACTCACATTGATGTGGGAAGGCGGTTATCGGTAATTTGGATGTACGGTACGTGCTTCAATCACGGAAACCTAGACAAATAATAATTTTATTAGACTCATGTCCAATGACTTTATAAAAATAACAATTATGTATACGTATGATGATTTTATATATGATGATGATCAAGTGGGTTTATACATTCTCATTTACTCATTATCGTATTATGTATTGGTTTTTGATCCCAAACTTAGATCTATTTAGCTTTATGTATACGAGATTAGATCAAGTAATACACTTAGAGAAACCTTTGTATATGTATAAGACAATCTAAGTGTTATGCGGAATTAACACTTAAACAAGAACACACAAGATGTAAACAAACTTTCACTTTGATTAATGATATAAAACTTGCTTACAATGAAAGTGTTTAACGTATGAAAACTTATATTGAAAATTAACCTAAAGGTCTTCTTTTATAGACATAAGAAGCCTTGTAAATAATCTACGTATCAACTATTCTAGGTAAAGATAAATATAGAAAATACATTGTTGTTCCTATCTTTACTAGAAGTAATCTAGAATATAATAAACGTGTAGATCATATACTTCCATCAGTGCTTGTCTTCAATGTGTCAACGCTTGACTTCTTCTTGTCAACGCTTGATCTGTCAGCATTTGTTTTACTCCTGTCAACGCTTGTTTTACTCTTGTCAGCGCTCAAGTACACTGGCTATAATTTATTCCCAACAATCCTCCCCTAAACTTGATATCTACTCTAGTGATCAACTTTCTGAATAAACATTAAGGACTAGGAGGAATCTTACAAACCTTCTCATATTGGTAATAAATAAATCTGATCAAATCTTTGGCCACGTCACTTGAATAATCAATTTCCAGCTGAGTATTCTTCATCTTCTCCAAGACTTCCTTGGACATGAAATCTTACCACCTACAAGTAGATACTCAACAAACTTTGTAGAACTCAAATAATATACTCTAGCAGCTGAATATAATCTCCATTGAAGACCACTGAGGTCATCTTGAAGATCCTTCCAAATAGCAGGATCTTCATCAATTGGTCTACACATTCTCTTGAATGTTGACCACAGTTTTATTGCATTGACTGAAGTGGGAGCTTCAGTCTCATATTTGGCTTCTAACAACCTCCATAGGTCTACCAAGTCTTCTCTATCAGAACTTACAAACAAATATGTAAGGGTGGTAAAAGTCTGAACCTCTTTTCCATACCTGCCAATCTTCCAAAACCCACATTCATCTTCTTCATAGCTTACAATAGGGTTTTTGGAATCAAGTGGTAACACTTGCACCATATCTGAAGCTTCTAATGGTGAGAGCTTGAGGCTCTTTCTTATAACAGCTTCACTTGGATGTAATGGATCCATATCTTTGGGAAACTCAAGAGGGACTCCCTTTTTCACTGGTCTGGGAACAAACATTGCCTTCTTAAGCTCTATTTCCTCTACAAGTTCTTCTTTTCTTTCATCAGAAAGAAGTCTTAGAGTGTTTTCTTCCTGCACTCTAACCCAAATGGGATAAGCTCTGCACTCCAACTCTTCAAATGGAAAACCAATCAATTTCTTATGAGTCCAACCTGTTCCATGACATATGAGTAGCATGTAGTACAACTCCCTTCTATCCCTTTTCAAATTTGAGAGAACATTGCTTGCTTTGTGTTTCAGAATGACCTTGCAATCCTTTTGTACTCTGAGAAGAATCTCCAAACCCCATAACTGATCTGAAATGGTCAAATGTGGATTCTCCATACACCTATCTTACCAAGCATGGTACATCTGAACAACCTCTGGCATATCAAAATCAACCTGCAATTTCAACTCATTCGACTTATCTTTTGCCAATTCATCACCATACTCAAGCCTTTCTGGTTGTTCTATGATCATAACACTTGAGTCTGAACTGGCTTCATCACTTCCTTCTTGCTCTTCTAAAGTGACAACAAAAGGTGATTCACCCACCTGCTTTCTTTCTTGTTCCACAATTTTTGCAGCCAACCTTCAATCAAACTCAATTTGTGCTGCATTCTTTGGAACAACTTCTTTTACCATAATACCCTTACCCCAATGGATCAACTGTTGGTAAGGTAGATGGTAATACCTGTGAAGAAACTTCTTTGATGATGGATGATGACTGGAATACATCAACCTCATTAGTAGGTCTGTCAACGCTCCCTTTTGCTTTGTCAGCACCCAAGTTACTCATGTCAGCGTTCAAATCTGTCTTGTCAACGCCCAAAGTACCTGTCTCAGCGCCTCTTACAATTTCCTCCAACATGGCTGTAAATGACAAATTTAAGTTTGTAGGAGAGACCAGAGACGTATCAAAACCTGTCTGTTTCTTCAAACGTGTTAGGGCCTCAGCAACATCCAAAGATTGACCATCATGAGAGCCCTTATCACTCACATTTATTTGTTCATCCTCCCCTTTGGAAGATTCCTCCATCCCTCTCCTTGTGCTAGCATTCTCCAAGATAACAATCCTCTCCCTCAATTGCTTGAGTTCAAGGCCTTGTGTGCTGACAACTTGTACCAAGTCTGCATTTTGCTTTTGCAAGCTAATGCAGACTACCGTCAATTCCATCAAAGTCATTGGTTCCAATCTGCCCTCTTCTAAAATGGGTATTTGACCTCCCAAGTTAGATTCATTGGGCATGGATGAGGGCTTAAGTATGGTAGGACTGTCTTGGCCAGCTTCTAAGCCAGAACCAATAGTCCCAGCCTCATCCATAGCACCAACCACACTTGTGGTGGTGGTTCTCTCTGCTACATGGTGATTGAAGTAAATTACGACCTTTAGGAAAAGGAGCGTAAAAGCGGTAAGTATTAAACAAATGATTTTAGGAAAAACCAAGTGTTAATGACCCTAAGGTGAAGTTCGTTTCTCAAGGAGGTATATGCGTGTGAAAAACTTGTTAAATGTTTGTGATTAATATTTGCAAGAAGGGGATGAGAAAAGAGAATGACGAAGACGTGAAATTAATTACTACTAAGACTTAACGTAAAACCGTAAAATAAGCTAAAATAAAAATTAATTCTAAAAATTAACAAAAATTCACCAAAAATAAATTAAATAAACTAAGAGTTTACCAATGATCAAAACATTTTCAAACCTTTTAATTAATTAAATATTCAATTTTTAAATGCTAATTAAAGCCCTAAAAATCAAATAAATTATCAAAAAGCCCAAATAAAGATTTTTCAATTGGTAAACCTCTAAAATGACCTAAAAATATTAAAAACTATTTTTAGAATTTTTTAAACTAAGGAAAACTATTTTAATTGATTTAAAAACTATTAAAACTTAAAATAATTATAAAAATTAATCTAAAAGTGATAAAATTAATCTAAGAGTTGCAAAAATCCTATTTTATTGTATTTAAGCTAAGAAAAATGTAAAAAGTTGAAAAATGAGAAATTTGAAAAATAATAATAAAATAATATTAAAATAATATTAAAAATCCAAAAATTATAAGAAATTCTAAAAACATGCAAACTAGTTTATTTTAACCTAAATAAACAGAAAATGAAAGTAAAATGACCAGAATACCCCTATTGGGCCCTCAAATGGGCCAAAACCAAAAACAGTCCACTTAAATGGCTTTTTAGCCCAAAAAGTCAAACTTGGCCCAATTGACTTTGAAAAGCCCAATCTGATTCAAAATTTAATTCTAAACTCAAAACTCTAAAGGCCCAAAAGCTGAAAGTGAGCTTATCACAAATTATTAAGCAAACAGCTTATCCTTATTGGGCTTTTTAGCCCATTAAGCAATAAGCCAATGCCATAAGCTCTAATTTGACAAACAACCTTCTTTTAGGATGCTTAAGAGATCTGTAAAAAGAAATTTTGAAAAAGCACACTCAATAAGCCAGAAATAAGCAAAGTACAATTTCACTAAAAGACAAAATAGTCGGGTTTGAGATTTAGGGCACCTCAGAACTTGATTCAACTTGCAAAATGTCACAAATGAACTCAATAAGCCAAATCAATCTACAAAAATCCAATAAGCAACACCAATAAGCCAGAATGAACCAATAAGAACTTATGAAAAAGTCAAATAAGTTGGTTTTCTAGTCAAACCCTAAAGTCAACCTACCAAATGCTCCAGTATGAACAAATGGGTCAAATAATGAGCACCTATTACAAAATCCAAGTTTTTGCTGGTTAAAATAAGCTATTAGAGAGATTTAGTTGGATTCAATTGGAAACAAGGGCACCCTTGTGATCAATGAATCACAAGGAGTCAATATCAACAAGAAAATCACAATTTGGTTCACACAATAAGCTCAAATCAATCAAACAGTAACCAGATATTGCTCAGACATGGAAAATAAGCAGTTATGCACAAATAAGCAGATATAGCATGAATAAGCTAACCAAATTCAACAGGATGCATACACAAGCTATATAAACTATGAATAAGCACAAACAAACTTAAATCAAACACTGAATCAAAGTAAAGAACAAGATCAAAGCAGATAAATGTTACTGATATGAACTACAAGAACACAAGCCTACTTTGCTGATATAATTGACCACAGATCCAAATTCAGGCACTCAAATCTCTTTCCTTGGTGATATTAACTAGTTTTAATCACTTGTTAGCCCTAGTCTATGATTAGATCTAGGTGTCCCTTAAACCTAAGCCAAAATTATCAAGTAAACAAGATTTTATACCCCTATTAAGAATCTAGGTGTTTCAAACCACAAAATATGCAGCAATATGACCAAGTTAACCCAAACATGTACCAACAGATAGCAACAATAAACAACCACTCAACAAGCATCAAAACCTGCTTATGCAGTTAACCCAAACACCCCTTAATAACCTGTTTTGACAAATTTTCAAAGGATAATCCAGTTTTAACCCACAAATCAAACTAACAACACCTCATAAACATCAACAATACCAGATGAACAATAATCAACCACAATAACATAGAATCAAGAACAATCATGCATAATCACAAAAATTCAGAAAATAAAGGAGAAAAAATGAAAAGGGAGAAGGTGCAAACCTCCAAGAACTACATCCAGGCCCTGGATTGTTTGAGCTGAGGTACTAGCAGAACAAGTACCAGCTTCCAAATACCTGCTATGATGAACAAACAAAAGTGATGCACAATAAACAAGCACTTTTCTGATTTTTGAAACCTAAGTTTTATCACTTAAAACATTGCCTCAAAAACCTTCAAACATTAAAATGGAACTCAGAATTAGGTTATTCATACACCAACTTTTAATAAACAAGAACAAGATTTCATAAATTTCAGAAAATCAAATTTTATAACTTAAAAAGGGATTACAAAGATTGATAGCCTAAAACTGGAACAAAAGCTCTCTCACAGGTTGAGGAGTCTTTTTATAGGAAAATGCTAGCTATGCGCTATTCACAAACCCTAGAAGTGAAATTCCTATAATGTCTTTGAGGTCTTCTAGATGATTCTAGGTTGTGAGCTGTCCAAAATGATCCCATCCGTTTAAAATAGCTTTGGGATGAAGCTAAGAGTGTGGGCTGTTGATCTTGACACGTGGCTTAACTTGGAGAGGAAGTTACGTTTTGATTGGTTGAAAAGGAATTGGGGGTGGGGTCCATAGTGAGTGGGAGTGAGGGTTTTTGATGTGGGATGTGTTTTCTGCATATGTGAATCACACATGTGCCAAGGTAATTGAAATTAACCCTTTGTTTTAAGTGAGTAAATTCGGGGTGGTGAAAAGGTGAACAGTGGTAAGTTTGATCCGATTTTGGTGGAAAGTTGTGTGTTTGGCGGATTTCTTGGTTTGAATGTTTGAACTTGTTAACTATGGTCCTCAACCTTTGGAAAAGATGGTATAACAAGTTTATTTTCCTTATAAACTCGTTTCCTTTGTATTTTGAAGTTTCTGAATTCCCACATTGGCCACAAAATGTTTTGGAAAAAGGATTTAGGGCTTTTAACACTTTAGGCTAATTACAATTTCAGTCCTTTTGATATTTAAACCATTTTTCAAGGACTAGAAATATAATATTCTTGAACTTGAAGGGCTTCTTTGGAAATTGGACTTTATGAAAGGCCATTCTTGACTTTTGGGATTTGTTGAAGGACTAATCATGCCAATTCTTCAAAGTTGAAGGACCATTTGTGTAATTTTGAAAAACTTAAGGGACCAAACATGTAATTATGAATTCACAAGGGTTTTAAGTGTCATTTCTTCATTCATTGAGGATCAATCTTGCATATCTTCAAGTCTTCAAGGATAAATGTTGGATAATTCATGAACTAGGGCCCGGTTCTTTGTACGGCTTCGTTTCTCGTGTCCATTTTTCCTTGTTTCATGTGATCTTTTGTCTTTTTCACGATATTCATACCTAAAATACACAAGTAAACAAACACAAGCATATATATGGTATTTTATGACATTTTTATGCATTTAAAGCCCGAAAAGAACGATAAGATCATGTATAAATGCCATCTCATCACTCCCCCATACTAAGCCATTGTCGTGCCCTCACGCAATGCTAGAATAAAGTATCTAAGCATCACCAAAGTTCAATTTTATTAACCTTTATTGAAGAGTAAAAGACTTGCAATAATACTACGAAGATGTGTAAAGACATAATGTATGATTTTCATCACGAATGTGACTTTTAGGTTCAAAGAATAGAAACAAGCAAATGTACCTTAGAGTAAACTTCGTCATCCTTGATTGTCATACATTCCATGCTAAGTGCAAAAACGAGATCATTGTTGGTACAAGTCACAATGCTAACACTACTCATACGTCCAAATTGTGTAATACTTTTTCTCCCCGCAATCCTAGTTATTATAAAAGGAAATGGGTTACTAGCATTTTTCATCTATTTGTCATGGATCACAAGTGATTCATATTGACCTATTTGAGTAGTTATTAGTCCGAAAGCAAAGTAGCACGATTTAATCGATAGATAGCCGAAGGACAAAATCTTTTAAAACGGCTTCTCGTGTATCTCCTTAAGTTCATATCTTGGCATAACTCGTTTCACGATTTGAAACCTTTCTCGGACCGATATTTGGCATGTACTTCATACTTCAAATCTTGGGAAGACGTTCTTGAAATTATGGTATTCTCTTTATATTTTTGGAATTTCTTCACTTGACGTTTTTTGAGAAATTCTTCATATTCGGACCACTACTTCATCATTTTTCTTCAATCTATACTTGGGATTTTGATATACAACGATCCGCCTCCTTTTCGGACTTGGATAAATTTATCCTCATACCTTGTAAGGGTCTTTTTGGATAGACTTTCTTCATGATCTTTAGGGGAGTAATTTCTTTTCGTCGTGTGTCTCGATCCTTCATATTGATTTTGGAATAATGATACTTCACATCATCTTGGATCATTAGCAACAAAATAGGGCTCCTCATGCCTTGTTAGGGCCTTTTTGGATCTTCACCAATCTTCGCGTCCCGCTTCAATAAGTTATGCCTTGGCTATGAACTCTATTCAACCCCGAGAAACGTTTAAACGATCTTGCGCTAGAGGCTAAGTAACCTTTCAAATCGTACGACCTTACTTATTACAATTATATTTATTCCTAATGCATTGATCTTATGGGAAGAAAAAGCCACAATTAAAAACATATGAGTTTTTGAAAGAACATTTTCATGTTATACGTTTAGCATGATCACTTGTTTAACTCTATCATCTCTCGTTCTTCAGTATATAAAGACCTCTAATTAAAGAGACTCGTGAATACTTAGCCATGCAAGTCAAAATTAAGCCAAATTTGGATTAGCTTTCATTAAGACTATATCAAATCAAAGTTTTGGGTTTTCAAGCCACCTATAGGATCTTGCACTTTATTGGACTTTTACAAGTTTAGAGAATGCATTTTATAGTTCCCTTGATAAGTGACTTTCTAGGATCAATTATAGGAACTTGCGAGAAGTTCTTGTTCTTAACCCGAATGAGCTAAGACTTTCGCGTTTTAAAGCTTACTATATAAAAGTCTAGCAAAACTTGAATTGAGCGGGTTAAGGAATGTAAATGGCTCCAAATACCCATCAATTAAAAAATTAGCTCTTATTCTACCAATCGGAAAATATACATTCGTGTCTTAAAAACACTTATGGAAACTAAGAAAAATTTTAAAATTGGCCATTTTTAGCCTTATTATCAACAAAAACAAAACATTGAAAGTTGGAAAGCGTGAGGGCGTAGCAAAGCAAGTACCTATTCACCCCCCATACTAAAAGTAAACATTGTCCTCAATGTTTCGAGTCTAAAGGTGGAGCACCCCATACTAGAGACGAAGAATCGAATGCATAGGATCTAGCATGGAAAGGGTGATCAACAATATATCTAAAGCCGTTTATCAAGTATGCCAAAAGATAATTGTTAGAACAATAAAGGATATGTCAATGGATTCGTGAAAAACTTTTGCAAGCAAACGATGGAGACTCACGTAAACGAACACGAGAGTCTTCAATCGTAGATGATGATGATCTAGATAACACAATCACAAACAACCACGAGACAACGAGTTGGAAGGGTACAAGTCCCCTTATTAGTGAATAGTAAGCATAAAAGGATAAGCATGGGATCTCCCCCACGAGGCACCTTGTTTTTGATTACCGAGTCATGAGCTCGACTCGATCCCCTCAATGATAACTATCATTGGGGAAGGTGACTTGGTCGAGGTCAACCATTGAAGGAATTTCCCCACCAAAGTAGTGCTTAAGCCTATGTCCATTCACCTTGAAGTTAGGACCATCATCTTGAGCTAGCTCGATGGTCCCATAAGGAAACACTTGTGTAACGGTGAACGGACCCGACCAACGAGATTTAAATTTCCTGGAAAATATCTTAAGTCTAGAGTTAAAAAGTAACACTTGATCACCAACGTTAAAAACCCGGTTTTTAATCTTTGCATCATGAAACTTTTTAGTCTTTTCTTTGAAAATCAATGAATTTTCATAAGCATTGTCTCCTAATTCATCCAATTCATTCAATTGTATTTTCCGGTGATCTCCCGCGGTCTTCAAGTCAAAGTTTGCATGCTTAAGGGCCCAATATGCCTTGTGCTCCAATTCAATGGGTAAATGACAACTCTTCCCATAGACTAACTTATAAGTAGTGCAACCGATAGGTGTCTTATAAGCGGTCCTAAAGGCCCATAAAGCGTCATCGAGTTTGTCAGACCATGAAGCACGGTTTTCTCCAATTGACCTCTCTAAAATCCTCTTCAAAGCTCGGTTCGAAACCTCGACTTGCCCACTCGTTTGCGGGTGATAAGCCGTAGAAAGACGATGAGTAACTCCATATTTCTTTAAGACCTTCTCGAATTGGTCATTACAAAAATGGGTTCCACGATCGCTTATAATAGTACGAGGGGTTCTGAACCGAGAGAATAGTTGCTTCAAAAACTTCACTACCACACGAGCATCATTAATAGGCAAAGCCTTAGCTTCCACCCACTTAGAAAGGTAGTCTACCGCGACGAGGATATACTTGTTACCATGAGACGATGGGAACGGCCCCATAAAGTCTATACCCCATATGTCGAAAATCTCACACACTTGAATTATGTTTTGCGGCATTTCATCACGTTGAGACGATTTTCCTTGACGTTGGCACGAATCAAACGACTTCACAAGTGCGTGTGCATCA
The DNA here is from genome assembly GCA_025667525.1 of Glebionis coronaria. Classification (NCBI taxonomy): domain Eukaryota; kingdom Viridiplantae; phylum Streptophyta; class Magnoliopsida; order Asterales; family Asteraceae; genus Glebionis; species Glebionis coronaria. The sequence continues at coordinate 269,566 of JANFOE010001063.1, read as the reverse complement.
CGATAGATAAAAGGCCAAAAGAAGCCGGCATCGAACACTTTCTTATCCGTGAGATTAGCACCATGGTGACCACCCGTGGGTCCCTCGTGACAAGCTCTAAGGATGTTAGAAGCTTTGGCACCAAAAATACAACGTCGAACGAGTTGATCCGCACAAACCCGAAAGAGATAAGGGTCGTCCCAAAAATAGAACTTGACGTCACGAAAGAATTTTCGCTTTTGTTGTGTCGTCATACCCTTGATTATGAAATTGCCCGCATGGTAATTTGCAATGTCGGTAAACCATGGGGTGGTGTCTTTAGAATTTACTACACCGAGAGTCTCGAGAGGAAATGTTTCGGTGATTTCCTTATTCTAGAAAACATCTTTGTGAGGATCTTCTAGACGAGAGAGATGATCGGTCGCTAGATTCTCGGCTCCTTTTTTGTCAAGCACGGTGACATCAAATTCTTGGAGGAGGAGCATCCAACGAAGCAATCTCGGCTTAGCGTCTTGATTAGCTAAGAGATACTTGATAGACGAATGGTCGGTATACACGATGCTTTTAGTCAAGACGAGATAAGGTCGGAATTTCTCAAAAGCATAGACCACGGCAAGGAATTCCTTTTCCGTTGTGGTGTACTTTAATTGAGCCTCGGTCATCGTCTTACTAGCATAATGGATAGGACGGAAATGCTTGTCATAACGTTGCCCTAAGACGACCCCTATAGCATAATCACTTGCATCGCACATGATTTCAAAGGGTAATTCCTAATTAGGAGCAACAAGAATGGGAGCTTCGGTAAGTTTCCTTTTGAGAGTTTCGAAAGCTCTAACACAATCCTCATTGAAGTTAAAAGGGGCATCCTTCTCGAGAAGGTGTGTCATAGGTCGAGAGATTTTCGATAAGTCCTTGATGAAACGACGATAAAAGCCCGCGTGGCCTAGGAAACTCCTAACTCCCTTAACGGTTTTGGGATGAGGTAACTTGGCGATGACGTCTACCTTAGCTTTATCGACCTCAATCCCCGCTTTCGACACCTTATGTCCTAAGATGATTCCTTGTTTACACATAAAATGACATTTTTCCCAATTAAGCACAAGATTGGTTTCTTCACAACGTTTTAACATTTGTTCGAGATTAGATAAACACGACGTTAACGAATTGCCAAACACCGAAAAGTCATCCATAAACACTTCCATCGACTTCTCGATCATATCATGAAAAATCGCCATCATACACCGTTGAAACGTACCAGGTGCATTACAAAGTCTGAAAGGCATCCTACGATAAGCAAACGTTCCATAAGGACACGTAAACGTAGTCATCTCTTGATCACGAGGGTCGATAGGGATTTGAAAGTAACCGGAAAAACCATCTAAAAAGCAATAGAATTCATTTCCCGCGAGTCGCTCCAACATTTGATCCATGAAGGGCAAAGGAAAGTGGTCTTTACGAGTGGCATGATTTAACTTTCGGTAGTCAATACACACCCTCCAATCGGTCACAACACGAGTGGGAATTAACTCGTTGTTTTCATTAGGCACAACGGTCATTCCTCCCTTTTTAGGGACACAATGGATTGGGCTCACCCATGGGCTATCCGAGATAGGATAAATCATTCCCATGTCGAGGAGTTTAAGAACCTCCTTTTTAATGACATCGTGAATTTTGGGATTCACCCTTCTTTGACTTTGAATTGCGGGTTTGTAGTCCTTCTCCATTAAAATCTTGTAAGTACAAAATTTTGGGTCAATACCCTTAATGTCGGAAATTTTCCATGCAATTGCCCCTTTATAAGCTTTAAGAACTTTCAAGAGCTCGGTTTTTTCATCATTAGCAAGACCTCTTGCAATAATAACCGGCAACTTGTCATCACCTTCTAAGAATGCGTATTCAAGGTGAGAAGGAAGATCTTTCAATCCAAGGATAGGTGGTTCCTCGATTGAAGATTTTGGTTCAACACTCATAACTTCCATCGACGGAAGAAATGGTGGAGTAGAAGTATCATCACTAATCAACACCTCATCATCATTGTCGATTTCATTTGAAGTGAGATCTCCTCCTTGGAATGGAGTGAGATTTGGTGTAGAATTAACAAGAATCAGATCCAAAATAGTGGGATTGACACTTGACGAGCTATCGGAAAAACCTAACACTTCTTGTGAAAACTCATCGTAAACCACATCAACGATGTCAATGTGATTAATGGTAGCGATTGCATAAACATGAGAAGGTTTCGAGTTTTGAGTAGCGTTTATAACAAGTTCCTCTTCGTTGAATCTCAAAGTGATAGTTCTTGCATGAACGTCGATAAGCGATCTCGAGGTGTCTAAAAATGAACGACCTAAAATTAGAGGAACTTGAGGATCCGCGGGGATGTCGACTACTATGAAATCAATGGGATAGTAGAACTTCCCCACTTTCATGAAAACATCTTCGGCTACTCCACATGCTAAAATCGTAGAATGATCGGCCATCTCGATAGACATGTTCGAAGGAATAAGAGCCGGAAGCGAAAGCGATTTCCAAATGGAAAATGGCATCAATATAATGCTCGAACCAAGATCGGCCAAGGCGAGACATTCTTTCATATCTTGTATCTCACAAGGAATGAGAAACTTTCCGGGGTCACCAACGTTTTCTGGTATGCGGTTAAGATAAACCGAAGAACAATTAGCAAGCTTTGAAAGCTTTTCCTTATCGCTCATCATACTTTTAAAAGTGGAAGCGAAACGAGGCATATACAACAACGCGTCGGCTAAACTCACATCAAAATGCACTTGTTGAAACATTTTTATAAAAAGCTTGATTTGTTGTTTGTTATGTTCTTGCAATTTCTCTTTGTTTCGTCTTGAAGGGTAAGGTAAGGGTGGTGTGGGTTGGACATTAGGCAATGGCCTTGGAATCTCGGGTTCCACAATTGGTATTGGTTCAACCGTAGGTGTGGTTTGAGCGGTACTTCGGTGGATTGTAATGTGCTCCTTTTCGACCATTACCTCGGGTTCTTTCTCGATTTCCTTCTCCGTAGAAGTACTTGGACGAGAGATTGGTTCCTTGAAAGTTTTACCACTACGTTTAGTAATAACCTTCATTTCTCCCTTCGGGTTTGAAATGGTATCACTAGGAAGACCACCCGAGGAAGAGGGTTTACACATGATTGCTTCAAACATTTTAGCCATTCGGTCCTCAAATTTTGATTGCCCAGCATCCGCTTTTAACAATTCTTGCTTAATCTCATGTTGTCCTTGTTCCATCTTTTGTTGATTTTGTTGAAGACGTTGGACATTTCCTTCCATTTTATTTGCATGAGTTTTAAGTTCATTAGCAAGTTCGTTTTTAAGCTCGTTTTTCAACTCGGATCTTAAGTTAATCATCTCACGTTGCATGTTATCAAATTTAGCATCATTTGCTTTAGCATAATCCAAAAACTCTCCTTGAAGATTTTTAGTGTGGGCATTTTGAAAACCTTGTATAGTGTTTTGAAAATCACGGTTTTGGTTTTGATTAGTGACTTGTCCATTCCCACTTTGATAATTCCCTTTGTTGTAGTTACGTGAATTTCCTTGATAATTACCACCTTGGTTGTTGTTTCGATAGTTATTAGCTTTTTTGGCGGGAACCTTGGCCGTTTTGGTTTTAAGTTCCCGTTGCTACATAAGCACTCGAAGTGTTACCATCCGGGGTAATGCACTCGGAAAGATCATGAGCTCCACCACAAGACAAACAACTCTTAGCAACCGCTTTAACCGAAGCGGAATTTGAAGCTTCTTGAGCTTTCCAATGAGACATAAGATTAGCAAATCTATCGAAAAACCGATTTTCCTCATTAGCTTCATCATGTAAGGCATTAATGCTACGAGACGATGACGAAGATGACGAACCCAAATTGGCAACACTCGGTGTGTTACGAGGGCTATAAACCTTAGATCTATTCTCGATAATCTTTAAAGCTTCATCGGTCGTTTTGCACAAAAAATTACCACCCGCTGCGGCATTCAAATAATCTCGTTCATGATCATTAAGCCCATTATAAAAAGTATCAATTTGATGCAATTCCGAAAAATCATGGTGTGGACATTCATGTAACCTTTCTTTAAAGCGTTCCCATGCCATTGAAAAACTTTCATTATTTCTTTGCACAAATCTTGAAATTTCATTTTTCAAATGTGTTGTTTTAGATGGTGGAAAAAACTTGTTAACAAACTTAGAAACGAGATCACCCCATGTCAAAATCGAATTTGGCGGTTCTTTCTCAAGCCAAATTTTAGCGAGTCCATCTAACGAGTATGGAAACAACATCATCTTAATGGCGTCATGTGGAACATCCTTAAACTTGCTAGTAGCGGTGAGACGATTAAAATTCCTAATGTGATAATGCGGGTTGTCTTTCTCATGACCTCTAAACTTGTTAGCTTGCAACATCGACATTAAACCCGTCTTAATCTCGAAAATTCTCCGCAAGGATAGCGGGAAACACAATGGCCTCTCCAAAACCCTCGGTGGGTGCTTGTAGCAACTCCATCATAGTACGATTAGCCATGACGACTTCTTGTTCTACAATAGGTTCATCAATTAGAGGTTGTTCTTCAATCAACGTCTCTTGATTGGCTTGCTTTTGAAGACGTTTACGAGCTCATTTTGCTTGATTACGAGTGATAATAAACTTCACGAAGAATGGGAGGTGAGTAAAGAAGATTCTTTTTGGGTGTTTTGTTAATTTTTCAATTTTTTTTGTGTTTTTGATTGTTTTTAATTTTTTTTGGATTTTGGTGTATCTTCGTAGAAAACAATCTACCAAATGTCTCCTCGAATCAAACTCTTGATTAAAGAAGCCTCAAAGGAATGAAAACGATCACGTGGAGTGAACGCCTTCGAATGACTTTAGAACTTTGGTGAAAACCAAATTGTTCAAGAGGGTTTAATCACAAAGAAAACCAAGCAAATATATTATACGTAATAATACTTTGGGCGGCAAAACCCTCGATTACCCTTCAATCTCAAAATACTCACAAGCAAACGGGGAAACGAGGCGGCGCGAAGCACTTAAGAGCCTTTTTCCTTAGGGTATATTTTATAATACCCGCCTTATACCCACCTTATAGTTCGTATTTTTCAAAATAGAGCTTCACGAAAGTATTTATCAATTTTTGCCTTTTTATTTTTGTTTGAGATTCGAATACAACAATTAGGAGATCAAATCCCAATTCAGGTTGTGTTTTCACACTTTTGGAGATACTTTGTATTTATTGTGATACTTAATACAATATAGTAATAATAATTTCACAAGAAAAACCAAGAAAACCGATAATACGTATTAGTAGAGTTCTACTAATACAAATACTATTTATGGTTAATATTAAAAACAACAAGACAAATTAATCACGACACACCTCCCCGACAGCGGCGCCAAACTGATTCAAGTAAATTACGACCTTTAGGAAAAGGAGCGTAAAAGCGGTAAGTATTAAACAAATGATTTTAGGAAAAACCAAGTGTTAATGACCCAAAGGTGAAGTTCGTTTCCCAAGGAGGTATATGTGTGTGAAAAACTTGTTAAATGTTTGTGATTAATATTTGCAAGAAGGGGATGAGAAAAGAGAATGACGAAGACGTGAAATTAATTACTACTAAGACTTAACGTAAAACCGTAAAATAAGCTAAAATAAAAATTAGTTCTAAAAATTACCATAAATTCACCAAAAATCAAATTAAATAAACTAAGAGTTTACCAATGATCAAAACTTTTTCAAACCTTTTAATTAATTAAATATTCAATTTTTTAAATGCTAATTAAAGCCCTAAAATTCAAATAAATTATTAAAAAGCCCAAATAAAGATTTTTCAATTGGTAAACCTCTAAAATGACCTAAAAAGATTAAAAACTATTTTTAGAAAATTTTAAACTAAGGAAAACTATTTAAATTGACTTAAAAACTATTAAAACTTAAAATAATTATAAAAATTAATATAAAAGTGATAGAATTAATCTAAGAGTTGGAAAAATCCTATTTTAATGTATTTAAGCTAAGAAAAATGTAAACAGTTGAAAAATGAGAAATTTGAAAAATAATAATAAAATAATATTAAAAATCCAAAAATTCTAAAAAATTCTAAAAACTTGCAAACTAGTTTATTTTAACCTAAATAAACAGAAAATGAAAGTTAAATGACCAGAATACCCCTATTGGGCCCTCAAATGGGTCAAAACCAAAAACAATCCACTTAAATGGGCTTTTTAGCCCAAAAAGTCAAACTTGGCCCAATTGACTTGCAAAAGCCCAATCTGACTCAAAATTTAATTCTAAACATAAAACTCTAAGGTACAAAAGCTGAAAGTGAGCTTATCACAGATTATTAAGCAAACAACTTATCCTTATTGGGCTTTTTATCCCATTAAGCAATAAGCCAATGCCATAAGCTCTAATTTGACACACAACCTTCTTTTGGGATGCTTAAGAGATCTGTAAAAAGAAATTTTGAAAAAGCACACTCAATAAGCCAGAAATAAGCAAAGTACAATTTCACTAAAAGACAAAATAGTCGGGTTTGAGATTTAGGGCACCTCAGAACTTGATTCAACTTGCAAAATGTCACAATGAACTCAATAAGCCAAATCAATAAACAAAAATCCAATAAGCAACACCAATAAGCCAGAATGAACCAATAAGCACTTATGAAAAAGTCAAATAAGTTGGTTTTCTAGTTAAACCCTAAAGTTAACCCACCAAATGCTCTAGTATGAACAAATGGGTCAAATAATGAGCACCTATTACAAAATCCAAGTTGTTGCTGGTTAAAATAAGCTATTATAGCTTATTGATAAGCTGAAACCCAATATACACTAGCAGTGGCTAGTAGCAGGGGAAAGGAATTCCCACTGCTTTGACTATTTGACCAAGCTTTTTAGAGAGATTTAGTTGGATTCAATTGGAAACAAGGGCACGCTTGTGATCAGTGAATCACAAGGAGTCAATTCCCACTGCTTTGACTATTTGGTTCACACAATAAGCTCAAATCAATCAAACAATCACCAGATATTGCTCAGACATAGGAAATAAGCAGTTATGCACAAATAAGCAGATATAGCATGAATAAGCCAACCAAATTCAACAGGATGCATACACAAGCTATATAAACTATGAATAAGCACAAACAAACTTAAATCAAACACTGAATCAAAGTAAAGAACAAGATCAAAGCAGATAAATGTTACTGATATGAACTACAAGAACATAAGCCTACTTTGCTGATCTAATTGACCACATATCTAAATTCAGGCACTCAAATCTCTTTCCCTGGTGATATTAACTAGGTTTAATCACTTGTTAGCCCTAGTCTATGATTATATCTAGGTGTCCCTTAAAACTAAGCCAAAATTATCAAGTAAACAAGATTTTATACCCCTATTAAGAATCTAGGTGTTTCAAACCACAAAATATGCAGCAATATGACCAGGTATATCAGATAAACATGTACCAACAGATAGCAACAATAAACAACCACTCAACAAGCATCAAAACCTGCTTATGTAGTTAACCCAAACACCCCTTAATAACATGTTTTGACAAATTTTCAAAGGATAATCCATTTTTAACCCACAAATCAAACTAACAACACCTCATAAACATCAAACAATACCAGATGAACAATAATCAACCACAATAACACATATTCAAGAACAATCATGCATAATCACCAAAATTCAGAAAATAAAGGAGATTAAATGAAAAGGGAGAAGGTGCAAACCTCTAAGACCTACATCCAGGCCCTGGATTGTTTGAGCTGCTAAGATGAACAAACAAAAGTGATGCACAATAAACAAGCACTTTTCTGATTTTTGAAACCCAAGTTTTATCACTTAAAACCTTGCCTCAAAAACCTTCAAACATTAAAATGGAACTCGGAATTAGGCTATTCTAACACCAACTTTTAATAAACAAGAACAAGATTTCATAAATTTCAGAAAATCAAATTTTATTAACTTAAAAAGGGATTACAAAGATTTATAGCCTAAAACTGGAACAAAAGCTCTCTCACAGGTTGAGGAGTCTTTTTATAGGCAAATGCTAGCTATGCACTATTCACAAACCCTAGAAGTGAAATTCCTATAATGTCCTTGAGGTCTTTTAGACGATTCTTGGTTGTGAGCTGTCCAAAATGATCCCATCCATTGAAAATAGCTTTGTGATGAAGCTAAGAGTGTGGGCTGTTGATCTTGACACGTGGCTTAACTTGGAGAGGAAGTTGCGTTTTGATTGGTTGAAAAGGAATTGGGGGTGGGGTCCATAGTGAGTGGGAGTGAGGGTTTTTGATGTGGGATGTGTTTCTGCATGTGTGAGTCACACATGTGCCAGGGTAATTGAAATTAACCCTTTGTTTTAAGTGAGTAAATTCTGGGTGGTGAAAAGGTGAACAGTGGTAAGTTTGATCTGATTTTGGGGGAAAGTTGTGTGTGTGGCGCATTTCTTGGTTTAAATGTTTGAACTTGGCAACTATGGTCCTCAACCTTCGGAAAAGACGGTATAACAAGTTTATTTTCCTTATAAACTCGTTTCCTTTGTATTTTGAAGTTTTTGAATTCCCACATTGGCCACAAAATGTTTTGGAAAAAGGATTTAGGGCTTTTAACACTTTAGGCTAATTACAATTTCAGTCCTTTTGATATTTAAACCATTTTTCAAGGACTAGAAATGTAATATTCTTGAACTTCAAGGGCTTCTTTGGATCTTGGACTTTATGAAGGGCCATTCTTGACTTTTTGGATTTGGTGAAGGACTAATCATGGCAATTCTTCAAAGTTGAAGGACCATTTGTGTAATTTTGACAAACTTAAGGGACCAAACTTGTAATTATGAATTCACAAGGGTTTTAAGTGTCATTTCTTCATTCATTGAGGACCAGTCTTGCATATCTTCAAGTCTTCAAGGATAAATGTTGGATAATTCATGAACTAGGGCCCGGTTCTTTGTATGGCTTCGTTTCTCGTGTCCGTTTTTCCTTGTTTCTTGTGATCTTTTGTCTTTTTCACGATATCCATACCTAAAATACACAAGTAAAGAAACACAAGCATATATATGGTATTTTATGACATTTTTATGTATTTAAAGCCCGAAAAGAATGATGAGATCATGTATAAATGCCATCTCATCACATGGCTAGGACCACTAGAGGAGAACACTCCAGTAGTCCTTTGGCATTTTTGTAACCTATATCGTGTTGGGGGAGAAGAAGATGTGGATTGGGTGGATGTTGGTTGATTAAGGGGTGTTTGGGTCTGTGAAGGAGTGGTGTCAACGTTTGAAATAGGCACATCAACGCCAACATTTAATGTGTCAGCGTCGAAGGGTTCTTGGTCAAGTTGCATATGTTGTGGTGAAGGTAAAGGCTCAGGTATTGGGTCAATTTGGGGTTGTGGGTCTGGTTGAGGTTGTCCTGCTTCAATGACAGCAATCATAGCTGGGGTTAGGGGTAGGTCATGATGTGGGGATGAGTTCGTCTTCATAATAATTGCTTTCTTTTGCACAGGGATCTCATAAAAATCATCATGAACCCTTGTGCAGTAATTTTGCACCTCAAAAACCATTTGTAAAAATCTGGGATAAGCTAAACTCATTTTGTTCCCTTTATTTTTACACATGCCCTCAAAAATCATTTTGGAATAATTAAATTTTTTCCCAGTAGCAATGCACACAATAGCACTTGCAATAGACCTATTGATCTCATTGTGTGCAGTACATTTGGGACTCAAACATTGTAAGAGGACATGTATTAGGTACTTCCAGGCTGGGGGAAATTCCTGTTTATGAGATTTATTATAAAGTTCCTTCATCATGAAAAGGATAACCCAAAGCCCTTAGTCCTTGTTCTATTTCACTAACGGGGAGGGTGGTTATGCCATCAGCAGCATCAAGATGCAAATCTTGGCGTACCAAAGCTTCAGTAACTACCCATGTTCGCCCATGAACAATAGAAGATAATGTAGTCACTCTATTAACTGTTGAGGAACTGACATTGTTCCAAAACTGTTTAATATGTGTGACAGGAATGAGTGGAGCATGAGAAAGAGCATACCTAATGGGGGATGCATTCAAATACGCCACCATTTGTGTGTATTGGGGAAACAGAGTATCATCAGCTTCAAGATATGCTACCATGTTGTGTTGACTTCTGAACCCCAATTCCAAATCACCTGGTTTAAACTTTGGTGCCATTGTTGAAAGCTGTTATGAATGATTGATAAAGATGAAGGTATAGGAGAAAAATTGTGTTAGACAAGAATAATAGGTACCCTGTTTAAAATAGGAGCCAAATATATAGGAGAAGAAAATGCACGTGATTAGCCCAAAAATAGGCAAGTATTTTCAAAATGCAATCATGAAAATATTGAAAAAGAATAAGTTTATCTCATGCATTAAATGAAAGTTATCTGCACCCAAAATTATGGCCCAAAAATATGTCAAAAAGTAACAACTGGGTAGGACCCATTGAGTGTCAACGGTCAAAAATAACCTATCAACGCCCAACGGATATATTCTTGTCAACGTTTGCCAAAACCATGTCAGCGTCTAAATTGGTCACAACAACGCTTGAAAAAATACTTGTCAGCGTCCAAAAATAAAAATGTTTAAAAATGAAAAATGACCTTAACAAAGTAATTTATCCTAGAGAAGATAACCAAAAAGTTGATAATTATTATAGGGCGGCAAGCACTGTCCAGTTTGCACAATTGCTTATGCAAGATAGACATAACAGTCCTCTAGTGTCCCTTGCTAACCAAAACTCTTAACAACTAAGTTACCTTATAAAATTCCTTGTTACTCCCAGGTAAAACCCATGATAAAATCATTCTCATGTCTCCCAACAGACCACAACCAATTCTAGGCCAAAAATGTCTTGGCAGCATGCATAGTATATCAACTTTGCATGCTACAGTGCCTCATGATTTAGTAAAACTAACTCATACTCACCTGTGGACACAATCTAGAATTGTGATAAGAGTATCATAAGGATAACCAAAAGTCCTAAAGGTTCCTAAAACCTCCCCTTAAACTGTGATACAAATGTTGCCAAAAATATGCATGAACATAAAAATTTATGTCAAGATAGGAATTGAAAATTCCAACCATCATCCATAAACAAAAACATGCTCAAATGCTTCTCCAATGATCCATAAGCAACTCTGTATCCAATGGTATAATGCTAACACCACCTGCACATTTAGATTTAAAACCACAAAACTAACATTGTTGCTGACAACGCCCCGATAACACTTGTCAACGTTAAAGAAACACTTGTCAGCGTTAGACAAATATATTGCTGACAACGTCACAATAACACTTATCAGCGTTAAAGCAACCTTTGTCAGTGTTAGAAAAATATAGTGGAAAATCTAAATCCTCAAAAAGACCAATAACAATGCATTATCCTGTACATACTTTTACAAAAAGACTCCGAAACACATATTATGTGAGATTGATCATTCCAATACTTGTTACCAAGTATTGAAACCTTCCAGCATCAAAAGGTTTAGTTAGTAAATCTGACACATTTTCTTCTGTGTCAACCCTATCTAGTTGTATTAAACCCTTTTCAAAACAATCTCTTATAAAATGGTGTCTAATTTCTATGTGTTTAGTTTTAGAATGATGTATAAGATTCTTAATAATGCATAAAGTGCTGTTATTGTCAACAAATATCTTGGTATGCATGAAATTAGACCCATAATCCAACAGCTGGTTCTAAATCCACAAAACATGCCCACAACAAGCAGCTGCAGCCACATACTCTGCTTCAGTTGTAGAATTAGCCACCACTGTTTGTTTCTTGCATTGCCAAGATATCAACCTGCTCCCAAGAAACTGACATCCACCAGTTGTGGATTTTCTATCAAACTTATCACCTTTATAGTCACTGTCTGAATAAGCAATAAGCTCCAAAGGTGAATCTTTTGGGTACCACAAGCCAAGACTGGGATAACATCTTAGGTACCCAAAGATCCTTTTAACAGCATAAAGGTGACATTCTTTGGGAGTCACTTGATGGCGTGCACAAGCACACACAACAAACATGATGTCAGGTCTGGAGGCTGTAAGATACATCAATGATCCAATCATTGATCTATAGTGCCTGACATCAACATATTTTCCATCTCCAATCTTTCCCCAAGGGTGTTCTCTATCCATAGGAGTAGTAGCCCTCTTTTCATGTGGAGAAAAGCCAAACTTCTTCAAGATTTCTGCCACATACTTATCCTGGGAGATGAAGATACCATCTTCTTTCTGCTGAACTTGTAACCCAAGAAAGAAGTTCATCTCCCCCATAGCACTCATCTTGAATTTGTCTGTCATAAGCTTGGAGAAATCCTCACTCATCTTTGGATTAGTAGACCCAAAAATGATATCATCAACATAGACCTGAACAAGTAGAACATCCTTACCCTTCTTCTTTGTAAACAATGTCTGATCTATGGTGCCCCTCTTGAATCCATTGTCCACCAAATAAGTAGACAAAGTACCATACCATGCTCTTGGGGCTTCATGAAGTCCATACATAGCCTTCTTGACTCTATACACCTTGTCTGGATTCTCTGAATCCTTAAAACCAGGAGGCTGCATGACATACACCTCCTTAACAGTTTTTCCATAGAGGAAGGCACTCTTGACATCCATTTGATAGACAGTGAAGCCCATGCAGGATGCATAGGCTAGAAAGATCCTTATAGCTTCAATCCTTGCAACTGGTGCAAAGACCTCCTCATAGTCTATCCCCTCCTCTTGTGTATATCCCTAAGCCACTAACCTTGCCTTGTTTCTGACCACAATCCCTCTTTCATCTCTCTTGTTTCTTAGAACCCATCTTGTCCCTATAGGTCTGGCATATCTAGGACAATCAACCAGCTCCCAAACATCCTGAATTGCAAATTGGTGAAGCTCATCCTGCATCGCTTCCACCCAACTTGGTTCTTTGAGAGCATCAAATATCTTCTTGGGTTCCTGTTGTGACAGAAAACAGGCAAACAAACATGCTTGCACAAGAGGGGTATCAACCTTCTTGTGAATATTGGAAATAAATCCACCAAGACTTTGATGAGATCTTCTAGTCTGAACAAGAGTCATAATATCACCAATGATTTGAGAAGTAGGGTGATTCTTCATAGTGGAAGTCAGAACTCCTCCTTCAAAAAGTCTGTTGTCCTCAATCTCATCCTCCAAGTTGCCAATATCTTTTTCTTTAGGCTCTCTTTCATCAACATGAGGATGAACCTCTTCATATAAATTGGAAGGTTCACCCAGTTCAAAAGTAGAAGAGAAAAGATGCGCAAATGTGTTGTCAATGCCAAAACCTTGGTTGTTAGCGTTTGGGCTAACAACGCTTGAAATGTTGTTGTCAACGTTTGAGCCATCAACGTCTGAATTTATCCTGTCAGCGTTAGATTTGCCTTTGCCAGCGCCTGAAGGACCATGCATGTTTTTATCTGGTGGTACTTGGGGACCACCATTATCCTTTCCAGCAGCAGCAGTAGCAGCAAAAGCATCTGTCCATATGGGAATTGTGACATACTCTAGTATAGGAGATGACTTTTCTGCTTGCGATCCAACCTTTTCATTAACCTGTGTACCTGAAACATCAACAATTTGTTCTTCCACAACATTTGAAGTTACCTTCACAATGTCTGTATTAGTGACAGGCATATAATTTAAAGTCCTAGATAAAGGTTCCAAGTCAAACAACCAACTTGGACCACTTTCAGGATCACTAGGTTTACTCTCTAAAAACCTAACATGTACTCTTTCAAGTATATGTTTTTCCTTTTTAAGATAAACCCTATATCCCTTGCTCTGCACTGAATACCCCATGAAATAGCCTTCATCACCTTGTGCACTAAATTTACCTAAGGCGTCACTAGTATCTAGAACAACTACATGACAACCAAAAGGTCTGAGAAAACAAATATTAGGTTTTCTTCCCCAAAGTAATTCATAAGGTGTTTTGTTCTGTATCTTGTTGACCAATGCTCTATATTGAACATAGCAAGCTGTATTAACAGCCTCAGCCCAAAAAGCTATAGGGAAAGGAGCATCAGCCAACATAGTTCTGGCTGCTTCAATTAGGGTGATATTCTTTCTTTCTGCAACCCCATTTTCCTGTGGGGTTCTGGCAACACTAAAATGCCTAGTAATCCCTTTCCTGGCACAAAAATCATCTAACACTTTATTCCTAAATTCACCACCATTATCACTCCTAAGCATTTTAACTTCATTACCAGTCTTCTTCTCAATCTGAGTGATAAAGTCAATTAAAGTGTCAGCTGTATCACTCTTCATAGCTAAAAAGAAAGTCCAAGTAAACCTAGAAAAATCATCTGTGATGACAAAGCAGTATGATTTACCATTCAAACTTTCTATATTGGTTGGACCAAAAAGGTCCATATGAAGCAAGTGAAGAGGTCTAGTACTAGAGTGCACCTGTTTGGACTTGAATGAGACCTTGTGCTGCTTGCCTTTAAGACATGCAACACAAGAGTGGTCATTGTGGAAAGCCTTTTCAGGCAAACCATCAAACAAGCCAAGTCTCACAAGCCTGTTTATATTCTTAAAGTTTATGTGCCCTAGTCTCCTGTGCCATATATTACTTTCATCTACTGAAGCTTTAGCATAAAAACATGACATATTATTATTCATCCTAATCCCATTTAGATTCACATTATATATGTCTTCATGTCTAGGTGTTCTATAATCAATATATTTCTCTTCAGGGATCTAATAATCCTTGCTTAACACCAAGCATTCAGTATCAGTAAACAGAACTTTATATTTGTTATCACAAACTTGTGATACACTAAAAAGATTGTAGTCAAGTTCCTTTACCAAAAATACGTTTTCAAAATGCAAGTTCTTGGTGAGAAGTGTTCCTTTGCCTGTGATAGTACCATATCCGCCTCCAAAGTAAACCTTATCACCATCCTTAATGGGAGTGAAGTTAGTCATATAATCTTCCTTCCCTGTCATGTGCCTTGAGCATCCACTATCCCAATATCCATGATCATTGACCTGTTTTTGAATGCCCTGCACATAAAGAAAACAAGTTAGTTTTCTTTGGGAACCCAAACCTTAGTAGACTTGGATTCATCTGGTTGTTCAACAAGAACAGACTTAGTTCTCATAACAACCCCTTGTTCATCCCTCTTTGGATGAAATACCTAGTTAACCCCAATAGGTTTTGTAATAACCTTTGAAATGTAATTAAATCTGTTGCAGGTCATTCCCATTATCATTAGGGTTTTGATCTTTCTTAGGTCTCCATGTCAAGCTTGAAGAAGCTTTAGACCCCTTACCCTGTGGTTGCAAATATTTAGGTCTGGTCACGTTTCTGTCAGTGTTGGATTTGGTCTTGTCAACGCTGAAATTACCCTTGTCAGCGTTGAACCTATGGTTTGCTACATAAACCCATTGCCTATTAGACCAAGTATTTGTCTTTTGAAATGGCATTTGTCCAAGAGTGTTAGACCCTCTAATGAAGAATGGGGCAGGTCTAACAACTTGTGGACTTTGCTGCACACAAGGTTTGGGTCTGACAACGTTTGACTTTCTAACAACGTTGACCTTAGAAGCGTTGACACACTTATATGCTAAATCTGAAAAGCTACAACAAGTGTAACAGGCTTTTCTAGACACAACCCTAGGTCTAGAAGAGAAGAAACCTGTTCCATCATTACTGACTTGGCTTTTAGGTGACCTAGTATTTCTATACATTTCTACATACTTGACACTAGGTTTTCTAACAGTGTTTGAGCCAAGGTTAACAGCCTTACCAGTGATTGGGTTTGTAACCTTAATAGGGGTTGACTCATTAGGACTTTCACATAATAAGCCACCCTTAACAAATAAGGTAGGATTGGCTTTCTTCCATTCATTAAAGTCAGTCAACTTATGTTGATACTCTTCAACTGGGGTAACAACTCTTGGTGGAGGAATGAATTCCTCCTCTTGGAGTTCTGGCAAACCAGTCCAAGATAGGTCCTTTTGTTGGACACCATAGAAGTCACCAGCTGGTGGTGGAACCACAAAGTAGTCTTTCATCCCAATCCCAGTCATGTCCTTAGGATCCCTTTGTTTATTAACACATTCTCCTAGGTTTTGTGTGGCCTTATCAAATCTCTGAATTTTAAGGCCAACATTATCCTTATTCTTAATGGCCTCATCTAACTTAGCCTGTAAATCACTATTAACCCTTTCCATGATGTTCCTAACATCATTACTAGCAACCAACTCATGTTTTAAGATATTTATTTTATCCTTTAAATCAAATTCCATTTTATTGTATTTAGAAATTGTTTTCTCAGTTTGAGTGAGAGCTAATTGATAGTTAGACAGTTTGCATCTCTCAGCACTCACATCATCTAACAACCTTACCACCTCTTTGTTAAGTTTCTCAGTATTTAACCTACAACCCTTACTACAAAAAGCATCATCGTATACCTCATTATCTGATGAAGAGGAGGAGTGTGCCATGAGAGCATATTGAGCATGCTCTTCTTCTTCAATTTCCGCAACCGAAGCTGTATCCTCTTCCACATCCTTAGCCAAATAGATCCAGTCCCATCCCATACCATTAATTCCTTGAACTGAAACCATGGCCTTAGGATCCTGAGCCTTAACAATTTGGCTTGAGGGTTTACCAGCATCAGATCTTCTAGGAGATATGCATTCCCTCATGAAGTGCCCCATACGATGACAGTTGTAGCACTCAACTTTGGATTTATCAATTCTAGCTGTGTCCTTTGCATTGAAGGTCATCTTCTTCTTAAACCTTCTATTCTACCTGTTTTCTCTTATACTAGCAAGAGCCATGTTCCACCTGATATCCATCTCTTTCAAGTGCTCATCACTTATCTGCTCAAGGTCCTCATATGTAATCACTGAACCATTGGGCAAAGAAGCAATATAAGCACATACAGTATCTAGATCCAAACCAGCAGGTTTAACTCTTGGTGAGTCACTTTTGTATGTGTCAGCGTCTGAGTATGAGGCGTTGACAGGACATGTTCCAGCGTTGACACATGTTGATCCAGTGACTGGATGCATATAAGAGTCCTTCTGATCAAATTGGCCCTCGCTATGTGAGAAGAAGGCCATGTTACTATTGGTAGGCTTACTTCCATGCTCTAAAAGAGTTTCATTCTCCAACAGCCTTAGTTTGTTGTAAATATCATCAAACGTGGAACTTTTGTGAGTGTTGTTTGTAAGTATAGATCTTGCCTCAATCTTCCACGCATCACCAAGACTTTTAAGAAAAGTGGCATTAATGTCAACATCACCAAGTTATGTCCCCATGAAGGACAACTTTCTTGTAATGTCAAGCAGTCTGCTTCTCACACTGCTAAGCTTCTCATTAGGTTGAGCCTTGAAAACAGCATAATCATGCATGAGTTGCTTCTTCTTTTCTTCCCTAGTATCTTCATTGCCACCATATGCAACTTCAAGAGCTGCCCAAAGGTCTTTAGTAGAGTCATAACCTCTGTATTTATGCTGGTTCTCTTTTCCCAAAGAGAGTTTCAGAATATTTAGGGTTTTCATATCAACCCTTCTCTTTGCTATGTCTTCATCAGACACAGCTCTACCATCACTAGGTTTTTCTTTCTTATCTACTTCTGGACATCCAGCAACAGCAGTTCTTGTAGCAATAGCAGCAGCAACCTTTTCAGCTCTATTGAATGTGTTTCCATACTCAATGATCTCCTAGAGAGTGTAGTCATAGATCCCAAGATATTGCTCAAAGTTGAATTTCCACAATTCAAAGTTGGTTGCATCAAGCATGGGAATCTTGATGTTTGGCAAAGGTGAAGAGGAAGAGGTTATTTCTGGATTTGACATGATGTTGTTTAGGGTTTTGAGAAAATTAGGGTTTTGGTGATTTTAGGGTTCTTGTGTTCTTTAACATCAAAAGTTCCTCAACAAGCTCTGATACCATTTGTTGATCCCAAACTTAGATCGATTTAGCTTTATGTATACGAGATTAGATCAAGTAATACACTTAGAGAAACCTTTGTATATGTATATGACAATCTAAGTGTTATGCGGAATTAACACTTAAACAAGAACACACAAGATGTAAACAAACTTTCACTTTGATTAATGATATCAAACTTTCTTACAATGAAAGTGTTTAACGTATGAAAACTTATATTGAACATTAACCTAAAGGTCTTCTTTTATAGACATAAGAATCCTTGTACAATAATCTACGTATCAACTATTCTAGGTAAAGATAAATACAGAAAATACATTGTTGTTCCTATCTTTACTAGAATATAATAAACGTGTAGATCATATCCTTCCATCAGTGCTTGTCTTCAGTGTGTCAACGCTTGAATTCTTCTTGTCAACGCTTGTTCTGTCAGCGTTTGTTTTACTCCTGTCAACGCTTGTTTTACTCTTGTCAGTGCTCATGTAGACTGGCTGTAATTTATTCCCAACATTGGTAACTTTTATACTAGATTACTAGTTTTACTTATTTACATGTTTTAGGCCCAATAAGCCTATTATAAGCCCAATACCTTATATTATTTCATTTTACACTTTTATTATCAGTATTATACTTTACATGTTCGGCCCAAGTGGGTTAAGCCCAATAAGTAAGTTTATAAGTGTTTAGCCCATTTAGTTGGATTAATAGTCCAATAAGGCTAACTTGGCCCGTTAATGTTCGTATGTTATAAAGCTCGGGTTTTATCGGTTTTTACTTGTAATATGTACTCATATATCAGTATATGAGTTATAAAAAGTTTACATTAGACGGGTCCGACCGTCTAATTTTTAATTGACAAAAACGTTAATTTATCGGTTTTAGCCGAAAAGACGTAAAAAGCATGTTTATAGTTTTATAACTTATAAAACTTATCAAACTACCATTTTTATAAAATGTCCCTTTTATTGATTATTGTACATATTTATATAAATGTAATATATAAGTTAGTGGGTTTTAATTTCATTTTATATTATATTTATTTGAGTGCTATTATAATACTATTAAACTTTAATTTCACAAAATCTGATTTTTAGTTTCATTTTCACCATTGTTACCATATCTTGAGTTCTACAAGGAGATAGAAGCTCATTTTTGGATGACATAAACTTCATATTATGTTTTAGAAATAACTTAGTTTTAGCTACTGCTCAATCCAAGTCTAAGTATCCCTAACAGTCCTCACAATACAGACTATTTAGATTGATACACTAATTTTGTTTTGATCATATCTCACTCATTATAAAGATTCCATTGCATGGCCAACTCTCACATGTGTACAAGACCTAATACTTACTGTATATTGATTCCAATTTGCCATTTTATCAGTTTAACATATGGTTAGTTACTTTGTTTATACAGCTAAGTTATTAAGCAAGATTTTAACCCTTTTACATATGGTTTTCCATCTTTTTAACCATGTTTATCAACACCAAATCCTCACATAATATTTTTAGTCATCATTCATCATCATTATACATATATATAAATAAAGAAAATACAAGATTACATAATCAAAATAACAAGAGGATTGGAAGAAACAATCTATATACCACCATTAGTGATGAAAAGATGAGTTTTTGATGAACAAGGCTTGAATTTTGATGGCAAAACTTGTGATAAACCAAGATCATCTTCAAGTCCACCAATATTTATAATCTCCTTATGGGAAATCAGCCCTAGGACACCAAGAAATCTCCTCTTTGGATGTTAGAATCACCTCCAATATCCATAACTTCAAAGGGTATTCAACTTGTGCACGTTAAACACATGATTCATGGTTGAATTTTTGATCAAATGAGGTGTTTTGGGAGCATGGTGGACGTTCATTGGGAGCCAAGAGAGTTTGTGTGTGGTTTGCATGTTGTAAATGAGATAATGGTTTAGTCTTGGCTAGTTTTGTGTTGCTAGTGGTTTGAAAAGAAACAAGGACAAGTGTCCTTGTTTACATAAGTAAACTTGACACATCAAGAGTGTGTTGTGTACTCTTGGATACCACTTGTATAGGGGTGGGCAAGTGTAAACTTGTCCCATCCCTATTAATTTACGGGTACTCCTCGATTCTAGATTCATCGATTTGCGTGCCCTCGGGTCGTTTTACGAAAAACGTTTTTATAAATTATGAATCAACGGCACAAAGCGAATCTAATAAAAATTGCCTCATCAAAAACGGAGTTCAAAAACGTAAATACGTAAACCTAGGGTTTCCGGTTTAGTCGTAAAGGACGTTAAATTATGAACGTAAAACCTAATCTCTTCTCGTAAATTTGTGAGTTTATGAACCAACACAAATTTAAAATTCCTAAATAATATTCAAGGATAAATTTATTTCCTGAAGTGTCGGACTGTCACCAAAAATGGTGTATGTAAACGTAAGCACGTAACGTAGAATCCTCCGGTTTAGATGTAGTCGATGCTACTTCAAGATGTAAACCCAAATTTCTTCCCAAAATGAGTGAGTTCATAATATAACATTAAAATAATATTTTTAAATAATACTTGAGAATAAAATATCAACCATAAATTGACGGATAGTCACATTAGCCATTTCATTTTCTTAATCTAATCCTCCCTAAGTTTCACACTTTAACACCCCCAAATTACATTGCGCCGCATAGATACACATTTGGGTGCTAAACTCAAACCTCATTACACAAAACACTTTAAACGATCTCAAAATCATACATTTGAAATATAAAAGGATATAATTTAACCATTGTCTAAAACCTTCGATCCCAAGTAAAATAGTTTAGGAATATTAGAGTAACATTTAGGTCCCCAATGATCTCGACCAGTCAACAAACATTTTTACCAAAATACATGACCATACATTATTAATTTTATAACAAAAGGGAAAGAAATCAGCTTTAGACCCAATCACTACAAAAGCAACCCGCAATCCTTATCCAACAAGTTCCGCCATTCATCAACTTCAGTCACCTGAAATACATGCTTAAAATCATCAACACAACGGTTGAGCGAGTCTATAGGTTTATCAAATCATAATTTGAACACAAGAGAAAAATCAATCATGATCATTTAATAGAATTGTTGTACATACAATCTATTATTCAAGCATTCTGGCTTATAGCAATAGCTATAGAATTGTATTATGCTCATGACACCGACCCTTAACTTAGTCACCCACGCCTAAAGCCGACATGACTATATGAAATCCACTGCCCCTACTAGGGTATTAGTTGCAATTAATATACCACTGATTCTCGTTCTCGTAATTTATCCTTCCTAGAGGCTACTCAGCGTAATGCCCTGGTCTCAGATAGGGGCGTCAATCTAATAGTACTATTATTTGAACAAGCGGCTATTCCCAACTCACAACATCAAGTCAGAACCTAGTTAACGGCTCATAAATTTAAGGACTTTTGCAACTTAGGTACTTATACAATGCAAGGCAACAATAGGCAACAACAGGCAACATTAGGGTCCAAACAATCAATTATTACTTGTGTTCATTTTATTTTCAAATAGCATGTATCCCCTTGCGGGTTTTAAAATCATTCAAAACAAGTACAAAGCGAGGCTATAGACTCACCTTGAGTAATAGCAGTAGCAAGACGACCTTCGACGATTGTTGATGCCCGATAATCACAAAAACCGTAACCTATCAAATAAGGCGCATTCATTAATAATAGACTCGAATATAACCCATACATAATAACATCAAACTCAAAATCATAATATTACGACAAACCCGAAAGAAAAACAATACAAGTGATACTATTACTTCCTTCTATATGTTTACTCTATTAGTCTATTCTTTCGATAAAAATCTGCCGGTACATACCAAATGTACAAGCTCATTTACCCCACTTAAACACGTCAAATATTTATGATACTACTCAGAGATCTCACTTATTATCTATAGAAAGTCCTCTTAAAAGCCCATCAAAAGATTTTACTTTTAAAGTTCCCTGCCCGACACATCTTTGAACTACAAAAACCGGACAGTTTTACGTCACCGACTCATACCACCGTTTTGACCATTCTAAACAATTTCATTTACAAAACCGACACTTGAGTTAAAAAAAATAGACTCACAACCCTAGGTTTAGAACCGAACATCAGACCTTGACCATTTCTATAACTTATTCTATAGTCCCCGAGATTTGATCCGAATATCGACAACAACTACATATTGTGCCGATACTCGTCTCCCGGTACACGAATAATCAAACCATCATAACTTCTCGCTCGGTTGGAGTTAGAAGCTCTACTTTATATTAAATCGAAGCTAATCGTATTCTCTACAGCCCTATCCAATTAGTTAAACATATATTCAAACATAAGGCATCCAAAAACAGCCCACAAGTCACTGATCTAATTTACCCTCTAAAATCTCCCACAAAATCATATTTTTGATCAATTCTAGCAATGTTTATCATCATCCTACACCAATAACATCAACATATCTGAACCCTATCACTTGTATCAATCAAAAAAATAAAAATCCAAAAATCAAAATCAACATTTTTCATAAAAACAACATAATCATCACATGATTATCACTAGATAAATACATGTAATATCATTTACCCATCATAACACCCTAGTTCATAATCAAAAATACAAAACCTCATGCATGTTAAAGATTTTAGTATCATTAGAATCACCTTAAAATTTTAGGAATGGGACTAGTTTTATTTTTGGATGGATCATAGTAAAAATTGAAAGAAAATTGATGGCAAAGGGGTGTTTAGCCCACGGCTCAAATAGAAAGAAAGAAGGAGAGATGGAGTTTTTGTTAACTATGTGTTTTTAGGTGTAAGAAATTTAGGTAAGAACTATTTTTATGGTATGTGGAGGGGTTTGTTTTGATATTCTTGCATAGTTTTGGTCGAAAATGCAATTAAATAGTTTAAAGGGTAGATAATGTATATTTTCAATTTTGAAAATATTTACGAGGCTCGGGTTTCATAAAAATACTTCCCAAAAATTAAAACGCACTCAAAATATGATAATAATATAGTCCCGTCACGACTTAATACGCAATAAAAAATAAAATCGTCAAACATATAACATCGAAACAAAAAATGATAAAACGTAAAATCTCGGGCATCCGTCGATATCGTAATCACTAATAATTCTCGCAATTAGTGAAAAGGTAAAAATAAGACTTCCAACATCGGTTTTAAATTATAACATCAACCATCATATCAATCAAGCTCATTTAAAATTTCAAAAATATTCATAAACTAAGATTAAATAATGACCCCGGTTCTGGTTATCACATCCTACCCTCCTAAAAGAGAGCGACGTCCCCGGCGCTCGGCCCCTCTTATACTCACATTCCATACTTCTAGAACAAAAGAGAACTCTTTTCCTTAAAGAAATCCTCATGCTTCCTTCGCGAATTCAAATCCACTCCTAGAATTCTTGTATCCTCACAATATAAATCTTACTATGCTTCAGTCTCTTAAGAACTCTTCACAGTTCTCTCTATGAAAAGCAACTTATCTTCAAGTTGAATTCTTTTCCTTGTTGTTCCCAAAACAAATTTCACCCTTCATAACGACACCTTAAGCATAACCACGTTTCCAATTTCAAACTCCATCAATTCCTCTCAATTACCAACATATCTCTTCTAGCAATTCCAAAGTGCTAATAAACGATCCTTAATCTTTACAATCTTACCAGTAATCACCATCATTTTTTCTAGTTCAGTCATTTAATTCCCCTACATTACTTCAATGCACAGAAAACCTAACTTACGTCCATAACTCACGATCTTTAACCTTCACAATTTGAAGTTCTTTATGGAACTTCAAACAGTACAACCTCATTACTAGCATGATAACAATTGTCGAATAAGAATTCTAACAATTCCTAAGTGAATCACACACGCACAAGTATCGTCCAATATTCGAATTGTCCTTTCACTTTGTCCATCATTCTCTGTATAACACGCAGTACTCAACTCAACTTTCACCTTTACCCAAACCAGAATGTATCGATTACTTGACTCGTGAGATTCCTTCATCACTAAGTCTCACTTTCCTAACATACGTTTCTCAGATAGACATGACTGCAATCAAATCTGATTCTGGAAAATACTTCATCTCAATCGATCTTACTACAAAATCCTTTCCATAAGTCTGATAAAATATTGAAACCACTTACCTTGACATACTTTCCTATCATACCATCAACTTAAGATTTCGATATCCTTTTTGTCTAGTTCACTCTTCTTGTTATTCCCAAAACTCAAACCTTAGAAGCTTTTTCCCTTTTTCTTCCTAATAAGTGCATTAGCTACCACATTCGCCTTTCCCGGATGGTAGCGAATATTGTAGTCATAATCACTCACAGTCATAACCACCAACATACTCAAGTATTCGAAATATATAATTAGTGATACTCTACTCATTTCCTTTGTCTTCCCAAGGAATTAAATATGGAGTAAACTCTTATGATCCTCAATTACTACACATTTGATTCCATACAAGTAATATTTCCTACAATCTCAAAGCAAACCTCACAATTACATAACCCTTATGTAATACATCACAGCAAGCTATAAATTACTCAGATCCTTGCAACAATGACAACATCAATACAAAACATAACCTATACCTCAGTGTTCAGGATGTAGCTTCCTCATCTAATAAGGATCAGATCTCGAAACTTACAATTTTAGATGTATAAGTGGGTCTCACACATCCAATTCTTCTTAGTCAGCTTAATCAATGGTTTAACAATCAGTGAAAACCTTTCAATAAACCTTCGATAATACATAGCTTCGACCAAGGAATTAACAGATTTCTGTCGGCGTCATTGGTACCGACCATTCCTTAATCGTTTCAATCTTGGCAAGATCTTCACGAATACCTTTGTTGTCAATCAACTGACTAAGAAAACACAAATATTTCAACCAACATTCACACATATGGGACTTCACATACAGCTTCTCTTTTTCAAATCATTCCAAAATTATCCTCATATACTACTTATGTTCCTCCTTTCCTCTTGGAATATAATAGAATATCGTCAATAGATACAATGACTAACTCATCCTAATACAAATTATACACATGATTCACCAAGTTCATGAATACGGCAGACGCGTTTGTCAATTCCAAAAACATCACATGAAACTCAAAGTACCTACATCAAGTACCAAAAACAACTATAGGAATATCTTCTTCCCTAACTCTCGATTGATACTAACCAGATATCAAAGCGATCTTCGAGTACGCACTGGATTCATGCAACTATCAAATAGGTCGTCAATCCTCGGTAGTGGATACTGACTCCTGGTAGTTAATTTACTAAGCTCACGATAGTTGATACACCTCCGAAACGATCCATCCTTCTTGACAAACAACACATGCGATCACCACTGTAACGAAACTTAATCTAATACATCCCTTATTCATCTATCCTCGCAGTTGGCCGGATAACTTGTTCTACTCTGACGGTGCCAAATGATAAGGCGTACGAAGACCACTTAATGAAACGCAGAAGCACTACACAACGAAACGCAATAGCATTACACCTATCCCTTATAACACTCAGTTGACACAAATCTACACTTCACGAGATGGCAACAACTCTACAAAACTTCAGGAAAAACCTCAGAATACTCTCGAATCATTAACAGATCTCCCAACTTCCCCTCAACCACCCTATCACTAGTTACCTAAGCTAGAAATACATCACATCCCTCTTCCACCTACTTCCTCATTTTCCAACAAGACACACTTCCCAAAATGGATAGTTCACTCATTACCTTTCACAGTGAACACTCAGCTTCTCAGCAACATCTAAACCAGCAGCTATCAATTTATGGTGAAGATTAGTTCAATTTCAAGCATCAGTACTACGCACAACTAACCAATTTATACCAGTAATCTACATATAGGAATCCAAACTTTATGAGCATCAAGTCGATACTAAACACTTACTTCCCTAAATTCAAGTTACACTCTTTTAGTATGGAACTAATACTAGTAACCTTTCTGTGACAATCCGTCAATTTATGGTTGATATTTTATTCCTAAATATTATTTAAAAACATTATTTTAATGCTACATTATGAAGTCACTTATTTCTGGGAAGAAATTTGGATTTACGTCTTGAAGTAGCATCGACTACGTCTAAACCGGAGGATTCAACGTTACGTGCTTACGTTTACATACACCATCTTTGGTGACAGTCCGAAATTTCAGAAAATAAATTTATCCATGAATATTATTTTGGGATTTTAAATTTGAGTTAGTTCATAAACTCACAAATTTACGAGATGAGATAAGGACTTACATGAATAATTTAACGTCCTTTACGACTAAACCGGAAACCTTAGGATTACGTATTTACATTTTCGAACTCCGTTTTTGATGAGACAATTTTTATTGGATTCGTTTTGTGTCGTTGATTCATAATTTATAAAAACGTTTTTCGTAAAACGACCCGAGGGCACGCAAATCGAGGAAACTATAATCGAGGAGTACCCGTAAATTAGTGGAGATGAGACAAGTGGGTCACTTGTCCCACCCCCACTACTAGAAGGCCAAAACAAGCCTTGGTGGCAAGTTTATAAACAAACTTGCAAGACACTTGTTTATTAAGCTTAACTAGTAAGCCACCAAACCACAAAACCACTTCACTAAACCATTTCTCTCATTCTCAACATGCGAACCACCATAAACAATCTCCTCTCTCTCTAAAATTCGTCCACTATTCATAAAAAACAACCCTCAGTTGATCTATGTTAGCCATAAAATCATGTGTTACTCATACACATGATGATGCTACTTTGAAGATTTGAAGATTGGAGGTGATTCTAACATCCAAGGAGAAGATTTGTTGGTGTCATAGGGCTGATTTTCCATGAGAAGTTTATAAAGGTTGGTAGACTTGAAGATGATATTGGTTTATCACAAGTTTTGCCATCAAAATCCAAGCCTTGTTCATCAAAGACACATCTTTGCATCACTATTGGTGGTATAGAGATTGTTCTTTCTATCCTCTTGTTAGTTTGATTATGTAATCTTGTATTTTCTTTATTTATGTATATGTATATGATGATGAATGATGATTAAAAATATTATGTGGGGATTTGGTGTTGATAGATTTGATAAACATGGGTAAAAAGATGGAAAACCCACATGTAAAAATGGTTAAATCTTGCTTAATAAGATGGCTGTATAAAAAACAGTAAGTAACCAAATGATAAACTGATAAAATCGTAATGTGGAATCAATATACAGTAAGTATTAGGTGTTATACACATGTGAGAGTTGGCCATGCAATGGAATCATAAAAATGAGTGAAATATGATCAAAACAAGTTTAGAGTGCAAATCTGCCTATACTGTTTTGGACGAATTTATTAAAATATTTAGAGGTTGATTCATCAGTAGCTATAAAGAAATAAAATGAAGCACATATCATGTCGTTTATGTGACAAAAATTTGAGGTTCTATCTCCATATATAGAACTCAAGATATGATAAAAATGGTGAAGATGAAACTAAAAATCAGATTTTGAAGAATTAATGTTTAATAGTGTTATATAAGCACTCAAACTAATATAGTATAAAATGTGAATTAAAACCCACTAACTTATAAATTTCATTTATATATATATCTATAAGGTTAAATAAATGGACACTTTATAAAAATGGTAGTTGAATAAGATTTGTAAGTTATAAAAACTATAAACATGATTTTTACGACTTTTTCGGCTATTACCGTAAAATTAACGTTTTTCGCCAATTAAAACTTAGATGATTAAACCCGTCTAATGTAAAGTTTTTAAAAGTCATATACTGATATATAAGTACCTAATACAAGTAAAAACCGATAAAACCCGAACTATAGGACATACGGACATTAACGAGCTAAGTTAGCACATTCGACTAATAATTTAACTAAATAAGTTAAACACTTATAAAAATTACTTATTGGGCTTAACCCATTTGGGCCCAACATGTAAAGTATAAATACTGATAATAAAAGTATAATTGGGCTAATGAATATTATTGGTCTTGTAATAGGCCCATTGGGCTTTAAAATGTAAACAAGTTGAACTAGTGTAACTAGTCTTGAAAATTACCAACATGTAAACACTATAATGAATGAGTAAAGATGTATAAACCCACTTGATCATCATCATATATATAAAATCATCATATGTATACATGATTGTTATTTTTATAAAGTCATTGGACAAGAGTCTAAGACGAGTATTATTTGTCTAGGTTTCCGTGATTGAAGCACGTACCGTACATCCGAATTGCCGATAACCCGCCTTCCCACATCAACGTGAGTTCATATCCTCACACTCTTTTAAATGTTTTTATGAAATGTTTTATAAAACCGCGAGGGAGATAACATGTTAGTTTTGATAAAATAGGACACCATTTGTCCCGATTGTTTGCTTATTAATTTGGACCCGAATGATTGTATGACCTGATGAATGATTAAATGACCCGATAGATGAAATGAAATGTATTATTAAAGTTAGGTTATGTCACTAAACGTCCCATTAGCATGAATTGTGAACTACCGGGATTTGGTAGACGCTTATGCATATAATAGTACTATTTGGGGACGATCACCCCAGTTCGCGCCTTGACGGTTGATCCCCGTCGTGCCGCATTGGTTGGTAAGCGAATTTATGTATGAGAAGATTTACACAAGCGTGATTATTGTGACGACACGCTAATTTAGATGGGCAAATGAGTTTCGGGTTAGCTACCCGTTGTTTGTTGTAGTAAGGTAACAATGTCATGCGGCTTATAATAATCCAATTAACGAAATACTGCTTTAAGCATTGATTTACGATATATTGCCTGACTAGCAATACATGGTTTTATCATTGATATTATGTTCGTGTTTTGGTTTTATATAACCATATTCATATAACGGTTCTTATTTAACTTTACACGACGTTATAAAACGTATTGTATGATATTTTTACGACATTGGTTCGTATAATGGTTTTGAAGGCGAAAGCCTATATTGTGATTTTGACAAGGATTTGTATAAAATGTTTTTGGCCTATTTCATGGTCTACTATAAAAATTTGTACAAAAATGATTTTCGGTAATAATCATATACCGATGATACATTGATGGTTTTATTAAACTCTATGAATTCACTCGGCGTTATCGCTGACCTTTTCTATTAAAATGTCTTATCTCAGGTACTTGAAGGTAATTCGCGGGAAGACAACAAGAATTCATGGCCCGCACTTAAATAGTAATTTCCATTCAAATGCTTTGTAAAACCTGTATGAAATACAATGACTTGGGACATGTGTAAATTTGATATTAAGCGTTGTCTATGATGTGAGTAATGTGCTATCCCGTAACACCAACGAGTCTTTCGCTGTATTGAATTGTGTAAATTTGGGGGTGTTACAGTTTGGTACCAGAGCTCTCGTTATAGAGAATGAAAGATTTTTAAAACCAAGGTTTTGAATAAAACATTTCAAAATCTTTTAACTATAAACATTTTTCTAAAAATGTCTAAAAATCTTTTGACTATAACGGTGCCGAAGAATTCCCGAGTTACCGACAAGGCCAGACTGAGAAGTGTTATTTTAATATATATATATATATAACTTGGATTATATATATATATATATATAGATATATATATATATATATATATATATATATATATATATATATATATATATATATATATATATATATATATATATATATATATATATATATATATATATAGGGAGGCGTTATTGTGAATTACACTCTTAAAATGAAACATAATAAGCACACTTGTGGACCGCTGGATGTATAGATTATGATGTCACTAACATTAATGATGACATTCATAGATTAAATTAAATAAAATGGTAATTTTGTAAATAAATATTAATTGAATGGCAGATTGTGAAGTAACTGGCCATAATTTTATTAGTTAACGTCATTAACAAGATTCATTTGTAGATATCAAATTTTTTCTCCATGAAATTGTTTCTAGCACCGACTGTTGACCTTTTATATCATCAAACATAGAAAGTTGGTACATCAAAAATAATTCTATTATTTTTTTAAAATTTCTTTTATGACACATTAGGTTCCATGCTACTCACAAATTTGTAGTGTCATTTTAATGCAAAACACGACAAAAAATATACAAAATTAGTAGAAACTCTTTGATATACGATAGTAAAAAAATAATCATTTGATACAGATGATCTTTACTAGATCAAGTGATACAAAGCAATTTATTTATTACTTTTATTTTGAACGATAACTGATACAAACCATTTGAACGACAAGTGATACAATAATAAAAAATCAATTGAAATATAAGTTACTAAATGACACATTTACATATTTTTTATATTAAAATCTATTGATACATTATAATATTCTTTAATGTAATTTGTAACTAGATACAAGCGTTTCGACTCGTGATAAAAAATAGAGACCACTAATTTGGTACGGGTATGATATCACATCGAGAAATTCTCGAAAAAAAGGAAAGGTACCAATAGTCGAATATCGTTCGTACAGTATCGGTACCACTAATTTATGCTCAAGAAATAATCGGTACCACTAATTCGATACGAGACTGGTACCGTTCTCAACTAATAAGAAAACAAGTTTTCATTATATAGTCAAATAATATATGAAGAAAAAAGTTACTAAGTCACAAACCTGCTGAGTTAACAAAACTTATATAGGCGCACAAATACAATCACTCCAACTCATACATATTTATAAAATGCAAAGAAACCCATTGCTCGAATCTTTTGATATGGCATGTGAGTTCTCATCCTTTTTTTCCTTCTCAAACAATTACAAAGAATTTGAAGCTCGTGAGTTTACAATATTAGCTGATACATCCAAAAACGTTGCTACACGAATAGGCTTCACAAGCCAATCGGAGAGTGAAAAACGACTTTAGTTACTGATCATCACATAAATTTACTTCATGGTTACAGATCCGAAAGCCACTACTACCATTCAAATTTAACGATTCCTACTCGTGAAATTATTACTTTGAAAACAGAAGACCGAGATAAAAAAAAATCTAAACTTCATCGGAAACACATCTTTAACCTGATTAAAAATAAAATCCTAACCTGATAGAAAATTGTTAGAGTCGGGTTTACAACGGAAACAACATATTGGCTGAAATAACAACACCTAATGCCTCACCGGAAACAGTTACACAAACCGATTTTGATTCATAACCAAACCAACCGACCACTATCATGTACAACGGACGCTGAAAATATAATACACAAAATACCCATCGTTGATCTTGAAAAACAAAGAAAGTCAATGAAATAACAAACCTACCGGAAACGTGTTATTTTAGTTGTGTATCGAATATAAGAAAACCATAACCCAACCTATGTTTCTTGTTCGAACATAAGAAAACAATAGAACAATATTTTTTAGTAGTAAATGAAATAAGTGATAGCATAGATTCATGAAATAAGAAACTAAATAAAAGTTTGGGTGGTTTGGTTTTGTCGTGTGGTGGTGTGATATGATAACATAGAATTATTATTAGTATCATAAGGTGGATACTTTTATATAACATGTTAGGTTGTATAAATCTGGGACGGATGCTTGGTGGTGAAGCCGGATTCAAACGGATCTTGTCCAGTGCTTCTTGCGTAGGGAGAGAGAGTCCAAAAACAAAAGTCACTGCAGTTTCCTATATGATATATATTTTTTTGCTAGGTTAGTGGAGGGTGGAATAAATACCCATAATACCCTTCTTAATATTTTGCAACTTTTATGTATTTTAAATCTACAAAATCCACGTGTCACTTTGCTACTGGTGCCTATTATAACTCATTTTAAAGTGTAACACGTTTGAACGCAAATCTATATATATATATATATATATATATATATATATATATGTTGTAATTTGATTACATGATTGTTTGATGATTATTTTGATATTTATACGAGGTATTTATACGACGTAGATTGTCACAAGGAACCCTAAATCCCCTAGTAAATTAATTGAAGCTATTCTCGTAGGAATTCTAGCTATCCTAGATCTAAACCAAGTTGTGGATATTTATGACCCCAACAAATGGTTGATATTCGTAGAAATGTTGATATTAGTTGATTGTGATATTAAAGAAGAACTGGCAAGATTAAACTGATATCGATGTCATGACGATCTTTCCTTATAGAGTGGAGTTTGACAAAACGTTACCACCTGGAAAGGTGTCATCTGATTCGTTGTCATCTAATTCTTAAATTTTAAATCGAAAGGGGTGAATGTTGCACTTGAGGCTGTCATTGGAACCATTACCCAAAAGCCTCATGCCACTAGTACCTTTCCGAGAAGTCTAATTAAATGTGTGAGTCATTTCATACTAGTAACTCATTTTATAACTATTGTTGCAAGAGTTATAGGATTGGAAATTATGTGTTGATTCATATCAAGCTTTTATTGCCCTATTATGGTTTATGAATAAGGTTGAAAGTATTAGAGAATGATGTAGGATATCGCATTGAGTATGATTTGGTTGAAACTGGAATAAAGTAAAATTTAACCCGTATGGAATATGAGATTGTTAATAGAAGTCGTTAAGTTTTGTGATTGAATTATAAGGTTTAAATGTTTGTTGGTTCGTGTTAAGGGTTGTTCCTAGGCCATTGTCCACTAACGAGGATGCCCAGTGTCCAAGAAATAAATTGAAGAGATATTCTTCTGAATTGGGACCGATGGATCTTCTGGGACAGGTGGAACCCCCATGACTCTTTTAGATTAGTATTCATTGTGGTATATTTTAAAAATAATCCCTAACTTAACTGAGACATCAGTTGGTAGGATGAGTTCTTGGAATTGTATGACATAGTGACACATAATGTGTTACGGTACAATTTTGACTTGTTTGTGATTAATGAAAAGACTACCATTGATTGCTAAATTCTACATGTATCGATGTTATCTATCCTTTATTGCTTCATCCTAATGTTCGCATTAGTGATTCAACCATTGAACAAGTACTCATCTTGATTTGAGTTACGTTGTGGATTATTCTTTTCGAGCGCCAGCAAGGTCATGAACCTCATGATTATTTGGCTAAAGCTCATTTCCTAACATATTGTAGTTAAATCTTGGTGAACAACTTTTCATCACTCTTTTGCAGATCACTCATTGTTTTTATAAAGATAAAACAGTATCCTTTGAGAAAATTGAATTTTCATCACTATATGGATTATTTAAAGTGAGACTTATAAATAATCATTACTAAAATAAAGCTGATTATGAAATACCTTGGAAAACTTAATTGTTTTCATAACAAAGAAAATCTTTGTAAATTTATTTTTTTATTCTTATTTAAGAATTAAGCATGAAAAAGTTTTTATTATAAACATGATGATAAAATTTTGACGAACTGAGTATTGCATCGTTAATCTTGAAATTGTATATAGTTGCGCGCCTACATACAATTTGGAATGGACCATGCAAGGCTGATTAGTAGTCACCATAAAACTAATGAATAAACACTACATTTTCTTTGAAGATTGTGAAAGAATAAATTTTATGAGATCTGCAAGAAGTGAAAAATAGGGACATAATGTTAGGGACACCTACATATGTGCCTGTAGCATCTATTCTTCTGAGTCGAATTTACTCATCTGTGGAAATTGTCTTATTTGACAATTGACAATTCTTTCTTGTCAAATTCTCCCGTAGTGAGATTCTTAGGAAAAGTATCTGATTACCGAGTGTTGATACCCGACTGGATGTATCGACGTTCCTATCATTTCTTTTGATTTGATTTCATTTGAATGACCTGGGTAACGATCCGAGGAGCTTTCGAATGCGTACTCAAAATTATGAAAACACGAGATATATTCATATTCGTTAAATGTTTCGTCTGTATCTGATTTGAAATTCTCTCCCGTAGATTATGCGTTGACCTTACTCTTTTAAGGTTAATTATGTCTCCAGATATCCTTGAACTTGTGAAGGATTATGAGTTATTATTAGTCTTTTGAGAAATTCACATCTTATCGAAGACAATGAAACTGGAAAGTTAATAGTGCCAGTAGAATGGATTGATTGATTATGACATGACGACATTGTCTTAATTGATGGGAACTCGAGTAGAATTCCCCTAAATGATAAGATGTTGATTATCAAAAGTGATCTAAATAATTCTTGATGGATGACCATATCCTGCATTTAGACTTGAAATTATACCATGAATGGTTGTGAATTAGTCATGGATATTATAATCTAGAAAGAACTTAAAATAAATGTATTAAAAGATGTTTCCGTTATCTGAAACTTTAGGAGGTATTTGCTGGTGAATTACCTAGACTTTCGCCATTAAGGCAAGTTGAATTTGGTATTGATTATATTCCTGGTGCTGCACCTGTGGCATGTGCACTATACGTCAGCACCATCTAAATTAAAAGAATTACCGTACAACTGAGAGAGCTGTCGGAGAAAGCATTTATTCTACCAAGCTCGTCATCATGAAGAGCTATGGTGTTATTATTTCTTATATTTATTGATTACCGTGAAGTAGGTAAATTTACGATTAAAAATCTATATCCACTACCCAAGATGATAGATTGTTCGATCATTTACAAGGTTCTAGCGTATTTTTGAAGATTTGATCCACGGCATGGTTATCATCAATTTCGTGTCCGCGAAAAAGATTATCTATTCCAATCACTACATCCAGAACTTGTAATGAACATTATGAGTTTCACGTGATGTCGTTTGGACCGACCAATGCACGTGTAGCATTCATAAATTGGGTGAATCACGTGTGTAGGCTGTAATTTGATAAATTCATGCTTGTGATCATTAAGGACCATTTGTTTATTTATAAGAATAAGAATGAGTTGATAATTATTTATAGATTTCCCTGAATTGGTCGAACAATAAAAACCTGTACCTTAAATATTTAACATGTGATTAAAGACTAAATCCTTTACATTACTTGACCGTGTGATTAATAAATAATCGAATCTATATTGACTCTTCAATAATTAAGAGCCCTTTTAAAACTTTGGGTTTACCAAAAAGAAAGTGCAAATGTGTTTTGACAAATGTTTTCACAAAGGATTTTTAAGGGATTATTCCCTTATACCCAGAACATTTAACTAAACTCCTGTTTAGGGGTAAATGTTTGTGTATACCTCAAGACAACCTAAGAGGGATTGAGGAAACCATTTAAACCATGATTTAAAATTTGAAACGACAATTTTTGCTTTTCAACTAAGAAAATTTTGACCAAAGTATAAGCAAAGATTTTCAAACATTTACGAATCTTATTAATTATTTTCGATAAATCAGCAAAAATCGTGTTAATTAAATTCAAATTTGTTTTGAACATTTTATTATAATTGGTCAAACTATAAAATTTAAAACTTTTTACGTTTACGTTTCATAAAATTAAATATTTATTATTTAATTAGTTGTAATAATTATCGACGTTTTAAACGTCGGATTAAGCAAAACTGATAAAAATAATAGTTGAGATAGAACTAAGACTTAGAAAATATAAAGGAATAATTCTGAATAAATACGGTCATGATATTTATTTCATCGAGGAAGGTGAATATAATTAATGACACATTAGGTAGAAAAGATAAAGAACCAATTAGGACATGTTCCTTAATAATGAAGGTGCAAAATAAATTGCCGAACAATTTAAAAATAGCAGATGCTTGTAAGAAGGAAAATATAGATAATAAAAAGGGGTTCGTGGCTAATGTGAACCATTAGAGTTGAGAAGCCAATGGCGGTAAATGTTTTAAAGGCCGCTTGTGGTTGCCTGAATATAGAGGACTTTGAGATTTAGTCATATTGAAATCTCGTAAGTATAAGTTTTCCATTCATGTCATTTCTGACTAAATGTATCTTTATCTGAAGAGTACTAATGGAAAATTATGAAGGCAAACATTGCCTCGTACATTAGTAAAAGTCTAGCTATTGCAAAGGTCATCATCTGAATTTGATTCGATTTGGGTCATCGTCGACCGACTGACCAAATTTGCTAATGTCATTCCTGTTAATGATAGATTCTTGATGAAGAAATTGACTCTTTTGTATTTAAAGGAGTTGTGTAAACATGGTGTGCCTGTATCGATCATCTCTATCAAGATCCTCGCTTCGTATCGAATTTCTAGAGATTTGCTCAGAAGTCATTGGGAATGAATCTTGATGAGAGTACTATTTACCACCCCAATCGAAGGGACGAGGCAAAGTAACGATACAAAATACTATAAGTGCTGTTTTATACTTGAATGATTGACCTTTGGTAATAAACCGTATAATCGCTTTCCTTTGGAAAGATTATCATTGATAATTATCGTATTAGGATCGAGATCAAATCTTGTGAGGATATATATTATAGCATCTGTAAGCAGGAGTTGGGATGAAGACACCCGACATACACCCACTGTGAGTTGGACATGTCTTTTAGGTTTAAGGTTTCCTATGATGGCGAACCTAACCTTACAAAATACTCCACCCGCGAGACCTGAAATGATTATTGAAATTAGGATCTGATTATTGACTGCCGGTAGTGGGCAGGAGGTTATGTGAATATGAAATGTAGATCTTGAAGTGCCAGATGGGTAGTGAAGTTATGCCAAAAATTTTAACTATGGAAAAATGAATCGATGGTCTGAAAGATCATAGGATATAAGTCCCCGTTGTATGAGACCCTGGAGATGATGTAAAAGATTAGTTTGAAAGGCATATAAGCTGGATCTACCCTAGGACTTCAAGAGCTGCGTGAATTATGTTTCGTATATCGAACTTGATAAAATGTCTATCAAGTGAAAATCTGATTGTTTCTTAGTAAAGTTTAGATCGGCGAAAAGTTGCATTCATCAAAAACCCGTGAACATCATCGATAGAGAAAGTAAGTCAACATTAAGCCTGATCTTATTCCCGTAGTTATGTTTGATGAAACTCGCGTATTGTAATGAATTACACTTGTGAGAAAAGACCGAATGTGGAGGAAATACCCACATGGCTTTAACTCTGTAAGAAGCGAGTAGTAAGATGGTCTTTGAGGACAAAGATCCTGTTTAGGGGTAAATGCTGTGACAATCCGTCAATTTATGGTTGATATTTTATTCCTAAATATTATTTAAAAACATTATTTTAATGCTACATTATGAACTCACTTATTTCTGGGAAGAAATTTGGATTTACGTCTTGAAGTAGCATCGACTAAGTCTAAACCGGAGGATTCAACGTTACGTGCTTACGTTTACATACACCATCTTTGTGACAGTCCGACATTTCAGAAAATAAATTTATCCGTGAATATTACTTTGGGATTTTAAATTTGAGTTAGTTCATAAACTCACAAATTTACGAGATGAGATTAGGACTTACATGAATAATTTAACGTCCTTTACGACTAAACCAGAAACCTTAGGATTACGTATTTCCATTTTCGCACTCCGTTTTTTATGAGACAATTTTTATTGGATTCGTTTTGTGTCGTTGATTCA
The DNA here is from genome assembly GCA_025667525.1 of Glebionis coronaria. Lineage (NCBI taxonomy): Eukaryota > Viridiplantae > Streptophyta > Magnoliopsida > Asterales > Asteraceae > Glebionis > Glebionis coronaria. The sequence goes on along the minus strand of JANFOE010001063.1, from coordinate 232,093 downwards.
TAATTTATAAAAACGTTTTTTCGTAAAACGACCCGAGGGCACGCAAATCAAGGAAACTATAATCGAGGAGTACCCATAAATTAGTGGAGATGAGACAAGTGGGTCACTTGTCCCACCCCCACTACTAGAAGGCCAAAACAAGCCTTGGTGGCAAGTTTATACACAAACTTGCAAGACACTTGTTTATTAAGCTTAACTAGTAAGCCACCAAACCACAAAACCACTTCACTAAACCATTTCTCTCATTCTAAACATGCAAACCACCATAAACACTCTCCTCTCTCTCTAAAATTCGTCCACTATTCATAAAAAACAACCCTCATTTGATCTATGTTAGCCATAAAATCATGTGTTGCTCATACACATGATGATGCTACTTTGAAGCTTTGAAGATTGGAGGTGATTCTAATATCCAAGGAGAAGATTTGTTGGTGTCATAGGGCTGATTTTCCATGAGATGTTTATAAAGGTTGGTAGACTTGAAGATGATATTGGTTTATCACAAGTTTTGCCATCAAAATCTAAGCCTTGTTCATCAAAGACTCATCTTTTCATCACTAATGGTGGTATAGAGATTTTTCTTCCTATCCTCTTGTTATTTTGATTATGTAATCTTGTATTTTATTTATTTATGTATATGTATATGATGATGAATGATGATTAAAAATATTATGTGGGGATTTGGTGTTGACAGATTTGATAAACATGGGTAAAAAGATGGAAAAACCACATGTAAAAATGGTTAAATCTTGCTTAATAAGATGGCTGTATAAAAAACAGTAAGTAACCAAATGATAAACTGATAAAATGGTAAAGTGGAATCGATATACAGTAAGTATTAGGAGTTATACACATGTGAGAGTTGTCCATGCAATGGAATCATAAAAATGAGTGAGATATGATCAAAACAAGTTTAGAGTGCAAATCTGCGTATACTGTTTTGGACGAATTTATTACAATATTTAGAAGTTGATTCATCAGTAGCTATAAAGAAATAAAATGAAGCTCATATCATGTGGTTTATGTGAAAAAACTTTGAGGTTCTATCCCCTTATAGAAATCAAGATATGATAAAAATGGTGAAGATGAAACTAAAAATCAGATTTTGAAGAATTAATGTTTAATAGTATTATATAAGCACTCAAACTAATATAGTATAAAATGTGAATTAAAACCCACTAACTTATAAATTTCATTTGTATAAATATGTATAAGGTTAAATAAATGAACACTTTATAAAAATGGTAGTTGAATAAGATTTATAAGTTATAAAAACTATAAACATGATTTTTACGACTTTTTCGGCTATTACCGTAAAATTAACGTTTTTCGCCAATTAAAACTTATATGATTAAACCCGTCTAATGTAAAGTTTTTAAAAGTCATATACTGATATATAAGTACCTAATACAAGTAAAAACCGATAAAACCCGAACTATAGGACATACGGACATTAACGAGCTAAGTTAGCATATTCGACTAATAATTTAACTAAATAAGTTAAACACTTATAAAAATTACTTATTGGGCTTAACCCATTTGGGCCCAACATGTAAAGTATAAATACTGATAATAAAAGTATAATTGGGCTAATGAATATTATTGGTCTTGTAATAGGCCCATTGGGCTTTAAAATGTAAACAAGTTGAACTAGTGTAACTAGTCTTGAAAATTACCAACATGTAAACACTATAATGAATGAGTAAAGATGTATAAACCCACTTGATCATCATCATATATATAAAATCATCATATGTATACATGATTGTTATTTTTAAAAAGTCATTGGACAAGAGTCTAAGACGAGTATTATTTGTCTAGGTTTCCGTGATTGAAGAACGTACCGTACATCCGAATTGCCGATAACCCGCCTTCCCACATCAACGTGAGTTCATAGCCTCGCACTCTTTTAAATGTTTTTATGAAATGTTTTATAAACCCGCGAGGGAGATAACATGTTAGTTTTGATAAAAATAGGACACCATTTGTCCCGATTGTTTGCTTATTGATTTGGACCCGAATGATTGTATGAGCCGATGAATGATTTAATGACCCGATAGATGAAATGAAATGGATTATTAAAGTTAGGTTATGTCACTAAAAGTCCCATTAGCATGAATTGTGAACTACCGGGATTTGGTAGACGCTTATGCATATAATAGTACTATTTGGGGACGATCACCCCAGTTCGTGCCTTGACGGTTGATCCCCATCGTGCCACATTGATTGGTAAGCAAATTTATGTATGAGAAGATTTACACAAGCGTGATTATTGTGACGACACGCTAATTTAGATGGGAAAATGAGTTTCGGGTTAGCTACCCGTTGTTTGTTATAGTAAGGTAACAATGTCATGCGGCTTATAATAATCCAATTAACGAAATACTACTTTAAGCATTGAATTACGATATATTGCCTGACTAGCAATACAGGGTCTTATCATTGATATTATGTTCGTGTTTTGGTTTTATATAACCATATTCATATAACGGTTTTTATTTAACTTTACACGACGTTATAAAACGTATTGTATGATATTTTTACGACATTGGTTCGTATAATGGTTTTGAAGGCGAAAGCCTATATTGTGATTTTGACAAGGATTTGTATAAAATGTTTTTGGCCTATTTCATGGTCTACTATAAAGATTTGTACAAAAATGATTTTCGGTAATAATTATATACCGATGATACATTGATGGTTTTATTAAACTCTATGAATTCACTCGGCGTTATCGCTGACCTTTTCTTTTAACATGTCTTATCTCAGGTACTTGAAGGTAATTCTTGGGAAGACAACAAAAATTCATGGCCCGCACTTAAATAATAATTTCCATTCAAATGCTTTGTAAAACCTGTATGAAATACAATGACTTGGGACCTATGTAAATTTGATATTTATGAATGGAAATGCTTTATTATTAAACGACGCGATTTTTAAGCGTTGTCTATGATGTGAGTAATGTGCTATCCCGTAACACCAACGAGTCTTCCGCTGTATTGAATTGTGTAAATTTGGGGGTGTTACACTTTCCATTGGTTAACTCCACATCACAGTTAGTTGTTAATCTTAACAATTCTTTGTTGTTAAAGCGACTGGATGTTTACATTTCTAAGGCTTCTATCTAACCTAAGATCAAATAACACACTGACATAAGTAGTGTCAAATAAGAACATACCATTTACAACATTCGGACCTTAAGGTTTGTCAGCATCACCCAAAACATAAGCTGGAGTGGCAACATTCTTATCTTGTCGATTTCCTTTCCTTGGTCAATTCCCTTTCTTGTGTCCTTCATCACCACAACGAAAAAATATCACAATTCCAGAGGTACTAATTCCAGTCACTACTCCTCTTGTCCTACACTTATCAGCTTTATGACTAGGTTGTCCTAACTCTAGTTGCAAATGTGGAAAATTACCTACATGGTATAAAGTACAACAAACAAACTTGGGATTTATCTTGTTATTTTGAGACACAGTGGCAGCACGAATCCCATCATTCCTCTCATAGTTTAAATACTGGTTTCGGTTCTGTCTCTGGTTATTGTTATTACTATAGTCCTCACGATTCTGACCTTGATTCTGGTTGGACTGAGCAGATTCCACCTTCTCTTATTGTTTCTAGTAATGTTATCTTTCTTATCTTGTAATTTCATGTCCATTTAAGCATGCGCCATCTGAACAGCTTCATCGAAATATTTAGGTTTTGAAGAAATAGTCTCACCCTTGATATTACTAGACAATCCTTTAATGTACTGCTTCATTGTCTTACAGTCATTCACAAAAGTATCAAGACATAACAACCACAACTCAGAAAACTTCCTAGTATAAGCAGCAATATCTTCGCTTCTTAACACTAAGTGCCTCAATTCGTATTCCAAATGTCCTAGTTCTTCCTCAGGGCAAAACATAGCAGTCAATAGTCCTTTAGTCGCGGTCCATGTCCTACCATTAGCCACAACCAATCCTAAAGTAGTCACTTGGTTATTCCACCATCTTAGTGTACCATCCTGAAATGTAGCAGTAACAAATTTCACCTTATTAGCTTCTGAACACCCGCTAATCTCAAAATTACTCTCTATCTTCTCAATCCATATACGCAATTCTAAAGCACCACTAGTACCACGAAACTAAGTAGGACCACACTTCATAAAACTAACATACGTACATTCTCTTGAAACTTCCGGAACAGCAGCAACACTCCCATCTGGATCAACATCATCATCATTATTCTCAACAGCATCATCATTATCCCTAGCCGCATCATCATTATTCACAACATCATCATCATTATTCCCAGCAGCAGCATGATTATTCCCAACAGCATTAACTTCAGCACCATTATCTCCAACACAACTAACTCCAACATCTTGATTCCTTACAACACTATCAGCTTCAAGTGCTCTAGCAATAGCTCACTCGATCATAGTGTTCACAGTAGCAGTTGTTAGCTTTGGAGACATATTTCAAGAAACTTAGTCACGTGACGATCTACTAATGACTTAAATATGATTCCCCTACTCCTTCTTCTATCATCACAGAAGAAAGAAACATGATAAGTATACATATCAAGATAAAAGAAGGATTTCTTTATCAGGACATCTCATGGATACTACATGCACGAACAACACAAACTATAATGATTCATCAACCAAAACTCAAAAGATTTAATAAAGGCACATCATAGATCATGAGTGTAATTTAGATTACGTTGAGGATTCAACAAGACAGTGGCAATGTATGTCACTATAATCATTTACCTAACAAACTTAAAAGATAATATTTTTCATCACAATGCTACGACATAAGTTTTAAATAAGTTCAATCACAAAAAGAAAATAAAATCCAAAGAAATCCATTACGCGGTTAGTTCCTTAGATACCAGCTCCTCATCCTCTTGATCATTGTTGTCAGCTTCATCACACTCGTGTATTTCCTTTTTTGCACATCAAAGTCGAATTGCTAACATGATGGCAGCTAACTCGCAAAATTCAAATACTCACCCCTACATGGAAGATTAATCACAAGGGAATTCTCAGTACGACTTTCAACATTCCTAAACTTCCAAGCTTGACTCAGAATTGATCTAACATGAGACCCCCACTCACTCATCCTTTCAAACCTTACCTACTTCTCCTTAAACCTTTCAATTCAAGAACACAAATTTATTACAATCGAACTAAGACTAGCAATCTCATCCATCTTCCAAGTCCTAACAAAGTCAAATCTTCACATACCAAATACAACCTTTGAAACAACTTTTCTTTCACATCAACCTCCTAATCACACTAGTTTCAACCACGTATCTCTCATATAACAACCGATCAAACTTTCTCATTCCAAATACAAGTCGCAAGAAATTAATTGTAAAATCATTCATTATCTGGTCTACTGTCCTAGACCCTCGGCAATATGTAAGGTCATTATTTAAAATTATATACATATGCATTGCATAAAGAAAATTACGATAACAAGTACTCAACGCACTTTCAGCAATATCAATACATCATCAATACATAATCATAGTATTTACTTAATAAAAACTCTAAAAATCATTTCAGTTTTAGGGGATACATATAACTATAAAACAATACAAAACAAATAATCTTACCGGAGCCTTGCGGAGAAGTTGCGTGCTTTTGTAAAATATTTTTGACACCAAAGTTATAGTTTAGGACATTTTTCAAAATCGACCTAATTCGCTATAACTAAAAGCTCTAATTACCAATCTTTAACACCCCTAAATTATATTGCGCAGCGGAAATACACATTTAGGTGCTAAACTCGAACGTCATTATAAAAAACACTTTAAACGATCTCAAAATCGTACATTTTAAATATAAAAAGATATAATTTAACCATTCTCTAAAACCTTCGATCCCAAGTAGAACAGGTTTAGAAATATCAAAGTAACATTTAGGTCCCCAAAAATTTTGACCAGTCAACAAACATTTTTACCAAAATACATGACCATACATTATTAATTTTATAACAAAAGGAAAAGAAATCAGCTTTAGACCCAATCACTACAAAAGCAACCGCAATCCTTTTCCAGCAAGCTCCGCCATTCATCAAACTTCAATCACCTGAAATACATGCTAAAAATCATCATAACAACGGTTGAGCGAGTCTATAGGTTTATCAAATCATCATTTGTACACAAGAGAAAAATTAATTATGATCATTCAATAGAATTGTTGTACATACAATCTATTATTCAGGCATTCTGGCTTATAACAATAGCTATAGAATTGTATTAAGCTCATGACACCGACCCCTTAACTTAGTCACCCACGCCTAAAGCTGGCATGATTATATGAATTCCACTGCCCCTACTAGGGTATTAGTTGCAATTTATATACCACTGATTCTCGTTCTCGTAAATTATCCTTCCCAAAGGTTACTCAGCGTAATTCCCTGGTCTCAGATTGGGGCGTCAACCCAATAGTACTATTAATTGAACAAGCGGCTATTCACAACTCACAACATCAAGTCAAAACATAGTTAACGTCTCATGAATTTAGGGACTTTTGCAACTTAGGTACTTATACAATTCAAGGCAACAACAGGCAACATTCGGGTCCAAACAATCAATCATGACTTGTGTTCATTTTATTTTCAAATAACATGTATCCATCTCGCGGGTTTTAAAATCATTCAAAACAAGTACAAAGCGGGGCTATAGAATCACCTTGAGTAATAGCACTAGCAAGACGACCTTCGACGATTGTTGATACCCGATAAACACAAAAACCGCAACCTATCAAATAAGGTGCGTTCATTAATAATAGACTCGAATATAACCCATACATAATAACATCAAACTCAAAATCATAATATTACGACAAAACCGAAAGAAAAACAATACAAGTGATACTATTACTTCCTTCTATATGTTTACTCTATTAGTCTATTCTTTCGATAGAAATCTGTCGGTACATACCAAATGTACGAGCTCATTTACCCCACTTAAACACGTCAAATATTTATGATACTACTCTGAGATCTCACTTACTATCTATAGTAAGTCCTTTTAAAAGCCCAACAAAAGATTTTACTTTTAAAGTTCCCTGCCTGGCACATCTTTGAACTACAAAAACCGGACACTTTTACGTCACCGACTCATACAACCGTTTTGACCATTCTAAACAATTTCATTTACAAAACCGACACTTGATTTTAAAAATAGACTCACAACCCTAGGTTTAGAACCTAACATCAGACCTTGACCATTTCTATAACTCATTCTATAGTCCCCGAGATTCGATCAAAATATCGACAACAACTACATATTGTGCCGATACTCGTCTCCCGGTACACGAATAATCAAACCATCATAACTTCTCGCTCGTTTGGAGTTAGAAGCTCTACTTTATATCAAATCGAAGCTAATCAAATTCTCTACAGCCCTATCCTAATAGTTAAACAACTATTCAAATATAAGGCATCCAAAAACAGCCCACAAGTCACTGATCTAATTTACCCTCTAAAATCTCCCACAAAATCATATTTTTGATCAATTCTAGCAACGTTTCTCATCATCCTACACCCCTAACATCAACATATCTTAACCCTATCACTTGTATCAATCAAAAAAATAAAAACCCAAAAATCAAAATCAACCTTTTTCATAAAAACAACATTATCATCACATGATTATCACTAGATAAATACATGTAAGATCGTTTACCCATCATAACACCCAAGTTCATAATCAAAAATCCAAAACCTCAGGCATGTTGAAGATTTTTGTATCATTAGAATCACCTTGAAATTATAGGAATGGGACTAGTTTTATTTTTGGATGGATCATAGTAAAAATTGAAAGAAAATTGATGGCAAAGGGGTGTTTAGCCTACGGCTCAAAGAGAAAGAAAGAAGGAGAGATGGATTTTTTGTTAACTATGTGTTTTTAGGTGTAAGAAAGTTAGGTAAGAACTATTTATATGGTGGGTGGAGGGGTTTGTTTTGCCATTCTTGCATAGTTTGGTCCAAAATGCAATTAAATAGTTTAAAGGGTAGAAAATGTATATTGTCAATTTTGAAAATATTTACGAGGCTCGGGTTTCGTAGAAATACTTCACTAAATTAAAACGCACTCAAAATATGATAATAATATAGTCCCGGCACGACTCAATACGCATTCAAAAATAAAAACGTCAAAAATATAAACATAGAAACAACAAATGATAAAACTTAAAATCTCGGGCATCCGTCGATATCGTAATCACTAATAATTCTCGCAATTAGTGAAAAGGTAAAAATAAGACTTCCAACATCAGTTTTAAATTAAGCCATAAACCGTCATATCATTCAAGCTCATTACAAACTTCAAAAATATCTGTAAAATAAGATTAAATAATGACCTCGGGTTCGGGTTATCACACACACATCTCTCTCTTTTCTCTCTCTACTTTCTCTCTCTAGAATTCATCTACTTTCATCTATTTTTCTTCTATAATTCGTGTATAATCATCATATAATATGGGACAACAAGGTTGGTCTCAATCGCCACAGGGTAGATTAGTGATTGCTTGTTGTTATTTTATTTGGTTCGAATGATTTAATCCATAAATCATCTCGGATTAATTTTTTTTATGTGTGTTTATCGTGCTCTAAATCTTCATACAAATCTCCTAGATCGTTGTGGTAGGGATTTGGGATAGTTTTTTGGTGAAAAACAAAAACATTTTGGTCATTTGGCTTGATTTTGGCATAAAATCTCGAAAAACAACAATTATTGCGAAATACTTCTACTTATTGCGGAATATTTCAGTGATAATTTTCGAAAAAATTAGGGTTTAAACAAGTTATTGTGAAATCCTTCTTTTCGGGTTATTTATGAAAGTTCAATAGATATTGCGAAATCCCTTAAATTTTGATTATTGCAAAAAGTGGTTATTGCCAAAAGTGGTTTTTGCGAAAAGTGATCATTGCAAAAAGTGGTTATTGCGAAAAGTGTTTATTGCGAAGACTGGTTTTTGCGAAAAGTTTAAGGATATTGCGAGATCTGTTAATTCCTGCTTATTGCGGAAAGTTGGGTGATTATTGCGAGATCTGTTAATTCTAGAGTATTGCAAAAATACAGGCATTTGTGGGTTCAATGCGAAAATTGTGTCGTTGTGCCTGGGCTGTGAGGGCTCTCAGCCACATGGATAGTTCCCTGCCGCAATATGATGAGAGGCTATTCCTCCCGGAACAAAAGGATCAAGATTAAACAGAGAATTGATAGGAGAAACACAATCATAAATCAAATAGAAAGAATTCTTGCTTATTGTGGAAAGTTGGGTGATTATTGCGAGATCTGTTAATTCTAGAGTATTGCGAGATCTTTGATTTTGAGGATATTGTGAAATCTGTTAATTCTAGTTATTGCGAGATCTTATAACTTCTAGGATATTTCAAGATCTTTTGGTGTGAATTATTGCAAAATATTTTCTGAGATTTTCTAAAAAACATGAATTTGAAAATTTTCGTGAGTTTTTTGGTCTTGGAATTTTTTGTTTCCAAAGAAGACATTATTAAGGGATTTCAACTACTTTTCTCTATAACAACAATCACTACAACATCTACTTGAGATCCTATTCACTTCACAATTCAGAAATTATCGAGATGTGTTCTACTACTGAGTATCGTGTTACAAATAACAACATCATGGTGGCGGGTAACAAAGAGCGACCACCAATGCTCCTGACTGGTCGATATGCTCAATGGCAATCACGTTTTATTCGATATCTTGATAAAAGACAAAATAGTGATCTTCTTTGATGTTGCATCAAAGAAGGACCCTATGCTCTCACTACAATCACCATTCCTGCAACTCCAGCAACCGACACGACGCCAGGTGCCGCTGAGCAGACTATTAAGGAAACATATGAGAATACTTCAAAAGAGAACCGTGCTTGGATTGATGCTGAGAAGGAAGCAATCTATCTGATTCTATGTGGGATTGGGGATAATATTTACTCAACGGTTGATGCATGCTCTACTGCAAAAGAAATGTGGTTTGCCATTGAACGTCTGCAACAAGGAGAATCACTAAACAAAGAAGATGTCAAAACCAAATTGTTTTGGAACTTTGGTAAGTTTACTTCATTGGATGGGGAATAAATTGATTCATATTGTTCAAGAATATATAAGATGATGAATGACATGACAAGAAACAACTTGGAAGTCTCCACCATGCAAGTCAATGTGCAATTTCTACATCAACTTCAACCAGAATGGACACGATTTGTAACTTTGGTGAAACAACCGAATAAGTTAGACGAGGTCAACTATCACATGCTCTTTTACATTTTGAAACAATTTCAGAATGACGCAAACGAACTTCGAGCTGAACGGGTAGCAAAGACTGCTAATCCACTTGCTTTGGTGTCTACCACTCAACATGTCCAAGATCATCGCTCTCGTGCTCCAAAGTCATACTCCACTCAATCATCCTCACCAAGATACTCTACTTCATCTAAATCTTCAGCTCCCACAAGATTACGAGGCAAAGAACCAAGAGCACCATCACCATCATCTGAGCCATCATCTGAAGAGGACAGTGATGAAGAACAAGCTCAGAAGGATATGGGGATGAACCAACAAATTGCATTCATTATGAAGACCGACAAGAAGATCTTCAAACCCACAAACAACAATCTTCGAACGTCATCTAACACAAGGAACCAATATCTTGAGAGTCCTCCAAGGTATGACACACGTCGACGTGATGAAAGTCCTCCTAGGTATGATCGACGTAATCCAACACATGTTGAGGGTTCTACACAGTATGATCAACAAACTGCTAAGTATGATACTCAGAGGATTGCTATTGTTGCTGGGAAAAGGTAAACTGTTGGAACTCAAGTGGTTCATCAAAGTGGGATTAAATGTTTTAGATGCCAAGGTTATGGGCATATGGAAAAGGAATGCAGGAAGCCGAAACGGGTTAGGGACTCTGGTTATTATAAGGAAAAGATGCTGCTATGCAAGAAGATAGAAGTTGGGGTTAAATTGTCGGATGATGAAGGAGAAATGCTTGATGACACTGATGATGAAGCCTCCGACCAAGAACTTGAAGCACTTACACATACATGGCAAAGGTTGAAGAAGTGCTCAAAGTCAATAAAGATGACAATGGTCCTATCTTTGATACTGAGCCAATCGATAAGGTACACACTAAAGAGGAATATAATGTGTTTGGTAATATTCATGAGCATCATGAGATACCCAAAGCCATTACTAACACATGTTTGATGGAAACGGTTGATAGCAATACCACACCTGATTCATCAGAGATGTGCAATAATGAGTCTGAGGATGATCACCATTCAAATGAGTATGATAAAGAGGAGCGTATTACGCTTGCCAATTTAATTGCTACTTTACAAAAAGATGTTAAAGAAACTAGAAAGAGTCAAAAGCAATTGAAAAAGTCAAACGCTACACTCACTCAAAATTTTGAAGAAAGTAAAGCTGCAGTTATAAAATCTAGTGAGCTTCTTGCAAGCTGCAAAGCTGAGTTTATTCAAAAAGACAAAGAGCTTGCTAGGTACAAAGGGGGTGTCATTACTACTATTAAGGATGTTCTTGAAACTAAATACAATGAAACTCTTAAGCTTTCAGAACAAGAGAAACATAATTATAACACTTCTTTAAGTAGTGAACGACACAAAACATATCTTGTTACCACTAAAGTGAATGAGCTAACTCAAAACATTGGATTTCTTCAAGAAGATAAAACTAGACTAGTCAATGCGAAAACGGAAGAGGTTGCAAACTTGCAAAAAGCTTTCAAAACTAAACAAGCTAAAGACACTGACAAATTTGTGGAACTTGAAACGCAAATTGATTTTATAAGAAAATTGTTTATAAAACAAATCAATCTATTCAAACCATGAGAATGTTGGCACCTCGTTTGTTTTTCAAGGGTAAAGCTAGTTTTGCTATTCCTAAGTACCTCAAGCAAGCTCAATCTAAAAATCAATGCCTATATCTTGAGGAGTCCCAATGGACTGACCTTGATTGTCTTCTTGGTAGGCCTGATAGTGATGAATCAATAACTTTTGAAGAAGAGAGTAGATCACCAGTAAATAAAGCTTTGTGAAACCATATAATTATTCTTATGAAAATAGTCTTTATGAAATTTTCAAACCACAAAAACAGAAGTCTCGTGAGCAAATATTTTTCGAATGTGCACAAATAAGAATTAAAGGAGACAAGTTTTTGCCACTAAGAAAACTAATGTTTCAAAATATATTGGGTACTTGTCGCATCAAGCTTCCATAAGAAAGTACTTAGTATTCATTAGAGTAACATTGAAAATTTCAAAAAGGTTGTTGATGATGACTAGAAAAAACGTGAATTGTTGAAAGGCGATAAAGAAATTCCTCACGATATAACTGTGCTTGTGAAAACTATTTTGATTCCACTTGTGGAAAGACTAGAGAAACATGCTTTAGAATTTGAAACGTTAATAGAGAAAGAAATGTTTGACGATTTGAAATATGTGGAATCTCTTGAAAAAGAAATTGACGACCACCAACCTGAAAGAGACGAGTTTTCTATACCATATGATCTCCTCTTTCAAGAATGCCTCTCAAAAGATATTATGTGTGTTTATGTTACATCTTGTGGTGATATTGATGAATATTCTGATGTTGCATGCAGATATCTAGATAAAGTCAAAGAGTGTGAACGTCTTGAAACTGAGCTTTCGAATAAACTTAACCAAAAAGATTTTTCGTTAATTCAATATAGATATTATTATCTTCAAAAACATTGTCACACACTTGAACTTTATTTACAAAACAAAGTTGGAAGTTTTTCAAATGATACACCTTTGGAAGTAAAATTATCTGAGTCATGTCGATTACTAAACGAAAAAAGTCTTGATATTGCGGATTTGAAAGCTATGTTACAAGAAAAAGATATTGCAATTGAAGAGTTGAAGAAAATCATTGCTAAGATGGGTGGGAAAATTTTGGAACCAAGAATTAAGAAACCTGTTGTGAGACAACCCAATGCGTATAAAGTGACTAAATCTTTGTCTTGGGAAAACCATCAGTTTTCTCAAATTCTTCATTTGCAACATCTAGGTCTGCCTCCAAGACGGATGGGAAAGATAGGTTACCACATATTCATCCAAAAACAATTATTCAAGCATAAAGCTCAAATGTAATCAAACCAGGGGTGTATAGATTGGCCACTAAACCCACACAAAACAAAGATAGTCAATCGCCTTAGATTTCTGGAAACACGAATAGACGTGTGTCTTTTACTATAGGAGTAGTCCCCACTGCTAGTGTTAGCCAACCTAAGCTTAAGCGCACTCAACTGAATGATCAGGTCTGGCAAAACAAGAGTCAAGGGAAGATGAAGAATGTAGAAGACCACCTTCGGAATTTGAATGTTTTTAAGAATACAACGTCTATAATCGCATGTAATGACGATTTGAATGATTCGACTACTTTGAATGCTTTAAATGTCAAGTTTGTTTGTGTGAAATGTGGAAAATGTGCTAATGCTGATCATTCAATGTGTGCTATGAATAAAGTTAAAAGCGTAGATACTAGAACTAAGAAGCAAGTTGCGATGCCTATTAGTGCTAGTAAATCCAAACGTAAAGTGAACCATTCTGGTGCAACCCCCCTAAGAAAAGTATTGCATCAGACTCCACTACTAAGAACCCTAGAAGCAGAATTAGGGAATTATATGAGTCTGCTAACAAGTCTTGGAAATGGTGATTTGCTAATCAATGTCCTCCAGGATATAAATGGATGCCTATGGTTTGGACAGAAAATGTGACTACGAGTGTTATCATGCCTTAACGTGTTGAAACTAGGAACACTAATGGTTCAGATATCACAACTAACATGGGTTCCAATTTAGGAAATGCTCCATCGTGTTCTAATTCTTCTGAAGGTGACCGAAATAAATCTCTTCATACCGGACTCCGGGTGCACCAAGCACATGACGGGGAATCTCAAGCTTCTAATTAACTTCGTGGAGAAGTTCCTAGGTACGGTCCAATTCGGAAATGATCAATTTGCACCGATCCTAGGATATGGAGATGTGGTTCAGGGGAATATCACGATCAAAATGGTATACTACATCAAAGGGTTCAATCACAATCTTTTCTCAGTTGGTCAATTCTGTGATGCAGATTTGGAGGTCGCTTTGAGAAATAAGACATGTTTTTTCGTGATTATGATGGGAATGATTTACTCACTGGTTCACGGGGTACAGATCTTTACACAATCTCACTTCAAGACACAACTTCTACAACTCCAATTTGATTCATGGCTAACGCTTCAACGACTCTGGCATGGTTATGACATCAACGTCTATCTCATCTCAATTTTGATACCATCAACATGCTTTCCAAGAAAGATATTGTGAGAGGCCTTCCAAGCTTTAAATTCATCAAAGATCATATTTGTTCTTCTTGTGAGCTTTGTAAAGCTAAACGAATTAGTTTCAAGACAAAGACTACACCAAGCTCTAAAGGACGGTTAGATCTTCTTCATATGGATTTGTGTGGTCCTATGCGTGTTCAAACTATCGGAAGAAATAAATTCGGGTTATTGTCGATGACTACTCAAGGTACACGTGGACGTTCTGGTTGATATCCACGGATGAAACACCCGAAGTTCTCATCAAATTCATTAAGCAGATACAACGTGGTCTTCAAGCTCAAGTAAAAGTGGTACGTACTGATAGAGGCACATAACTCTTGAATTCAACTCTAAAGAATTATTTTAAAGCCGAAGAGATTGACCACGAAACATCTATTGCAAGAACACCTGAACAAAACGGTGTTGTTGAAAGACGCAACCGTACTTTAGTTGAGGTTGCTCGAACATTATTATATGCTTCAAAACTACCACTATTCTTTTGGGCCGAAGCCGTGTCAACCGCATGCTACACACAAAACCGTTCCTTAATTATTCTATGACACGAAAAGACACCATATCACATAATTCATGATCGCAAACCTTCACTCAAACAACCTCACATTTTTTGATGTACGTGTTACATAATTCGAGATGGTGAAAATCTGGACAATATGAAAGAGAAGGTGATGCATGCATTCTAGTGGGATATGCAACTCAGTTTAAAGGATCTCGAGTGTACAACAAGAGAACAAAATTGATAGTCAAGACTATTCATGTCAGATTCGATGAATTGCAAGAAATGACACTTGAACAAAACAGTTTAAGTCCCGATCCACAATGACAAAAGACTTATGTGCACAACCGCACGGAACTCGGAACTCAAGACCACATCAATGAACCGTCAAGTTCAAAGCTGGTTCAACAACGTGTTCTAAGAGCTGATATGATAGTGGACACGTCAATTGAAGAGTTGGAATGTTATATGGACCAATGTTTGATGAATAATTAACGGGGGACAAACATCTTGTATCAAAGTCTTCTGCTGTCACTCATGATAAGAATGATGATACTGATCATCGTCAACAAAAGGATATATAGGACTAAATCACACGACTAATCAAACACAAATAACATGATGATGATTAAACTAAAAAAGAAATATAAGATTAAGATGAAGAGAAGAAAAGAAATACAAAGTTCGTGTTTTCCTAGTGAGAGAAACAAAAACACCTTTCTCTCTCTAAACTATGAATATGGAAAAGCACACACACAAATGAGGCTTAGGGGGCCTTTTATACTAATTAAGAATTGTTTAGGAGGCCTTCCTCATTTGTGTGTTCAAGACTAAATCCCGTTACATAAACAATAATAACTAAAAACTCTCGACATCATTAAATAACATTTCTCACGAGCTTCGCAACGACATATTATATGACCATCACTTTAATTACTTCTAACAATCTACCCCTAAGGGGTGGTCATGTAATATGTGACTTCACTTCTTTGTTGTTGCACACTTTGAAGCTCGATGTCTTGAGAGTTTCTTCATAGTTCCTTTCATGACTTGTGATCTTGGATCTTTGATCTTCGCCTTGACTTGATCTTGTAACTTTTCCAGCTTGTGTTCTTGTGTCTTTCTCCACATACTCATGTTTTGGGTTGACTTGAAAGCTTGTTAACAATCTGCCTTGATCATCAGAGTAGCGGAAGTCTTTGTCTTTAGATGTTCTTGAGCTTTCTTCATTTATATGAGCATGTGGTCTTGAATTACGACTTCAGAAGTTACGCCACCGTTTGCATTCCTCTGGTTTCCCGTTATACAGTAAGAATATTGTACCTGTGATTAGGTAACTTCAAAGAACTTCCTTGGCAGGGTTTCCGGCTGTGGCAGCCGTTCTCAATACTTGAATTTATCGAAAGATAATTCATAGTAAGGAGTGAATCATACAGTTCCATTCTGCTGATTAAGTCGTCAATTCAATTTCCTGGAACAAGTTTGAATCAATTAAGAATCAAACCATCGTTGCTTTCCAGTTGACACATGTTTGATTCATATAGAATCGTACAAGTTACCTACCGCAGTGCTGTTTAATGATGACACTTGAAGGATTTCCATTTGTCACTGTAAATACTAAAAAGTATTACTCTGAATGTTCTGGCAAGATCATAAAGATATTGCGTAGAGACCTGGAACGAGTTTGAATCGATTAAGAATCAAACCGCTGTTGCTTTCCAGTTAGCATATGTTTAATTCAAACTGAATCATACATATGACCTACCGCAGTGCTGTTTGATATTAAAACTGGAAGGATATCCATTCATCACTGTGAGTACTAGAGAGTATCACTCTGAATGTTCTAGCAATACCACAAGGATAGAGCGTAGGACTCTATAAATTATCGCTTGTGTTCTAATAGGGAACAACAATTGATATATGGAATAAGTGTCCTAATGAGATTTTTGATGAATCTCGTTGGCTCTAGACTCTATAAGTGCACGTTTATTTGGTGATCGGAGGCTGGAGCAGACCGCCACCTATTCAATATCTAGTATCTCGGAGTGAGAAAGTCGATAGAAATGAGTTGAACTCCGAGACAATAAAACAAACTTCTTTTGAGAGAAGCTTGAGTAGGTTGGGAAGGGTTGTGCATTACATCACTAGGTCCATGATGCTTTGTCTTCAGTATCAGAAATCATCAAAGTGATTCTGATAAAAGATGTATTGACTCGGTTTCTGCCTACGTTGTATGGAGGGCTTCTTTCTTTACACCCTTTATCCTTACATTTCTTTTTCATTCTTCAACCCCTTCAATGCTTACCAAGACGTTATAACTAGCACCTTGTTGTGATTGTTGCAGTGCTAGATTAAGTCATTAGTCAGCATTATTCCCGTACACACAACTACTCCATCTTTCCTAAGGACTTCTAAGTTCTAATGGATTGTCCCTGGGAAGATCCCTCTGGTTCTGGTTGGATCATAGGACGAAGACCTAACCACCTTTTGACACCAATATCGTCGTGAATAATTGTGTTGAAGGTATAGATATCGTAACCATAAACCCTTTCTAAATTACCAAAAATGCTCCGCCTACATATGTGCATCATAAAAGGAAGGTTTTGCACATATTAGGAAGAGAAAAACACTTATATCAAAGATCTTAATAAAGCAATTTTGATCACATTTTAATCACTATTCTCCCCCTCAAAAATTGCATGAAATTGAAGTTTTTGTGAAACTAGTGATAATACATGGAGAGAATAATGTGTCATGAAACTTTGGAACAAATGTTTATAAAATCATTATACTCCCCCTCGAAAATAGATTCTATTTAACTAGGGGAGTATATGAGCACATTGTTTTGAAATACTTTGAAAAATTGTGCTCAAAAGTCCGAGAAAAATTGTGTTCATGAGCTTAAAACTTTGAATGTTTTGATATAAGCTCATGACCGAGAAAAATGAATTTCTCGTTGTTGAGGATAAGTCAAAGACTTTCCTTTATTGAGGGACCGGGTTATAGTCTGACATAGGACTATAAGCCATTATGAGAAGAAAATAGAAAAGACATGTTTTGAAAACATTTGAACTCTCATTCGAACTTTATGTACGTACCCGTGTCGATATTGAACAACATTTCTAAGTACGTCCATATTATCGATGTTGAGAGACATGTCGAAGAAGAATATTTTTGGTATTTTTGAAAGATTTTATCATTTTTTATTTTGTTTTTATGGTTTTATATTTTTTGTATTTTGATATTCTGATAGATATATACAAGGTTACTTCGAATGTGCAAAACGGTCAAGTTCATCAGGAGTGAAACTACGCATACCAAGTCGATGAACCAATAATTCAAATCTATCTTGAGAAAGAGCTTTGGTGAAGATGTCGGCTAGTTGGTAGTCCGTCTTGACAAAAAACAGTTCTATCGTTCCTCTTTCCACATGCTCCTTTATGAAATGGAATCGGACAACCATGTGATTGGTCTTGGAGTGTTGGACCGGGTTACAGGATATGACTATGGCTGATTATGAGTCACAATATATAGGCACTTTGTTAAAGTGAAAGCCATAATCCGTGAGTTGTGTTCTCATCCAAAGGACTTGAGCACTACACACGGATAGAGACACATATTCTGCTTCCGCGGTGGACAACGCCGTACAATCTTGTTTTCTTGATGACCAGCTCACTAGCTTCTCGCCTGAGAATTATGCTCCACCAGAAGTGCTTTTGAATGTATCATGACACCCTACATCGTCGGCATGTGAAAAACCAGTTAGATTAAAACCAGAATCCTTCGTATACCGGAGACCCATGTGAATGGTTCCCCGAAGATAACGAAAGATCCTTTTAACCTCCTTGAGGTGCTTCTCGGTTGGCTTAGCCTGATACCGAGCACATAAACAAGTAGCATGCACAATGTCCGGTCTACTTGAGGTTAAGTACCTAAGGGACCCGATCATACTTTGGTATTTTGTAGCATCTACAAATGTCCCTTTCTTATCCAAATCAAGCTTGTGTTTAGTGTCCATTGGAGTACCAATAGGATCACAGTTTTCCATTCCAAATTTCTTTAGAATTTCAAGCACATATTTGGCCTGATATATGAAAATTCCACGGGGGGATTGGTGAACTTGGAGACCAAGAAAAAACGTCATTTCCTTCATCATGGAAATTTCAAATCGACTTTTCATAAGGTCTGCAAATAATATGGAATATTTTGGGTTAGTAGAACCAAATATAATATCATCTACATAGACCTGAGCCACAAATATGTCGTTGTCGTAGTGCTTGATAAACAAAGTTGGATCAATGGTTCCTTTGCTGAAGTGATTTTGAAGAAGAAATGATGCTAATTCGTCGTACCATGCCCTCGGTGCTTGTTTCAAACCATAAATTGCTTTTTTCAACTTGAGACATGGCTTGGATGTCAGTGTTGATGAAACTTTCAGGTTGACATACATACACATCTTCTTTTAACGGTCCATGCAAGAAAGCCGTCTTCACGCCATTTGATATACGGTGAATTATTTGTGTGCAGCGTATGCCAAGAAAATCCTAATAGCTTCCATTCGAGCAACCGGGGCGAAGGATTCAGCGAAATCAATTCCCTCATGTTGTTTATAACCTCTCACAACTAACCGAGTCTTATTTCTAATGACCGTTTGCTCCTCATCCATCTTGTTTTTTAATAACCATTTCAGAGTTAGGGGATCGATATTGTCCGGTCGAGGTACTAACTCCCATACATCAAGCCGGATGAACTAATTGAGTTCTTCTTGCATAGACTCAATCCATGATGCATTGGTCATTGCTTCTTTCACACTAGTTGGTTCCATTGTGCTGACCTGATAGTGCATAGATACACATATCACCATCGGTATGCAGCTGATTTCGTGTTGATACTGGTCGTGAGAGATTCCCAATCACTTGAACCAAAGGATGATTCTTAGTCCATTTGTGTTCATGTGGAAGTGTATGAGAAACTTGATGCGAGCTCGACGGATCCACATATGGTGTTGAAGGCTGAGTAATACTTGTGGAAGCCGCAAATGGATTAACAAACTCGTGTTCGTTGAGCATCGCATTGTTTGCATTTTCAGCAACTATTTCATTCTGAAGATGAACATGATTTGGAATTTGCTGAGAATGTTGTTGAGTTGTGTCAGCAGTCGGAGACGTGGTTGGAATATTTGGTGTCAATATGGTTGAGGTTGACGTAGATTGTGCAAAAACGGATGCCGTTGGTGTAGATGCAGCTGGTGGTTCTCGAACTACCGTAGCAGGTGCAGCCGGGGCATTTTGAGGAACACCAAATGACGAAGGACCCTCCATATATTCATCATAGATTGGCCCAAATAAAACTTCCAAGTCACGTTCCGAGGGTTGTAACGATGAGATTGTTGACGGTGCAAATTGAAGCGCGAGTCCTGAACTTACGTGTCCAGAAGTCTGACCTTGAATCTCGGGGTGTGAACTTCTATGTTGAGTGGCCATACCCGAGAGTTCATTAAAGGTAACATTCATTGTCTCCATTACCTTTATTGTCCTTCTATTATAAACCCTGTAAGCACAAGCAGTTGAAGAATAACCAATGAAAAAGCCAATATCACCTTTAGGTTCAAGTTTACCGATATCTTCACGATCATTCTTCGGATAACATAAAGCACCAAAGACATGTAAAAATGAAATATCTGGTTTTCTTCCATTAATGAGCTCATAAGGTGTTTTGTTGAAGCGGGTGAGAATAATGGAGCAGTTTTGAGTATAACATGCAGTTGCTATAGCATCGGCCCAAAGAAATAACGGTGCACTGGAGGAGAGAAGCATCGTTCGAGCAGCTTCAACTAACGTACGATTCCTCCGTTCCAAAACTCCATTCTGCTCTGGAGTTCTTACAACTGAAGTTTGATGAGAAATCCCAACTTCGTCAAAATAAGCTTTCAGTTTCTGATTGGTGAATTATGTACCGTTATCCGTTCTTACAATGATAACAGGGGCTTGAAGTAGCATTGATGTTTTCTTCAAGAAATTTATAATTACATCTGGGGCTTCATCTTTCGAAGCAAGAAAATGAACCAATGTGTAACGAGAATAATCATCCACAATCATAAGGACATACCGCTTTCCATTAATGCATTTGATTTTCATTGGGCCACACAAGTCCATATGAAGGAGATGCAACCTATTCGTCGAATTTGGAACAGGTTTGGGTTTCTGAGGCTTCTTCTTGCTTTTACCTTGCTCACATGATGGACAAAGATGGTCTTTATTATATTTGAACTTTGGAAGACCGGTAACGAGATCATATTTTGCAAGTTGGGTTATGGCATCGAAATTAAGATGAGATAACCTTTGATGCCATAACCATGACTTTATTGAAGTGGCCCGGGCCATGAGACAAATTGGAGATGCAACAGACATTTGATAAAGATCAATGGTCTAAAGGTTTGTTGTGCGATTTCCTTTCAACAAATCAATTCTTTCAAGATCCCTAACAAAGCAAGTATGACTTCTGAAGGCTACCTCAAAATCTGAATCACAAAATTGCCCAACCGAGAACAAATTGTGTCCCAAGCCATCAACAAAAGATACTCTGGTGATGATAATATTTCCCCAATGAAGATCACCATAGCCTAGAATTGCAGCAACATGATCATTTCCAAATCGAATAGTTCCCATAAAACGTCATACAAAGTTCTTGAGAAGACTTCGATTCCCAGTCATATGTTTGGAACATCCCGAGTCCACGCATCAGGGACAAATTTCAACAGCCTGCCAATGATAAGAGAAGAGAAAATTTGGCAAACGAAGAAATAGGTTCCTGTATGGTTAGGAAATAATCAAGCCATATCACATACCGACATTTCACTATCAATATGAGATCTACTTGAATCAATAACATGACCATTAGAGGTAAAATATCTTCAAGTAGGCAACCACTTAGAGGTAAATCTAGGACTTCTAGGCGTAGCAAGACTTTCAATGGACCCTACCTACTTATTTTTCGGAGCATACACTTTAGCCTTAGGAGTGCTATATGTTTCGCTGATAGAAAGCTTGTCAAGTCGAGTGTAACCATCATAGTTCAAACCATTCATAGTCAAACCACAAACATCATGATTAAAAGTAAAGAAACAATTATTACATTTAGCACAAATAACTTCAGATTTTTCATTCCTAATAGCAAGTTTAAAGTCATTACATTCAGAAGAATTAAGTATCTGATTATGAATAAAAAACGGTAAATTTCTACGGTGTTCTTCTACTTCCACATTATTAGCCTTGACGACTACTTCTAGAGTCAAAAGGGACCCTATCATTCCTTGTATTGCTCGTAGGCTGTGGCCTTCTACACTTAGTATAGTTGTTCATTCCTGTAGAAAAAGACACACGCTTGTTAGAATTAGCATTTTTTAAATCAATGACTTATGGTTGTGCGATAGTGGTCGGTTTTGTCCTGACGCTTGCTTTACGTTGGTTGCTAGGAACAAAGATATCTACCCTAGTTTGAGATGAAGGTCTAACGCGACACATTCCTGGGGCTATAACAGAAGCTTTCATTCCAGCAGCCTTTGGAAACGGTGTTACAGCTATACGAGTGGGTCCCGAGGTTGCTGGTTTCTGGATCATCGTATCCACAATCGAGCTAGGCTCCGAAGTCTTATCTTTTAACAAGGCCTTTAATTTACAGTTCTCACAAATTTTATCAATAAGTTTTTGATAGGAAGACTTGCTTTGTTCAACAACCCGCTTATTTGAAACAACAATAGATTCAAAATTTGCAATCTTAGCCTTAAGCTTCTGAACATTACCATCACTAGCACTCTCTAACCTTGAAGAAGCCAAATTCGTTTTCTCAACCTCTCCTAATTGAGCCTGCAACCGTGCGTTAGTTTGTTGCATTTCATTGTAAACTTTTTCATACGAAATCTTTTCATATTTGTATTCAACACATTTTTTGACAAATTTATTCCAAAGATCGGTAAATTCTGTATCCTTTTTAATGACATAAGATTCCATTTTCTCTTTCATAAGATCAAGTTCAGTTTGAAGGTTATCATTATGCGGCACAGAGGTACTTAACTCAACAGGGCTACTATCAATACAATCACGAGATTTAGAGAGGCGCTCAAGATCATTTTCCAAAACTTTGATTTTATCAAGAGATTCATCAGCTTCCTTCGCCAAAGATTTAAAGTCTTCAACAAAGTTGGCAAATTATTTTAGAAAAGTTTTGATCCCAACCTTAGATCGATTTAGCTTGTGTAAACGAGATTAAATCAAGTTAAACACGTAGAGAAACTTTGTTGTGTATAAAACAATTTAAGTAGAGAAACTTTCACTTGATTGATTAGAACAAACTTGCGTATAATGAAAGTGTTAAACGTATGAAAACTTATATGAAACAAAACCTAAAGGTCTCCTTTTATAGAATAAGAAGCCTTGTACAAGAGTCTACGTATCAGCTATTCTAGGTAAAGATAAACATAGAAAATACATTGTCGATCATATCTTTACTAGAAACAAACTAGAAACATAATACGTGTAGACTAAGTCTTCTATCAGTGCTTGACTCATCCTATCAACGCTTGTTCTGTCAACGCTTGTTTTCTTCTTATCAACATCCCGATTACTCTTGTGAGCGTCCAAGTGTATTGGCTACATTTTATTCCCAACAATCCTCCCTTAAACTTGGTATCTACTCTAGCAATCAAGTTTCTGAATAAAAACTAAGAACTAGGACTTACAAATATTATCATATTGGTAATAAACATGCCTAATCAATTCTTTGGCCACATCACTTGAGTAGTCAATCTCCAGCTGTGTTGTCTTCATCTTTTCAAAAACTTCTTTGGACATGGGATACTCAGCATCCATAAGAAGATATTCAGAAAACTTTGTAGAACTCAAATAATACACACCAACAGCTGAATATAAACGCCATTGAAGTCCACTGATATCATCCTCAAGATCCTTCTAAATAGGATCTTCTTTTTCTGGTGCACACATTCTCTTGAATGTTGACCAAAGCTTTATTCCATTGACTAAAGTAGGTGCTTCAGTATCATACTTGGCCATCAATAACCTACAAAGGTCTACCAAGTCCTCCCTATCCATACTTGCAAAGAGAGACATAAGAGTAGTCAATGTGTGTACCTCATTCCCATATCTGCTAATCATCCAAAACCCACTTGCATCTTCTTCATAGCTAATGATAGGGTTTCTAGCATCAAGAGGTAACACTTGTACCATATCTGAAGCTTCCATGGGTGAGAGCTTAATGCTCCTTCTTATAACAGCTTCACTGGGAGTCACTTTATTTAAATCTTTAGGAAACTCAAGTGGAACTCCCTTCTTCAAAGGCCGTGGAACAATCATAGCCTTTTGAATTTCCATCTCTTCTGCAAGTTCTTCTCTCCTTTCATCTGAGAGAAGTCTGATAGTATTCATTTCCAGCACTGTTGCCCAAATCGGATAAGCCTTATACTCCAATTCTTCAAAGGATAATCCCTGCAATTTCTGAAATGTCCATCCTGTTTGATGACATCTGAGCAACATGTAATAAAGCTCCCTTCTATCTCTCTTCAGCAGTGACAAAACATTGCTAGCCTTATGCTTTAGAATTACCTTTCAATCTCTTTGAACTCTTAGAAGAATCTCTAATCCCCAAATTTGATATGAAATTGTCATATCTGGATTCTCCATAACCTTATCTTCCTAAGCATGGTACATCTGAGCAACTTCTGGCATATCATAATCTACCTACAACTTTAACTCTCTAAGTTTCTCCCTTGCCAACTCATCACCATATTCAAGTCTTTCTGGTTGTTCAATTATCATAACACTTGAATCTGAACTTTCATCAGCACTTCCTTCTTGCTCCTCAGAAGTAACTACAAATCGTGAATCACCAAACTTCTTCTTTTCTTGTTCCATAAGTTGTGCAGCTAACTTTGAATCAAACTCTACTTGTGCTGCATCCTTTGGAACTTCTTTTTCTACCATGATTCCTTTACCCTTGTCTAATGGATAAATGATGGGTAAAGATGATGATGGTACCTGTGAAGACACTTCCTTAATGATAGCTGATGACTGGAATACATAAACCATATCTGCAGGTCTGTCAACGTTCAAATCCTGTGTGTCAGTGCCCAACTTACTCTTGTCAGCGCTTGGTGTGTCAGCGTCCAAAACCTGCTTTTCAACGCTCACCTTAATCTTCTCAGCGCCTCTTGTGAACTGCTCCATCATTGCTGTAAAGGGCAAGTTCAAGTTTGTAGGAGTAACCAAAGATGCATCAAAACCTGGTTGCTTCTTCAATTCAGTAAGAGCTTCAGCCACACCCAAAGATTCTCCATCATGAGAGCCTTTGTCACTCACATGTATCTGCTCATCGTCCCCTTTGGAAGAATCCTCCATACTACGCCTATTGGTAGCATCCTCCAAAAGAACAATCATCTCCCTCAGTTGCTTGAGTTCAAGGCCTTGTGTACTGACTGTTTGTACCAATGCCGCATTTTGCTTTTGCAAGCTAATGCAGACAGCTGTCAATTCCAACATTGTGTATGGTTCCAATCTGTCCTCCTCTAGAATGGGTATTTGACCTCCTAAAGTAGAGTCATGGAGCATGGATGAGGTCTTAAAGATGTTAGGACTGGCTTGGCCTGCATCTAAGCTAGCACCAATAGTCCTAGCCTCACCCATATCACCAACCACACTTGTGGTGGTGGTTCTCTCTACAACATGGCTAGGACCACTAGAGGAGAACACTCTAATGGTCCTTTGGCGTTTTTCCATCCTATAGTCTGAAGGTGGAGAAGATGATGTGGATTGGGTGGTAGTTTGAAGGTTAAGGGGTGTTTGGGTCTGTGATGGAAAGGTGTCAACATTTGGATTAGTAGTGTCAACGCCAACATTTAACGTGTCAGCGTTGAAGGGTTCTTGATCAAGTTCCATATGTTGAGGTGAAGGTAAGGGGTCTGGGATTGGGTCAAGTTGTGGGTCAGGGTGAGGTTGTGATGCTGCAATAACAGCATGCATAGCTAGGGTAAGGGGTAAGTCTCTGTGAGGGGGTGAGTTCATCTTACTAACAATAGCTTTCTTTTGCACATGGATCGCATAAAATCATCATGATCCCTTGTGTAGTACCTTTGCTCATCAAAAATCATTTGTAAAAGTCTTGGGTAAGCCAAAGTCATCTTATTACCCTTATTTTTACACATGCCATCAAAAATCAGTTTAGAAAAATTATACTTTTTCCCATTTGTAATACACACAGTTGCACTAGCAATTGATCTGTTAATTTCATTGTGTGCAGTACATTTGGGGCTCAAACGTTGAAAGATGACATGTATTAAGTACTTCCAAGTTGGGGGAAATTCCTGTTTATGATATTTGTTTAAAGTTCCCTCTTTAGGGAAAGGATAACCCAAAGCTTGGAGTCCTTGTTCTATTTCATTAATGGGTAGAGTGGTTATACCATCTACATCATTAAGATGCAAATCCTGGCGAACCAAGGCTTCAGTAGCCACCCAAGAAAGCCCATGGACAATAGATGTTAATGTAGTCACATTATTAAGCGTTGATGAACTGACAGTGTTCCAAAACTGTTTAATATGAGTGACAAGGATGAGAGGAGCATGAGAAAGAGCATAACGTAATGGAGATGCATTCAAATACGCCACCATTTGGCTGTATTGAGGAAACAGAGCATCATCAGCCTCCAAATAAGCAATCATATTATGCTGAGTTCTGAATCCCAATACCAAGTCACTTGGTTTAAACTTAGGCACCATTGATGTAGAAAGCTGTTTGTGAAAGATTATAAAAGATGAAGTATAGGAGAAAAATTGTTAGACAAGAATATGAGAGTACCCTGTTTAAAAAGTAGGAGCCAAATATATAGGAGTGATAGGCACATGTGATTGGTCAAAAATGAGGCAAGTATTTCAAAAATATAATGATGAAAATATTGAAAACAAAATAAGTTATCTTGTGCATTAATTAAAAGTTATCAACTCCCAAAATTACGGCCTCAATTTTCGTCAAAAATAACAACTGGGTGGGACCCAATGAGTGTCAACGGTCAAAAATAACCCATCAACGCCCAACGGCTATATTATTGTCAACGTTTGGAAAAGCCATGTCAACGTCTAAATTGGTCACAACAACGCTTGTAAATATATCTGTCAACGTCCAAAAAGAAAAATAATAAAAATGAAAAAGGACCTTATAATACAAATATTTTACTAGTTGAAAAAGTTCGTTTTCTCGGTATCTTCTCGAATTGATTTCCGATTAAATGTGCGAGATTAGTTGTTCTTGGTGAAGCAAATATTTTTGGTTTTGGTAAAAATAAATGTGCAAGACTTTAAAATAAAGGACGGGAAGTTAAAACTAAAACTAAGTGAAACGAAAACGGTGCAATATTTTAAGACGTTAAAAGTAAATGACGTAAAATTAAATGACGTAAAATTAAAACTTAACGAAAAGTAAATTGACAATTAAATAAAAATGCAAAACGAATTAAAAATGAACTAAAAATAAAACGAGTGAAGTGGCGGAAAAACAAACAAGCATAACACTAAAACAAAACAAAACATTCCGATCGGAATACATTCCGATCGGGTGATCGGAATACGGAGAAAAGATAGAGATCGGAATGAGGAGAAAGGTTCCAATCGGAATGTTTGAAAACAAGTGCAAATCGGAATACTGTAAAACAAAACCAATCGGAATGAGCAAAACATGCATAATCGGAATATCTAGAAAATGAACAATCGGAATGTGTAAAAACGAGACTCAATCGGAATACATCTAAACTGAGTTGATCAGAATGTTATAAACCCTTTTCCGATCAGAAGATCGGAAAAAGGGTGTCCCTGGTCGGAAAGTTCGATCGGAAAGGG
This sequence comes from Glebionis coronaria, assembly GCA_025667525.1. Lineage (NCBI taxonomy): Eukaryota > Viridiplantae > Streptophyta > Magnoliopsida > Asterales > Asteraceae > Glebionis > Glebionis coronaria. Next base: position 204,295 of record JANFOE010001063.1, on the reverse strand, counting down.
GTTTTCCCTTTCCGATAATGATGCGATCCGAAAAATAAGCAAGTGAAAAGCTAAGGTGATAAGCTAAAGCCAAAATCAGCACGAATCTAAAGTGAAACAAATCGAATAAGCACAAATAAGAACTTTTCAAACATAAAATAAACAAACGTTAAAATCAAAAAATAAAAAGATTAACTTTTTAGGCACGAAAACATGAATGAGCAACACGGATCAAATGTAAATCGCACCAAAAGTAAACAAGAATCAAGAAAGGAAGATGAAAGATTAAGACAAGAAAAGCAAATATTAAAGAACAAATAATGAAAACTTACTTGAAAATTAAATAATTAAAAGTGTTTAACAATTAATTAAAGTGAAAGAAATGAAATGACAAGTATGAAAATGGTGGAAGTGGTGGTTTGTCAAACCACCCAACAACAAGAAATGAAGTAGCTAATGGCTATTTATAGTGGTGATTAGGGACGAGCTTAGGAAGCTTCCTCCCTCTTTCTTCTTTTCCTTAATTGCAGGCTTAGGTCCTTTAGCTTCTTAATCCTTTGATAATCTTCTTAATACTTGGACTTAAATGACTTTGTCTCGGGATTTCTTTGAACTCGTCTTGGATTTTCTTCATAAATAAGACTCGAGTTCTTCGGCTTTTAGTAAACTTCCGTCTTTTGACTTTTTCTTCGATAAATCTTCAGAATTAGTCTTGGACTTCCATTCTTTTTCCACTCTTGATATTTCGACTTCATCTTTCGTCTTTTTCTTCGATAAAAGCCCGTGAATGCCGTGTTTTCTCCACTTTTTACCTTTTCGTCCTAAATCACAACAAAAACACAAACCACGCATAATTCCGACATAAATGACATACAATACACGTTTTGGCTCTGTTATTATTGTAATTAAGTGGTAAAAAGGATGGGTGTTTTCACACCTATCAAATCCCCTACACTTAACCATTGCAATGTCCTCATGCAATGCATTAGTTACAAAGCAAGTTTACACTTTTCATCATAATCAATCCACGTTGGCCTTTATTAAAGAGGTAGAAAATTATAAACATTCAAAGTAAAGAAATTAAAAACATACCTTGGGTTTTGGAAATGTCGTGACTGATCATCATCCTCAAGTTTTCACTTTCTCCAAACCAAGCTTAAAAACGAGATCATTGTTGTTATAAGTTAGTAAACTAACACGAACTCATGTGGGCCATTTATTCACTTAGACTCCCTTATTCCTATGTTTATCTCTTATATTTTATTTTTGTCTTGAATGATCACGAGGATGCATTGTTTGACTTATTTTGATAGTTATTTAGGTCGAAAATAAAGTGAACGATTTAATCAATAGTTAGCTAAAGGACAAAATCTTTTAAAACTGCTTCTCGGGACCTCATAAAGTTCATATCTTGGCATAACTCGCTTCGCGATTTGAGACCTTTCTCGGACCGATATTTGGCAGCGACTTCATACTTCAAACTTTGAGAGACGTTCTAGAAATTATGGTCTTCTCTTCATATAGGAATTTCTTCACTTGACCACGACTTCTTCATTTTTCTCCAATCTTTATTTTGGACTTTGATATACAACGATCCGCCTCCTTTTATGACTTGGATCTATTTATCCTCATACCTTGTTGGGGTCTTTTCGGATACACTTCTCCATGACTTTTGGGGAGTTTTGCTTTACGTCGTGTGTCTCGATCCTTCATATTGATTTTCGATAAATGATTCTTCACATCACTTTGGATCTTTAGCAACAAAATATAGCCCTCATGCCTTGTTAGGGCCTTTTCGGACTCGCCAATCTTCGCGTCCCGCTTTAATAAGTTATGCCTTAGCTATGAACTCTAATCCATACCGAGCAACTTTTAAACGATCTGGGGCTAGAAGCTAAGTAACTTTTCAAATCGTACAACCTTATTTATTAGCAGATAAATTTATTAGCAAGCGATGGGAGAATAGGCTTATAATTAACTCACATAAATTCACGAAAGAATACCAAACTTATAATTGACTCTATCATCTCTCGTTCTCCACAGTTTAAAATCTCAAGGAATGAGACTCGTGGATGCTTAGCTTATTAAATCAAAGTTTTGGGTTTTCGAGTCGTCTATAGGATCTTGCAAATTCTTAGACTTTTTCAAGTTTAGAAATCGCATTTTAAATTTCCCTTGATAAACAACTCTCTAGGATCAATTATAGGAACTTGCGAAAAGTTCTTGTTCTTAACCCGTGAGAGTTAAGACTTTCGCGTTTTATAGCTCCCTATATAAAAGCCTAGAAAAACTTGACTTAAACACGTTAAGGATACTAGCTAGAGTAAACTTAGATAAGTAAACTCGGGTTGAGTCAAAAGATTCACAACGTTTGAAAATTAAAACCACTTTATTAAAGTTTATTCTAGCAAAGAAAGAAAATAACTATACAAAGGGAAAAACTAATAGGCCAAAATAGATAAAAAAAATTTTGAAAAATGTCGAAAAATCAAATTTTCCGGTTAAAATGAGGGCAAATACAAGGAAAAGACCACTTAACTTCGATAGAAGTCCCCCCTACACTTAAGATAAACATTGTCCTCAATGGTTAAGCATGTGGGAGTAAACTCCCCTACACATATGACATTGTGCACTTTGTTTAAATACGCTAAGGAAGAGACAACTAAAGAGATTCCTATTTTAATATTGAGAAATATAAAATAGTGAATCGAAAAGAGTTTAGGATAGAACCGGGAAGAAGGGAACACGGAATCACGGTTCGTCAAAAGTCATCAAGAGTGTGTCTTTGAAGCTCTAATCCCTGCACATGATAAGAAAGAAAGCAAGAAACACCACGGGGCTCCCCCTACACTTATGGTAAAGATAGATAGATAATTGGGTTGCCTCCCAAAAAGCGCTTGTTTTTGTTAACCGAGTCACGAGCCTGACTCGTCCCCGAATTAAATAGTCCATGGGGAAGCCTCGAATGTAATACCAGGATCAAAGACCTTGTCCTCGTTCCCGGTTGACATCAACAAAAGAGAGGCGGGGGGATAAGTCTTGAATGGGAGAAAGGTCCTTTCAACATACGAATAGTATGTGAATTCAAGATCCACGGGAGGTGGGGTGGGTAAAGTAAGCACATTGTCCTCCCCCAAAGACAATGGAGGCTGAGCATTCGGAAAAGCCGTAATGTTATCATTGACAACATAATCAATGTCACCTCCCGGGTCAAAGCACTCATCCTCCGTAATAGTGGCTAAAGGGGAGGATGAAAGGTGCTCGGGAGGGGGACATGGGACAATATCTTCCTGCTGCAAATTATCAAAAATAATGTCCCCCTCCGTGTCAGAGTCATCTACCTGGAGGGAGGGAGTGGATATCGATTTCTTCCAGCAATGGGTCATTATCTTCAACGGGAGGAATAGATGGAGGTAAATACTTGGAAAGAGAAGGAGAAGTCAACTCTTCGATTTGAGCAATAAGAAGATGAACTTTCCGTAATCTATTGCGAAGAAGCACGTCTTCCACCTTATCCACAAGATCATGTTCATCGGTTAACTTCTCGTAAACCGGAGAGAATAAATCGTCATCGTCTGCATCTCCCGGTGGAGATTGAGAAATTTCAAAAGTGAAATTCTCATAGCTTGGAGAAAAATCGTCATCACTAGGATCGACCTCTTCCGTAAGAGCAACGTCTTCCTCAGGCTCCATAGCAGGTAAGTCACAAACTTCATCATCCAATACCGTTTCGAGACCAACATCACTAAGCTCATTCGACGTATCACACTCCTTAGACTCGTTTGGGATATTGAGAGAAGGGATGACAATTTCACTAGGACATTGAGCAGTAAGATCATTCCAAGAAATAGTAGGCTCATCGTCATCATCATCATCATAATAGTATTGACGCACAGGAGGAGGGGTATAATCACTGAGATTAGATACTTGCTCTTGTTGCTGTCTTTTCTCTTTTTCCCAAGCTTCTTTAAACTGAACGAAGGCCTCTTGAAATTTCAAAATAGTGGCGTGCCTTTCTTCATTCAGAGTAGTGAGTTGTTGATCAATAGGAATTCCCTGAGAGGATTGATGATTGAAGGTGTGATGTGGGGGCTCATAGTGTTGAAAACCTGAATTATAGCATGGTTGTGGCTCATAGTAGTTCATCGGTTGAGAAGAATTAGAAACCGGGTTTGGTTCGTAATAATCCATTGGTGAAGAAAATTGAGGACACGGATTTTGCTCATAATAATTCGTTGGTTGACAATAATAGGTATCGTGAGGACCCCCACAATTTTGGCAAGAAGGGTAAGGAGAAAAGTCGGGTGCGTCTTGTGGATAGCTATTTTCATTGTCATAATTGTACCCCGGTTCTTGTCCGTGAACAGACGGGTATTGAACCGGGCACGAAACATGCCAATGAGAATTGCTTCCACAATAGATGCACGGGGAAAGAGTAGGCGGGTTCAAAAACGACGAATTAAGTGAGTGGCATAAAGGACAAAATCCTGGTATTAATTGTGTATCTTTGATATCATTTCCGCACCGCTCACATGTACACCATTGACAAGAGTTGTTCCCGTACAATCGTCTCCCACACCCGACGCAATGGACATAAAAATCCATAAAGAAAGATAGATGAGCAAGAAGAATATTTTTGGTGCAAAACTTTGAAAAAGAAATGCTTTTTATGATTTTACAAATGTTTTTGTAGTTTTGAAAATTTTTGGACACGAAAAATAACGTTCACAAGTGAACGGATCCCAAAAGCCAACGCTTCTCTCACAAAAAACTTTCGATCCTCACGAAAAGAGCCGGCAGCGGCGCCATTTTAATACAAAGATTTTACTAGTTGAAAAAGTTCGTTTTCTCGGTATCTTCTCGAATTGATTTCCGGTTAAATGTGCGAGATTAGTTGTTCTTGGTGAAGCAAATATTTTTGGTTTTGGTAAAAATAAATGTGCAAGACTTTAAAATAAAGGACGGGAAGTTAAAACTAAAACTAAGTGAAACGAAAACGGTGCAATATTTTAAGACGTTAAAAGTAAATGACGTAAAATTAAATGACGTAAAATTAAAACTTAACGAGAAGTAAATTGACAATTAAATAAAAATGCAAAACGAATTAAAAATGAACTAAAAATAAAACGAGTGAAGTGGCGGAAAAACAAACAAGCATAACACTAAAACAAAACAAAACATTCCGATCGGAATACATTCCGATCGGGTGATCGGAATACGGAGAAAAGCTAGAGATCGGAATGAGGAGAAAGGTTCCAATCGGAATGTTTGAAAACAAGTGCAAATCGGAATACTGTAAAACAAAACCAATCGGAATGAGCAAAACATGCATAATCGGAATATCTAGAAAATGAACAATCGGAATGTGTAAAAACGAGACTCAATCGGAATACATCTAAACTGAGCTGATCAGAATGTTATAAACCCTTTTCCGATCAGAAGATCGGAAAAAGGGTGTCCCTGGTCGGAAAGTTCGATCGGAAAGGGGTTTTCCCTTTCCGATAATGATGCGATCCGAAAAATAAGCAAGTGAAAAGCTAAGGTGATAAGCTAAAGCCAAAATCAGCACGAATCTAAAGTGAAACAAATCGAATAAGCACAAATAAGAACTTTTCAAACATAAAATAAACAAACTTTAAAATCAAAACATAAAAAGATTAACTTTTTAGGCACGAAAACATGAATGAACAACACGGATCAAATGTAAATCGCACCAAAAGTAAACAAGAATCAAGAAAGGAAGATGAAAGATTAAGACAAGAAAAGCAAAGATCAAAGAACAAATAATGAAAACTTACTTGAAAATTAAATAATTAAAAGTGTTTAAACATTAATTAAAGTGAAAGAAATGAAATGACAAGTATGAAAATGGTGGAAGTGGTGGTTTGTCAAACCACCCAACAACAAGAAATGAAGTAGCTAATGGCTATTTATAGTGGTGATTAGGGAGGAGCTTAGGAAGCTTCCTCCCTCTTTCTTCTTTTCCCTAATTGCAAGCTTAGGTCCTTTATCTTCTTAATCCTTTGATAATCTTCTTAATACTTGGACTTAAATGACTTTGTCTCGGGATTTCTTTGAACTCGTCTTGGATTTTATTCATAAATAAGACTCGAGTTCTTCGGCTTTTAGTAAACTTCCGTCTTTTGACTTTTTCTTCGATAAATCTTCAGAATTGGTCTTGGACTTCCATTCTTTTTCCACTCTTGATCTTTCGACTTCATCTTTCGTCTTTTTCTTCGATAAAAGCCCGTGAATGCCGTGTTTTCTCCACTTTTCACCTTTTCGTCCTAAATCACAACAAAAACACAAACTACGCATGATTCCGACATAAATGACATAAAATACACGTTTTGGCTCGGTTATTATTGTAATTAAGTGGTAAAAAGGATGGGTGTTTTCACACCTATCACCTTAACAAAGTAATTTATCCTAGTGAAGATAACCTATGAACTGAAAATTACTATAGGGTAGCAAGCACTGTCCAATCATGCACACTTGCTTATGCAAGATAGACATAATAGTCCTCTAGTGTCCCTTGCTAACCAAAATTCTTAATAGTTAAGTTATCTCATAAAATCCCTTGTAACTCCCAGGTAATCCCAATATAAATCATACCCAAGTTTTCCAACAGACCACATCCAATTCTAGGCCAAAAAGGTCTTGGCAGTATGCATAGTATATCAACTTTGCATGCTACAGTGCCTCATGAGATAGTAAACTAACTCATACTCACAAGTGGACACAATCTAGAATTGTGATAAGAGTATCACAAGAATACCCAAAAGTCCTAAAGGTTCATAAACCTCCCTTAAACTATGATATAAAAGTTGCTAATTAATATGCATGTAAATAAAAATTTATGTCAAGATAGGAATATAAATATTCCAACCATCATCCATAAAATAAAACATGCTCCAAGAAGGCTCAAAGGATCCATAAGCAACTCTGTATCCAATGGTACAATGCTAATAACGCCTGCACAATTAGATCATAAACCACAAAACTAACATGTTGCTGACAACGTCACGATAACACTTATCAGCGTTAAAATAACCTCTGTCAGCGTTAGACAAATAAAGTGGAAAATCTAATTTCACATAAAGACCAATAACAATGCATATCTTGTACATACTTTTACAAAAAGACCCCAAAACACATATTAAGTGAGATTGATCATTCGAATACTTGTTACCAAGTATTGAAATCTTCCAGTATCAAAAGGTTTAGTTAATAAATCAGACACATTTTCTTCTGTGTCAACCCTATCTGGTTGTATTAAACCCTTTTCAAAACAATCTCCTATAAAATGATGTCTAATTTCTATGTGTTTTGTTTCATTGTGATGTACAAGATTTCTAATAATGCATAAAGTACTGTTATTGTCTAAAAAAATCTTGGTATGCATGAAATTATACCCATAATCCAATAGTTGGTTCTGAATCCATAAGACTTGTCCACAACAAGCAGCTGCTGCTACATATTTTGCTTCAGTTGTAGAATTGGCCACCACTATTTGTTTCTTGCATTGCCAAGAGATCAATCTGCTCCCAAGAAACTGACATCCACCAGTTGTGGATTTTCTATCAAACTTGTCACCACCATAATCACTGTCTGAATATGTAGTAAGCTCCAATGGTGAATCTTTTGGATACCATAATCCCAGGTCTGGATAACATCTAAGGTATCTAAAGATCCTCTTGACAGCATGAAGATGAAACTCTTTGGGAGTGACTTGATGGCGTGCACATGCACACAAAGCAACCATAATGTCAGGTCTTGAAGCTGTCAGATACATCAATGAACCAATCATTGATCTATAGTGCCTGACATCCACTTCTTTTCGATCTCCAACTTTTCCCCAAGGGTGTTCTCTATCCATAGGAGTGCTAGCCCTTTTCTCATGTGGAGAAAAGCCAAACTTCTTCAAGATTTCTGCTACATATTTATCTTGAGAGATGAAGATACCATCTTCTTTATGCTGAACTTGTAACCCTAGAAAGAAGTTCATCTCCCCCATTGCACTCATCTTGAAACTGTCTATCATAAGCTTGGAAAAGTCTTCACTCATCTTTGGACTAGAAGATCCAAAAATGATATCATCCACATAGACCTGAACAAGTAAGAAATCCTTACCAGTCTTCTTTGTAAACTAGGTCTGGTCTATGGTGCCCCTTTTGAATCCATTTTCCACCAGATAGGTGGACATGTACCATACCATGCTCTTGGGGCTTGATGAAGTCCATACATAGCTTTCTTCACTCTATACACCTTGTCTGGATGTTCTAAATCTTCAAAACCAGGAGGCTGGATTACATAAACCTCCTCTGCAATTATGCCATAAAGAAAAGCACTCTTCACATCCATTTGATAGATTATAAAGCCCATGCAGGAAGCATAAGCTCGAAAAATCCTTATAGACTCAATCCTTGCAACTGGTGCAAAGACCTCCTCATAGTTTATCCCTTCCTCTTGTTTATATCCTTGAGCCACTAAATGTGCCTTGTTTCTGATCATAATGCCTCTTTCATCCTTTTTTGTTTCTAAGAACCCATCTTGCCCCAATAGGTCTGACATGTCTGGGACAATCAACCAACTCATAAACATACTGGATAGCAAATTGGTGAAGCTCATCTTGCATTGCTTCCAACCAACTTGGTTCTTTGAGAGCATCAAAAATCTTTTTGGGTTCCTGTTGTGACAGAAAATAGGCAAACAAACATGCTTGAACAAGAGGGGTATCAACCTTCTTGTGAATATTGGCAATAAATCTACCAAGATTCTGATGAGATCTTCTAGTTTGAACAAGAGACATCACATCACCAATAATGAGAGAAGAAGGGTGATTTTTTATTGTAGAAGTAAGCACTCCTCACTCAATAAGTGTGTTGTCCTCAATCTCATCTTCCATGTTACCAATATCCTTGTAAACACCCATCCTTTTACCACTTAATTCGGGCTAAAACGAGACCAAAACACGTATTTAATATCATTTGTTTGGAATTATGCGTGGTTTTTGTGTTTATTGTGTTTTCAGAGCCAACCGGGTGAATATTAAAGAAAACATGGGACTGCACGGGTTTTGCTAGGTTCAGATTTTACTCTCGATATCCTCTCGAATTGATCTAGGTCTTAAGTGGAATGATTGTTCTTGGTTACTAAATAAAGGGTTTTGGTTTTCTAGTCTAATAAGAAGTGGAAATGAAAAGTTAAATAAAAGAAAATTATTTTAATTATGATTAACAAAGACTTGTATTAAACTTCAAGATTAAAATTGGAATTAAAGTTCAATAAGCATAAAGGAACAGTAAAGCAACAATCAGTAACCTAAAAGAAAACTTGATTCGGAACTTTAACCTATGATTCGGAACTTTTGAAAGACAACTCATCCGGAACTTACTGTTCATTCATCCGGAACTTTCTCATCCGGAACTTATCCGGAACTTTCTGGCTGATTCGGAACCTTCCGAATGAAGGTTGATTCGGAACTTGCTGGTTCGGAAATAACTGGTTCGGAACTTTCTGGCTGATTCGGAATCTTCCAGATGAAGAGGTTGATTCGGAACTTCTTCTTGATTCGGAAGTTTGAGACTTCCGAATGAAGGTGTCTTGATTCGGAACTTAAAGACTTATTCGGAACTTTCCGAATGAAAGCTTCATTCGGAACTTTTAGCTGATTCGGAAGTCTGGGAACCCAGATATAGTAACAGTTTAACGAAGAACATGGAACACAAATTTAATCAAAATCAAATCAAATACTTAAAACGGATTTACCAATTTAAACACAAATCATTTAGACACCATAAGCAACGAATCCCACTAATAAAAACACAAATCCAAACAACTTTTGAAGATCAAATCAAGAAAATAAAAACTTAAAAACTTGAAGATAGAGATGATGATGAACAAGGTGAAATGGAAGATTAAACAAGAACTTGTATTGATTGATTAATGTTTTGACAAGATGAAACAAAGATTAAAATTACAAGATTAAAGAACTAAAGATGAAAATCACCAATCACCCTAGTGGTGATGGTGAAGCTACGAACCAGGAAGAAAAGTGGGGAGGAAGAAAGAATGAAAAAACTAGTCTAAAATGTGTGAGGGGAAGGCTATTTATAGCCTTGTCTTTTGGTTGGTGAGTGGGCTTTCTCCCGGTCTTCTTGTCTTTTCGTCTTTTCAGAAAAGTTTCCGTTTTCGATTCTGATTCGGGATTTGTCGTCGATTAAATTCAACTCGTCTTTTAATTTCTTCGTTTAAAGGACTTGAGTTTCTTCGACTTATATAAATCTTCCATCTTTGGTCCTTTTCTTCGATAAATCTTCGAATAGGCCCAGTGACTTCAAATCTTTTGCATCTCTTGGACAATAGACTTTATCTTGAGTCTTTTTCTTCAGTAAAACCCGTGCAGTCCCATGTTTTCTTTAATATTCACCCGGTTGGCTCTGAAAACACAATAAACACAAAAACCACGCATAATTCCAAACAAATGATATTAAATACGTGTTTTGGTCTCGTTTTAGCCCGAATTAAGTGTAAAAGGATGGGTGTTTAGACACCTATCAAATCCCCTACACTTAACCATTGCCATGCCCTCATGCAATGCTTAGTGATAAAGCAAGCTTACACTTTTCTCATAATTAATCAACCTTGGCCTTATTTAAAATACTACTAAACAAAAATTAAAGTACTGAAGGGAATTAAGACTTTAAAGGAAACAAAAGGATAGAAAACCATTTTCACTTGAAAATAGCTATATGGAAATAACTTGCAAAGAAATCGATGACTTACATTAGGGCTTTGGTGCTGCGAAGATTTATCACCCTCAAGTTTCACGTTCCCCAAACTAAGCTTAAAAACGAGATCATTGTTATTATAAGTGAGCAATTCAAACACTTACACACATGGCTTAATTAAATGCTTAAGCTCCCTTATTCCTAGGTGTATCTCTTATATTTTATTTTTGTCTTAGAATGATCATGAAGATGCATTTTTGGACTTATTTCGATAGTTTATTAGGGCTGAAAGCAAAGTAGGACGATTTGATCAATAGTTAGCTAAAGGACAAAATCTCTTAAAACTGCTTCTCGGGATATCAAAAAGTTCATATCTTGGCATAACTTGGTTCACGATTTGAGACCTTTCTCGGGCCGATATTTGGCATGTACTTCATACTTCATATCTTCGAGAGACGTTCTTGAGATAATGGTCTTCTCATCATAATAGAGTTTCTTCACTTGGAGACTTTTGAGGGGTTCTCCAACTTTGTTGACCACGACTTCATGATTATTTCTTCAATCTTTAATTGGGATTTTGAGATACAACGATCCGCCTCCTTTTCGTACTTGGATCTATTTATCCTCATACCTTGTTAGGGTCTTTTCTGATAGACTTCTCCATGATCTTTATGGGAGTTGATTGCTTTTCGTCGTGAGTCTTGATCCTTCATATTGATTTTAGGAATAATGCTTTTCACATCACTTTGGATCTTCAGCAATAAAAATGAATCCTCATGCCTTGTTAGGGCCTTTTCGGACTCGCCAATCTTCGCGCCCCGCTTCATAAGTTATGCCTTGGCTATGAACTCTTATCATTACCGAGCAACTTTTAAACGATCTTGGGCTAGTAGCTAAGTAACTTTTCAAATCGTACGACCTTACTTATTGCAGATAAATTATTAGCAAGTGATGGGAGAATAGGCAAATAATTACACCAAGTGAGCTTGTGCAAGAATACCGACTTATAATTGACTCTATCATTTCTCGTCCTCCACAATTTAAAATCTCAAGTAATGAGACTCGTGGACACTTAGCCTAATAAACCAATTAAGGTCTACATGGTTAAGGATACTAGCTAGAATAAACTTAGATAAGTCTATTCGGGTTGAGTCAAAATAAACGCAACGGGCCTAATAAGTCAAAGATTTCTAAACTAGCTACACCACTTTATTTAAAATTTTGACTTTATTGCGGGATATATACATATGAAAGTAAAGATAAAAATTTAAAAATACAACTAAATGGCCAAAGTTAATAAAAAATTTGAAAAATGTTGAAAAATAGGATTTTCCGGTTAATTGAAGGCATTTTCATGGAAAAGTCCACTTAAAACTTCGATAGAAGTCCCCCCTACACTTAAGATAAACATTGTCCTCAATGTTTAAGCATGTGGGAAAAGTCTCCCCTACACTTATGACATTGTGCACGTTGGTTAACTCAAGTTAAGGAAGAGACGACTTAAGTGATCAATTTCAAATGTGAGTATGAAGAAAATTGAATCACGATAGTTGAGAGATAGAACCGGATTTCGGATAAACACGGGAGCACGGTTCTTCAAAGATTCCAAGAGTGCACTTATCCCTGTAATCACAGCACCACACAAAGGCAAACACATATAGAAGTCCCCCCTACACTTAGGGGATTAAAACATACAAGGATAGATACTCGGGCTGCCTCCCGAGGAGCGCTTGTTTTTGATAATCGAGTCACGAGCCTGACTCGACCCAAAATTAGTTCATGGGGAACGTGGTGAGGGATGGAATCACCTCCTTAGAGGTGTCCTCACCAAAGTACAACTTCACTCGTTGGCCATTCACCTTAAAATTTGGTCCATCAGGTTGAGCGAGCTCGAGAGTACCATATGGAAAAATTTGGGCAATGGTGAATGGGCCGGACCAACGAGATTTGAGCTTTCCCGAAAAGATTTTCAACCGAGAGTTAAAAAGTAAGACTTTGTCTCCAACATGGAACTCTCGGTTTTTGATCTTGGAGTCGTGAATGAGCTTAGTTCTTTCCTTATAGATCAAAGAATTTTCATAAGCCTCATTACGGAGTTCATTCAGCTCATTGAGTTGGATTTTGCGTAGGTCACCGGCTTTGTTTATATCAAAATTAGCCCACTTCAAGGCCCAATAAGCCTTGTGCTCCAACTCAATGGGGAGGTGGCACGCTTTCCCGTACACAAGACGATAAGGCGTACAGCCGATCGGGGTCTTGTACGCAGTACGGAAAGCCCACAAAGCATCATCAAGTTTATCCGCCCATGAGGCACGATGCTCTCCCACGGTCCTTTCAAGAATTCGCTTAAGACCTCGGTTGGATATTTCGGCCTGGCCATTAGTTTGTGGGTGGTAGGCTGTGGAAAGACGATGGTTTACACCGTACTTAGCCATGACTCGAGCAAATTGGTCATTGCAGAAATGAGTCCCACGATCACTAATAATGGCACGAGGCACACCGAATCTAGCGAAAAGAGCTTTCAAAAAGTTACAAACCACCCTTGCGTCATTAGTAGGCAAAGCTTTGGCTTCAACCCACTTTGAAACGTAGTCGACGGCTACAAGGATGTATTTGTTTCCTTTAGACGAAGGGAATGGCCCCATAAAGTCGATACCCCAAACATCAAAAATTTCACACTCTTGAATGAAATTCTGAGGCATCTCGTCTTTATGTGTGATTTTGCCTTGCTTTTGGCAAACATCACATCGTTTGACCATATCGTGAGCGTCACGGTATATGGAGGGCCAATAAAATCCCGAATCAAACACTTTTTTAGCGGTGTAGTTGGGACCAAAGTGACCACCGGTGGGTCCTTTGTGGCAAGCATCAAGGATGTCCGACGCTGCCGGTCCATCAACACATCGGCGAATTATCAGATCAGCACATTGTTTGAATAGGTAAGGGTCGTCCCAAAAGTAAGTCTTGATGTTGGTAAAGAACTTCTTCTTTTGCTGGGACGTCAACCCTTCCTTGAGAATTCCACCCGCCAAGTAGTTTGCAAAGTCCGCAAACCACGGGGTTTCATTCGGCTTCGAGTTTATAGACATTAAGGTCTCCAAGGGAAAAGAATCATTGATTTCTTTGGTCGGATGATCCCCTTGGTAAGGATCCTCAAGTCTACTAAGATGGTCCGCGGCTAGGTTTTCTGCTCCTTTTTTATCGCGGATGTCGATTTTAAATTCCTAGAGCAGCAAAACCCAGCGAAGAAGTCTTGGTTTGGAATCTTGCTTTGTCAACAAGTACTTCAACGCGGAATGATCGGTGTACACAATGGTGGTGGAAAGGACAAGATAGGGGCGGAATTTTTCAAAAGCATAGACAACAGCTAAAAGCTCTTTTTCGGTTGTCGTATAATGCAATTGTGCCCCAGTCATTGTCTTGCTAGCGTAATGGATCGGTTGGAAGTGTTTGTTCACTCTTTGTCCAAGAACCGCTCCAATAGCAAAATCACTAGCATCGCACATCAACTCAAAAGGAAGCTCCCAATTAGGGGTAACCAAGACGGGTGCCTTAGTTAGCTTATCCTTAAGCGAGTTGAAGGCATCAAGGCACTCTTTGGAGAAGATAAAGGGTGTATCTTTTTCCAAGAGGTGGGTCATCGGGCGAGCGATTTGAGAAAAATCTTTGATAAATCGACGGTAGAAGCCCGCATGACCCAATAAACTTCTCACACCCTTCACGGTTGAAGGTGGAGGCAACTTTGCGATAACATCGACTTTAGCACGGTCAACTTCAAGACCGGCTTTCGAGATCTTATGTCCAAGCACGACGCCTTCTTTTACCATAAAATGGCATTTTTCCCAATTTAGAACAAGGCGAGTGTCTTCGCACCGCTTTAGCATACGTTCTAAATTGGCAAGGCAAGCAGAGAAGGAATCCCCGAAGACCGAGAAATCATCCATGAAGACTTCCATGGTTTGTTCAACCATGTCATGGAAGATAGCTAACATGCACCTTTGGAAAGTCCCGGGCGCATTACATAAGCCAAAAGGCATTCTTTTGTAAGCAAAAGTGCCATAGGGACAAGTGAATGTAGTCTTCTCTTGATCTTGGGGATCGATGGGTATTTGAAAATAACCCGAGAAACCATCAAGAAAGCAGTAATATTCATTACCGGCTAAGCGTTCAAGCATTTCGTCCATGAAAGGTAGAGGGAAATGATCCTTTCTCGTGGCATCATTGAGTTTGCGGTAGTCTATACAAACTCTCCACCCAGTAACGAGACGAGTGGGAATCAACTCGTTGTGTTCATTAGGAACAACGGTTATTCCGCCCTTCTTAGGCACACAATGGATTGGACTAACCCACGGTGAATCCGAAATAGGGTAAATCATACCCGCATCAAGAAGTTTGATAACCTCAGTTTTGATGACTTCATGTATTTTTGGATTCACCCTTCGTTGGCTTTGAATAGTGGGCTTATAGTCGTCCTCCATGAGAATTTTGTGCGTGCAGAAGTGAGGATCAATTCCACGAATATCCGAGATTTTCCAAGCAATAGCCTTCTTATGAGCTTTCAGCACGGCAACGAGGCGAGTCTTCTCTTCATCTTTCAAATCCGTTGCAATAATGACGGGCGACTTCTTGTTGTCGTCAAGGAACACGTACTCGAGATGTGGCGGCAACTCCTTAAGTTCCAAATCCGGAGGATTTTCGATGGGAGGCGTTTTCAAAGTCGGAGTATTGATAGCAATGACCGTGGGAGATGGAGGCGAAGGATTGTCTTCGGTGAGAAGATTGTCAAAGAAACTCATATCTTCATCCCCCTCGGTGGGAGAATCATTAGTAGCTAAATTCACATCTCCCATGGTATCTTCAAGATTGTTCCAGAATAAATCACTATCTCCAAATAGAGACAACGATGAATCAATGGAGGACACGGTCTCAACAGTGGGAAGAGAGGTAGGAATACTTTTGCAAGCATCATTAAAGTGTTCTTCACAAGCCTTATCAAGAACGTCAATACAATTAACGCTCTCATATGAATAAGGCTGTTTAGACAACTTTCCCATGTTGAAGACTACTTTGTCGTCACCCACTCTCATGATAAGCTCTCCGGCTTCAACATCAATAAGAGTGCGACCGGTCCTAAGGAATGGACGACCAACAATCAGTGGTACACGAGGGTCCATCTCGTAGTCGACGACAACAAAATCAGCAGGGAAGGTGAATTTGTCGACTCCTACAATGACGTCTTCGGCTATCCCCACTGGATAAGCAACCGTACGGTTGGCCAATTCCAAAGTCATTTTAGTGGGGACTAGCTCTGGGAGAGATAATTGCTTCCAAACACTTAGAGGCATGAGATTAATACTGGCACCTAGATCGGCTAGGGCCATGCAATTCTCTACTCCCGAGAAATTGCAAGGGATAAGAAAACGACCCGGATCACCAAGCTTGATTGGCAATTTCCTTAAGAGCACTGCAGAGCAGTTCTCATTAAGTTGGGTGTTGGCAATATCGAGGAGCTTTTCCTTGTCGCTCAGAAGGTCTTTAAACATTTTGGCGTATTTGGGCATGTGAGCGAGAGCCTCAGCGAAGGAGATATTAAAATTCAGTTGTTTAAACATTTTAAGAAAGTTAGAAACCTGAATATCATCCTTGCTCTTTTGCTTCTCTTTCCTCAACCTAGAAGGATAAGGTATATTGGAAGAAGAGGAAGGCTTTGGGAGTATAGGATCACTCACAACCACGGGTGGAGGAGGGGTAGAAAGAAGAGGTGGAGAAATTGGGAAAGGAGAAGGATGAGGAATAGGAGCAGGCGACTCGTTCTCCTTAGTCACAACCACCGGTGGGGGTATAGGAAGCTCGGGTTCCTTGGTACCTTTACCACTTCGAGTAGTGATTGCTTTCATCTCCCCTCTTGGATTCGCAACGGTGTTACTCGAAAGAGTACCCGAAGAAGAGGGTTGACTACTTTGGAAGAAACTAGCCATCATGTTCCTCAGATCATTAGTCTGGCTATCCAACGTGTTTCTCATGTCAGCTCTCAAATCATTTCCTTGCTTGACCAAGTCTGCCTTCAAATTGCGCACTTCCTCTTGGAGATTTCCCACAATCACATCATTGGTTCTCATGTAGGTTGCAACCTCTTGGTGTAAAGCAGTGGTGGTTTGGTTGGAAGGAGCATTGTATGCAGGTGGTTGGTAAGCAGGTTGTTGGTAGACTTGATTGTTACGTTGAGGGGGTTGATGTTGCTTGTGAGGTGGGATGTATGGTTGTCGAGGTTGTTGTTGTTGTGGAGTAGGGCGGTTAAGGTTTTGTTGTTGGTTTTGGTTGGTAGGAGGGAAACCAGGTGGTGAAAGATAGTTGTTGCTGCGGTAGCTAAGCAAGTTACGGTCACCTTGAGGTCTAGCTTGATAAGCAGGTTGTTGGTAGGTGCCATATGCCGCATTCACATTCTCAGCAGGGTAATCTTGGGTGGCAGTGCAAGTTGTGTAAGAGTGGGGACCACCGCATATCTCACAAGGTTGGCTGACAGCGTTCACTTGTGCATTTTTGGCGTTGTTGCTGTTGTTGTTGCTGACGGTGTGGGTGACAAGCGATTCAAGAAGCGTGGTGATTTTGTCAAGTCGCTTGTCGCTGTCATTAGTGCTAGCACTAGCAACATTGGTCCTAACGCTCTTGGTTTGCACACGAGACTTGTTCTCAATGATATCCCAAGCAGGATTGGAAGTCTTAGCCAATAAATTACCCCCTGAGGCACTATTCAGTGAATCTTGGTCACTCATGCTTAAACCATTGTAAAAAGTATTGATTTGATGTACTTTGGTAAAACCATGTTGTGGGCATTTTCTTAAAAGATCTTTAAAACGATCCCAAGATTCACTGAATGACTCATCGTACTTTTGTTCAAAGTTTATAATCTCATTCCGCAAAGCGGTAGTACGAGAGGGTGGAAAAAAGTAGTTGATAAACTTTGTTTCCAAATCCGTCCACGAGAGAATACTCTGTGGCGGTTCCTTAGCAAGCCAATGCCGGGCTTGTCCCTCTAGAGAAAAGGGAAAAAGTTGTAACCTTATCACTTCTTGGGAAACTCCATTGAATTTGACCGTGTTAGTGAGTTGTAGAAATCTCTTGATGTGGTCGTGTGGATCATCAATGGTTCTTCCTAAGAACGGTTGAGCTAAGACCATCTGGATAAAGCCTGACTTTAGCTCGAAATTGTTGGCGGCAATTGGTGGTATAACAATTGGATCCGTATTGCCATCGACATGAGCTTGCAGCAATTCAATCATTGGGCGATTATCCGGAAGGTGCTCATTGTTGTTGTTATTGTTCATGTTGTTGAAAGGCGGGTTGTTGTTGTTATTATTGTTGTTCGGAGGTGGTATGTTATTGTTGTTTTGTACACCAGCCATGTCTAAGTTATCGAGAGGCTCGGGCTCTTGATAAGACGTGGATTGAGTGCGCATACACCTGCAAAAGAACGAACAAAGAGAAACAAAGCAAAAATATTTTTGGTTTTTATTGTTTTTTTAATTTTTAGGATTTTTGAAAATTTTATATTTTTTAGTTGTTTTTTGAAAATTTTTGATGAAAAAGAACGTTCACGGGGAACGGATCCCAAAATCCAAGTTCTCACAAAAAACTTTTGATCTTAACGAGAAGAGCCGGCAGCGGTGCCATTTGATATACGGGTTTTGCTAGGTTCAGATTTTACTCTCGATATCCTCTCGAATTGATCTAGGTCTTAAGTGGAATGATTGTTCTTGGTTACTAAATAAAGGGTTTTGGTTTTCTAGTCTAATAAGAAGTGGAAATGAAAAGTTAAATCAAAGAAAATTATTTTAATTATGATTAACAAAGACTTGTATTAAACTTCAAGATTAAAATTGGAATTAAAGTTCAATAAGCATAAAGGAACAGTAAAGCAACAATCAGTAACCTAAAAGAAAACTTGATTCGGAACTTTAACCTTTGATTCGGAACTTTTGAAAGACAACTCATCCGGAACTTACTGTTCATTCATCCGGACCTTTCTCATCCGGAACTTATCCGGAACTTTCTGGCTGATTCGGAACCTTCCGAATGAAGGTTGATTCGGAACTTGCTGGTTCGGAAATAACTGGTTCGGAACTTTCTGGCTGATTCGGAATCTTCCGGATGAAGAGGTTGATTCGGAACTTCTTCTTGATTCGGAAGTTTGAGACTTCCGAATGAAGGTGTCTTGATTTGGAACTTAAAGACTTATTCGGAACTTTCCGAATGAAAGCTTCATTCGGAACTTTTAGTTGATTCGGAAGTCTGGGAACCCAGATACAGTAACAGTTTAACGAAGAACACGGAACACAAATTTAATCAAAATCAAATCAAATACTTAAAACGGATTTACCAATTTAAACACAAATCATTTAGACACCATAAGCAACGAATCCCACTAATAAAAACACAAATCCAAACAACTTTTGAAGATCAAATCAAGAAAATAAAAACTTAAAAACTTGAAGATAGAGATGATGATGAACAAGGTGAAATGGAAGATTAAACAAGCACTTGTATTGATTGATTAATGTTTTGACAAGATGAAACAAAGATTAAAATTACAAGATTAAAGAACTAAAGATGAAAATCACCAATCACCCTAGTGGTGATGGTGAAGCTACGAACCAGGAAGAAAAGTGGGGAGGAAGAAAGAATGAAAAAACTAGTCTAAAATGTGTGAGGGGAAGGCTATTTATAGCCTTGTCTTTTGGTTGGTGAGTGGGCTTTCTCCCGGTCTTCTTGTCTTTTCGTCTTTTCAGAAAAGTTTCCGTTTTCGATTCTGATTCGGGATTTGTCGTCGATTAAATTAAACTCGTCTTTTAATTTCTTCGTTTAAAGGACTTGAGTTTCTTCGACTTATATAAATCTTCCATCTTTGGTCCTTTTCTTCGATAAATCTTCGAATAGGCCCAGTGACTTCAAATCTTTTGCATCTCTTGGACAATAGACTTTATCTTGAGTCTTTTTCTTCAGTAAAACCCGTGTAGTCCCATGTTTTCTTTAATATTCACCCGGTTGGCTCTGAAAACACAATAAACACAAAAACCACGCATAATTCCAAACAAATGATATTAAATACGTGTTTTGGTCTCGTTTTAGCCCGAATTAAGTGGTAAAAGGATGGGTGTTTACACACCTATCAATCCTCTTTAGACTCACTTCCATCAACATCTGAATGAACCTCTCCATTTCTGTTTGAAGGCTCACCTTGTTCAAAATTATTGGAAGAGAAAATATGGTCAAAAGAGCTGTCAACACCTGAACCAAGGCTGTCAACGTTTGAGCCATCAACGCCTGAATTTGTCTTGTCAGCGTCTGAATTTCTTTGTTAGTGTCTGAAAGATCATGCATGTTGTCAACTGGTGATACTTGGGGACGACCTTTTTCCATTCCAGCAGCAGCAGCAGCAAATGCATCTGTCCATATGGGAATGGTAACATACTCATGTATGGGTGTTGATTTGTCTGCTTGTGATCCAACCTCTTCATCAACCTGTTTACCTGAAACATCAACAACTGGTTCTTCCACAACATTTGAAGTTACCTTCACAATGTTTGGATTAGTAACAAGCATATAATTCAAAGTCCTAGATAGAGGTTCCAAGTCAAATAAACAATTTGGACCACTTTTAGGATCACTAGGTTTACTCTCTCAAAACCTGACATGTACTTTTTCAAGTATACGTTTTTCTTTTTTAAGGTAAACTCTATATCCTCAACTCTGCACAGAATAACCCATGAAGTAACCTTCATCACCTTTAGCACTAAACTTACCTAAGGCATCACTAGTGTCCAGCACAACTACATGACATCCAAAAGGTTTAAGAAAACCAATATTAGGTTTTCTTCCCCAAAGTAACTCATAAGGTGTTTTGTTGTGAATCTTTTTGATTAATGCCCTATTCTGAACATAACAAGCTGTATTCAAAGCCTCAGCCCAAAAAGCAATGGGAAAGTGAGCATTAGCCAACATAGTCCTAGCTGCTTCTATGAGGGTTCTATTCTTTCTCTCAGCTACCCCATTTTGTTGTGGGGTTCTAGCTACACTAAACTGTCTAGTAATCCCTTTCTTGGCACAAAAATCATCTAACAACTTATTTCTAAACTCACCACCATTGTCACTTCTAAGAGTCTTAACCTCATTACCAGACTTCTTTTCAATTTGGGTAATAAAGTTAATCAAGGTATCAGCAGTGTCACTTTTTAAGGCTAAAAAGAAAGTCCAATTAAATCTAGAAAAATCATCAGTGATGAAAAAACAGTAAGATTTACCATTTAAGCTTTCTATATTATTTGGACCAAACAAGTCCATATGTAGCAAGTGAAGTGGTTTAGAACTAGAGTGCACCTGTTTAGACTTAAATGAGACCTTGTGTTGTTTTCCTTTAAGGCATGCAACACAAGAGTGGTCATTGTGGAAAGCCTTTTCAGGCAAACCATCAACCAAACCATGTCTCAAAAGTCTGTTTATATTTTTAAAATTAATGTGCCCTAATCTCCTGTGCCAAAGATTATTCTCATCAACTGAATCCTTAGCATATAGACATAGAAGTTATTATTCATTCTAATTACATTAAGATTCACATTATAAATGTCCTTATGGCTAGGTGTTCTATAATCAATGAATTTCTCATCAGGTATTTTAAAATCTTTGCTCAACACCAGACATCCAGTATCAGTAAAAAGAACCTTATTTTTGTTATCAAAAACTTGTGATACACTAAACAGATTATAGTCAAGTTCTTTTACCAGAAACACGTTTTCAAAACGCAAATTGTTGGTGAGAAGAGTTCCTTTTCTTGTGATAGATCCATATCCGCCTCCAAAGTAAACTTTGTCACCATCCTTAATGGGAGTGAAGTTTGTGAGATAATCTTCCTTCCCAGTCATGTACCTAGAGCATCCACTATCGCAATAGCCATAATCATTAACCTGCTTTTGAATGCCTTGCACATAAAGAAAACAAATTAGTTTTCTTTGGGAACCTAAGCCTGAGCAGACTTGGATTCATTTGGTTTTTCAACAAGAACATATTTAGTCCTTATTACAACCCCTTGTTCATCCCTTTTTGGATTAAACACCCAGTTAACCCCAATTGGTTTTGTTATGACCTTTGAAATATAATGAAATCTGTTACAGGTCATAGAAATCCCATCTGAATTAGGGTTTTGGTCTTGCTTAGGTCTCCATGTCAAGCTAGAAGAAGCTTTAGACCCCTTTCCCTTTGGTTGCAAATATTTACTATTATTTGGTCTGGCAACGTTTTTGTCAGCGTTTGATTTGGTCTTGTCAATGCTGTAATTACCCTTATCAGCGTTGAACCTAGGGTTTGCTACAGGAACCCATTGTCTATTAGACCATGTATTGGTCTTCTGAAAATGTCTTTGTCCATAATTATTAGACCCTTTAGTAAAGAATGGGGCTGGCCTAACAACTTGTGAACTTTGCTGGACAAAAGATTTGGGTTTTTGTCAGCGTTGACCTTTGAAGCATTGACACACTTATAGGCTAAATGTGAAAAACTTCCACAAGTATAACAGGCTTTTCTAGACATAACTCTTGGTCTAGAAGAAAAGAAGCTTGTTCCATTATCACTAATTTAGCTTTTTCGTGACCTAGGTTTTCTATACATTTCTGCATGTTTAATACTAGGTTTTATATCAATGTTTAAGCCAAGGTCAACAGTCTTGCCAGTGGTTGGGTTTGTCACTTTGATGGGTGTAGACTCATTTGGGCTATCACTAAGCATGCCACCCTTAACAAACAAAGTAGGGTTGGCTTTCTTCCATTGGTCCAAATCAGTCAACTTCTGCCTGTATTCCCCTACTGGGGTAAGAACTCTTGGTGGAGGGATAAATTCCTCTTCTTGGAGTTCTGGTAAACCAGTCCAAGATAAGTCCTTTCTTTGGCCACCATAGAAGTTCCCAGCAGGTGGTGGAACACTAGCATACTCTTTCATCCCAATCCCAGTCATATCCCTAGAATCTCTTTGTTCACTAACACATTTTTCTATGGTTTGTGAGGCTTTATCAAATCTCTGAATTTTAAGATCTACATTATCCTTATTTTTGATAGCCTCATCTAACTTAGCCTGTAATTCAGCATTGACTCTCTCCATGATGTTTCTAATATCAATACTAGAATTTAAATCATGTTTTAAAATATTGATTTGATCTTTTAGGTCAAGCTTCATTTTCTTATACTCAGCTATAGTCTTTTTAGTTTGAGTAAGAGCAAGTTAATAGTTATACAACTTGCATATTTCATTAACCACATCTGTTGTCAATTTTAAAACTTCTTTGTTAAGTTTTTTAGTGTTTAGACGTCAACCCTTACTACAAAATGCATCATCATATACCTCATTGTCTGATGAAGATGAGGAGTGTGCCATGAGATCATAGTGAACATGCTCTTCTTCTTCCTTTTCTGCAACCAAAGCTTTGTTTTCTTCCTCATCATTGGCCATGTAGCTCCAATCCCATCCAATACCATCAATTTCTTGCATTGCAACCATGGTTTTGGAATCCTGAGCCTTAATGATTTGTCTTGAGGGTTTTCCAGCATCAAATCTTCTTGGAGATCTGCATTCTCTCATAAAGTGTCCCATACGATGACAATTGTAACACTCAACCTTGGATTTATCAAATCTAGCAGTGTCCTTGGCATTAAAAGTCATCTTCTTCTTAAATCTTCTATTCCATCTATTTTCCCTTATGATTGCAAAGGCCATATTCCACTTTATGTCCATCTCCTCTAAATGTTCATCACTAATTTTTTCAAGGTCCTCATATGTAATCACTGAACCATTAGGCAATGAAGCAATGTATGCACACACAGTATCTAGATCAATACCAGCATGCTTAACTCTTGGTGAGCCAACTTTGTATGTGTCAGCGTCTGAATGTGAGGCGTTGACAGGATTTGATCCAGCGTTGACACAATTTGATCTAGTAACGGGGTGCATGTATGACTCCTTTTGATCAAATTGACCTTCACTATGTGAGAAGAAGACCATGTTTCCATTGGTAGACTTGCTTCCATGATCCAAAAGAGTTTCATTCTCCACCAGCCTCAGTTTATTGTAAACATCATCAAAAGTAGAACTTTTGTGAGTGTTATTAGAAATTATAGATCTTGCCTCAATCTTCCATGCATCACCAATACTATTAAGAAAAGTGGTGATAATATCAACATCACCAAGCACTGTTCCCATGAAGGACAGCTTGCTTGTAATGTCAAGAAGTCTGCTTCTCACACTACTTAGCTTCTCACTGAGTTGAGCTTTAAAAACAGCATACTAATGCAAGAGTTGCTTCTTTTTCTCTTGTACAGTATCAGCATTACCACCATAAGCAACTTCGAGAGCTGCCCAAAGATCTTTTGCAGACTCATAGCTTCTATATTTGTGCTGATTTTCTTGTCCCAAAGAGAGTTTCTGAATGCTTAGGGTTTTCATGTCACACCTTCTCTTTGCTATGTCCTCAGTTGAGACAACTCTACCATCTTTAGGTTTTTCTCTTCGATGCTCTTCAGTAGAGCCTTGAACATTTGTTCTTTATAAGATGGCAGCTGCAATCTTTTGAGCTTTATTGAATATGTTTCCATATTCATTAATTTCCCATAGGGTGTAATCATGGATTTGTAGATACTGTTCAAAGTTAAACTTCCACAACTCAAAATTGTCTGGGTCTAGCATGGGAATCTTGATGTTGGGGGTTGAGGAGGAGGAGGAGTTTACTTCTGGGGTAGACATGTTGTTTTTAGGGTTTTGTGAAAATTAGGGTTTTTGGCGATTTTGGGTTCTTGTGTTCTTTAGATCAAAGTTTCTCAACAAGCTCTGATACCACTTGTTGATCCCAAACTTAGATCGATTTAGCTTGTGTAAACGAGATTAAATCAAGTTAAACACGTAGAGAAACTTTGTTGTGTATAAAACAATTTAAGTATTATGCGGAATTAATACTCAAACAAGAACACACAAACAATGTAAACCAAACTTTCACTTGATTCATTAGAACAAACTTGCGTATAATGAAAGTGTTAAACGTATGAAAACTTATATGAAACAAAACCTAAAGGTCTCCTTTTATAGAATAAGAAGCCTTGTACAAGAGTCTACGTATCAGCTATTCTAGGTAAAGATAAACATAGAAAATACATTGTCGATCATATCTTTACTA
Organism: Glebionis coronaria; assembly: GCA_025667525.1. Lineage (NCBI taxonomy): Eukaryota > Viridiplantae > Streptophyta > Magnoliopsida > Asterales > Asteraceae > Glebionis > Glebionis coronaria. The sequence continues at coordinate 179,377 of JANFOE010001063.1, read as the reverse complement.
GAAATAAACTAGAAACATAATACGTGTAGACTAAGTCTTCTATCAGTGCTTGACTTCATCCTATCAATGCTTGACATCTTCCTGTCAACGCTTGTTCTGTCAACGCTTGTTTTATTCTTATCAACATCCCGATTACTCTTGTCAGCGTCCAAGTGTACTGGCCACATTTTATTCCCAACAAAAAGCGTTTTCCAAATTACCTAACCTAACATCAACTTGATTAATAATCGGATTAATATCGTTTTGAAGAATTTTCTGGACCTCAATCTGAACAGGTGATGTAAAATTTCCTCCATTTATTTTAGAATTAACAACACGTTTAAGGATGACAAAGTTATCTTTAAGCTCGTTTAGAAATCGGCGTGTGATACTCTGTTTAGGAGGGTCATCAGACAATTCCTCACTTGGTAGCAAAAGCATTTCAGTACTCGTTTTAGACCGAACAAAAATAGTTGGAGGATTAACTTTCGGATAATAAACGGGTGTCACTTATTTATCAAGCTTTTTCATTCTTAAACGAGTCTCTACAGCAAGTTCAGTAGTTTCCTCAAAATCATGCACACTAGGAGGATCATGCTCATCAGCACACTACCATTATATAAAGTTTCAATAGTGGCCTGAACCTACTTAAGGTATCCGGGATTAGGGGGAAGAGGACAACCTAAAGCCAATTTGTATCGAGTGTAATTTATCTCATTCACTTTTGGTGCGAGCATATTTATCGTTTGCATAGTTTGGCTACGTTTAACTAAATCGTTGTCTAATTCTCTAATCCTATCCTGAGCTTTGCAAAAATCCTCAAGAAGCCTATCTTCTCGAATTTTGAAATCATGTTTCAGCTTTTTTCGTTCTTCTTTTAACTCCAAAATAGTAGATTTTTCAGTTGAAAGCTGTTTATTAAGAGACGTGATTTCATCATTCAATTCGCTTATCTTTTTAGCACTGCTTAAGTGTAAGGCATTTAATTTCTTAGTTGTTCATTTTTCTTGATAAACTGATGTAGCATGAGCTTGTTCAAGTTCTTTTATTTTAGCCTGATTAATTTCAAAACATTTCTCCCATTCCTTATATCCTGCAAGCTCAGTGGACAATTTGGCATTAGTTTCTCTAAACATATTATTAACCACCGTAGCATGATCTACATCCTTAGCAAGCTTATCAAATAGAGATTTATAATACGCATGAGTCTCATCAGGAAGGGTTGTAGGCTGGGCAACTTGATCCACACTAAGGTCCACACTTGGCTCATTCGAAATAATATTACTATTATTCGTTTGGTCCCCGTGTGTCTTAATGTAGGGCTCAAGCATCTCAGTATAATCTTCCTCCTGATTAGACATACTATATATATCATTATCATCAAAACTTGGGTGTACCTCAGAGGGACCGTCTGAATCATAGATGGGAGCTTTGTCATCATGCATTCCTGAGGTTGATGCTTGTTGTAAGTTTGCCATCAAGATGTAGTTGGCATTCACCTCTTCTTCCTCGTCATATTCTACATCATAAGCCATAAGCTCAAATTCCTCAGCTTGAAGTAGAATCCCTTCCTCTTCTTTTTGTGCTATGAGAAGTTGAGTCTGAAGATAAGTATCATCCCTCTTCTTTTTGGTTGTGCAATCTCGAGCATAATGACCAAATCTCCTGCAGTTGTAGCATTGAATCTGACGATTGTTGTTTCCATTTCCCGTAACAGTATTCTCAGCCCTTGCAGCCACAATGTTTCCCATCTGATTACCAACCACTGGTACAACTATTAACCCATTATGATTACCCACATTTGGAACAATCGAATTCTGACCACGGATTTGTCCATACTGATTTCATGCATTCCCAACATTCTGACCATATTGTGTCCCCGTGTTCCCAGCAACTACCAATTGGCGATCTTGATTCGCATTTATGAAAGGTTGAGCAATCTGCCTATTTCTAGTGTTCGAGGAGATTCTCTTATTGTTTTTGGTGGGGTTAATGGTAAATTTGAATGCCTTTGCAATAAGTGCAAGACCAGTGTTAATCGCATGAGTAGGATCGGTGATTTCATCAAAACAGGCAATGGGTTGTTGTAAGTAGTTCACAGCAGCAGGAGGTTGATATCCATAAGGGGTGAGTTGTTGTTGTTGTTGTTGTGGCATGAAGTTACTTGATGAGGGTTGATGGTAAGGTACCATGAGATATGACATAGATGATGGAGAGTTTGCCATGAAAGCCAATGGATCTTGTGTCTTGGCACGTCTTTCAGCCTTAACTTCGTTAGCTTCATCTTGATTCATCTTCAAATAATCATATACTTGAGTGTAGTACACTACATGAAGATCCTTGGTTTGATTGACAAGAGTGACATATCGTGACCATTCAGAAGAAGATTATCAAGAAATTTGATGTTTCTAGCAATTTGTGCAGGTTCATGTTTGTTTCTTCTAAGATGATTCATGAGGGTTGAAAATCGATGATAGTAAGGTTCAATTTGTTCCCCTTCAGTAGACGTAAATATCTCCCATTCACGAAGCAACTTAGTTTCCTTTTCTTGTAAACCAACTTCACTCCCCTTCATCATTTTCTGAATCCTAAGCCACATCTCGTGTGCGGTTTCACAACTATCGACAGCAGCATAAACATCTTCCGGAAGTCCCATGAGGATGACTTGAATTGCATGATCATCAGCGTCGAGTTGTTTAGATTCAACTTCAGTTAATTCTTCATCCGTTTGCTCATGACTAGAGTCAGCCACTGGGTTAGCATTCGTAGGGTCCCCAGGCACAATGATTGTTCTTCTAACATACGGACCTTTTTGAATCGAGTTGACAATCAATTTTCCCAAAGGTTTACATTTTGCATAACGAAGAAGACGACTAGCCCATGTAGTGTAGTTCTCCTTGGTGAGCATGGGAGGACGATTCTCAGTACCTGCAGCATAAATATCTTGTTGATACGTCATCTTAGAAGTTGTGTCAAAAACAGGATCTCAGTTCGTAGAAAGCAGAATGTTGAAGTTAAAGTCCCATAAATATGATTAAATCCCCTAAAAAATGAGCTCTCCTGAAATAAAAAATTCCAAGGCCAAAAAAACACAATTCTTTTAAAATATTTTCGGAATAACTGAAGATTTTAGAGAAATAGCCAATCTTCGGAATACTGGGTATTTTCAGAGAACCAAAGGTTCTTCGGAATAAAAAGGTTTTTCAGAGAAATTACACATCTTCAGAATAATGGGGTTTTTCAGAAAAATACATTTTTTCGGAATAAAGAAGTTTTTCCAGAAAAAAGGACTTTTTCAGAACAAAGAAGTTTTTCAGAAAAAAAGGACTTTTTCGGAATAAAGAATTTTTTCAGAAAAACACTTTTTCAGAATAAAGAAGTTTTTCAGAAAAATGAAACGTTCTCGGAAAAATGATATTTTCAGAGAAATTAACTTTTTCGGAAAAATGATATTTTCAGAGAAATGGACATTTTCGGAAAAAAATGATATTTTCAGAGAAATAGGCTTTTTCGAAATAAAATGGATTTTCAGAGAAATAGGCTTTTCGGAATAAAATGGATTTTCAGAGAAATGGACTTTTTCGGAATAGAATTGATTTTCAGAGAAATATTTTCGGAAAAATGGGGTTTTTCAGAGAAATATTTTCGGAAAATGGGTTTTTTCAGAGAAATATTTTCAGAACAATGGCAGGATTTCAGAATATAAAACCCTTTTGCGAAGAGTTTTCCAAAAATAAAGGGATACAGGTTTGAGTCGTCAGAGATGATACAAAACCACCAAAACAATATCTCGAATCCACAAAAATCAACAACCACTTCGATCACACCAATAACAACACCTCAAAGCCACAAATACCAATCGAATCCAATAGCCTAAACCAAAAAACCTACGAAATCAATACCAAATCCACACCAAATCAACACCAAAGCTAACTACGAATCCATTGGCGAATGATACCACTTGTAGAACTAAATCACACGACTAATCAAACACAAATAACATGATGATGATTAAACTAAAAAATAAAGATTAGATTAAGATGAAGAGAAGAAAAGAAATACAAAGTTGGTGTTTTCCTAGTGAGAGAAACAAAAACACCTTTCTCTCTCTAAACTATGAATATGGAAAAGCACACACACAAATGAGGCTTAGGGGGCCTTTTATACTAATTGAGAATTGTTTAGGAGGCCTTACTCATTTGTGTGTTCGGGACTAAATCTCGTTACATAAAAAATAATAACTAAAAACTCTCGACATCATTAAATAACATTTTTCACGAGCTTTGCAACGATAAATTATATGACCATCACTTTAATTACTTCTAACAGGAAACAAAGGTTGCTGCATATTTAACTCCTCAGAATATCACTTCAACAATCGATCCTACAACATCCGCAACTTCTGTCATTGCTCCAGAAAACACAAATCAAGCTGACGATGATGATTTTCACAATCCATTCTGTACATCGGTACACGAAACTAGAGAGTCTTCTACTCGCCATGTTGATCCGTCAAATATGCATACGTTCTACCAACGACACCCGTCAACACATCATTGGACCCGAGATCATACTTTGGTTCAAGTAATTGGAAACCCTTCACAGCCAGTTCGTACAAGATGACAACTAGCAATCGGCGCTGATGTTTATATGTTCGCACTCGCCGTGAGTACAACTGAACCGAAAAACATCAAAGAAGCCATGACTGATCATGCTTGGATTGAATCGATGCAAGATGAACTTCTTCAATTTGAAAGACTTAAAGTATGGGAACTTGTTGACATACCATACGATGTGATTCTATTAAATCTTCGTAAGATCAGGAAAAACAAGATGGATGAAGAAAACACAATCATCAAGAACAAATCTAGGCTATTCTCTAAGGGGTATGTCCAGAGAGAGGGTATTGATTTTGAAGAATCATTTGCACCAGTAGCTCGTATGGAAGCGGACATGATTTTCCTTGCTTATGTTGCACGTAAGGGATTCAATTGTTTATCAAATGGACATAAAGACGGCATTTCTTAATGATCCTTTGAAGGAAGAAGTCTATGTCACGTAGCCTGAAGGATTCGTTAATCCACATTATCCTAACAAGGTGTATTGTCTCTACAAAGCACTATATGGACTAAAGCAAGCTCCAAGGGCGTGTACGATGAGCTCTCGAAATTTTTGGTATCCAAAGGTTTCTCAAAAGGTTCCATTGATTTTACCTTGTTCATATATAAATATAGGGATGATATTTTGCTTGTGCAGATTTACGTTGATGACCTTATTTTCAAGTCTAAAAACCCCAAACTTTCAAAATGGTTTGAAAAACTAATGCATAGCAAATTTGAAATGTCAATGATGGGCGAACTAAAATTATTCCTAGGAATTCAAGTTTACCAATCCCCACATGGTATTTTTAATAACCAAGCTAAGTATTATCAAGAGATAATAAAAAAGCATGGTATGACCTCATGTGACCCAGTTAGGACACCATTATCCACCACATCCCTAGATGCTGACTTGTAGGGAAATGCCATAGATCAAACAAAATATCATTCCATGATCGCGTCCCTCATGTACTTGACAGCAAGCAAACTAGATATTTCACATGCTACATGCTATTGTGCACGATATCAAGCCAGACCCACTGAAAAGAACCTCAAGGAGGTTAAACGGATCTTTCGGTACCTCAAGAATACCATTCATTTGTGACTCTGGTATCCGAAGGAAATCAGTTTCTTTCTAACGACCTATTCAGATTCTGATCATGGAGGGTGTCTTGATACTCGAATAAGTACTTCTTGTGGTGCACAATTTCTAGGACAAGATAAGCTCGTGGGATGGTCTTCTAAGAAGCTTGATTGAACGTCACTTTCATCAGCCAAAGCGGAGTATGTGTCTCTATCTACGTGTTCTACTCAAGTTCTTTGGATGAGAACACAACTCACGGATTATGGCTTCCACTTTGATGAAGTACCTATGTACTGTGACTCAAAGTCAGCCATAGCCATCTCCTGGAATCCGGTACAACATTCCCGCACGAAGCACATTGACGTCAGATATCACTTCATAAAGGGATAAGTTGAAAGCACTATCGTTGAATTATACTTTGTTGAAATGGATTACCAATTATCCGACTTGTTTACGAAAGCTCTGTCGAAAGATAGGTTTGAGTACCTCGTTAGGCAAATTGGTATGAGATGTTTGACTCCAGCAGAATTGGAGATTTTGGCAAAGTCGCCTGCTTGATTCATCTATCAAACATCTACATGTAAATATCAATGAAAAACCAAAATACAAAAATATAAAACATATAAAAACAAAACACAAAATTAAAAATCTTTGAAAATCCAAAAATATTCTTCTCGACATGTCTTTCGGTATCGATAATGTAACACCCCCAAATTTATACAACTCAATACAGCGGAAGACTAGTTGGTGTTACGGGATAGCACATTACTCACATCATAGACAACACATCAAAATCGCGTCGTTTATTAATAAAGCATTTCCATTCATAAATATCAAAGTTACATAGGTCCCAAGTCATTGTATTTAATACAGGTTTTACAAAGCATTTGAATGGAAATAAGTATTTAGGTGCGGGCCATGAATTCTTGTTGTCTTCCCGAGAATTACCTTCAAGTACCTGAGATAAAACATGTTAAAAGAAAAGGTCAGCGATAACGCCGAGTGAATTCATAGAGTTTAATAAAATCTATCAATATAATATCAGTATAAAATTATTACTGAAAATCATTTTGAACAAATCATTTTAATTAGCCATAAAATAGCCAAAGTCATTTTTATACAAATCCTTATCGAAAATCATAATATAGGCATTTGCCTTAAAAATCATTATACGAGCCAATGTCGTAAAAACATCATACAATACGTCTTACGACGTTGTATAAAGTTAAATAAAAACCGTATATGAATATGGTTACGAACACCAAAACACAAACATAATATCATTAGTATGACCCCGTATTGCTAGTCAGGCAATACATCGTAATTTGGAGCGTACAACAGTATTTCGTTAATTTGGATTATTATAAGCCGCATGACATTGTTACCTTACTAAACCAAACAACGGGTAGCTAGCCCGATACTCAATTTGCCCATCTAAATTAGCGTGTCGTCACAAAGGTCACGCTATGGAAATCTTCTCATACATAAATTCGCTTACCAATCAATGTGGCACGACGGGGATCAACCGTCAAGGCGCGAACTGGGGTGATCGTCCCCAAATAGTACTATTATATGCATAAGCGTCTACCAAATCCTGGTAGTTCACAATTCATGCTAATGGGACTTTTAGTGACATAATCTAACTTTAATAATCCATTTTATTTCATCTATCGGGTCCTTTAATCATTTATCGGGTCATACAATCGGGTCATACAATCATTCGGGTCCAAATCAATAAACAAACAATCGGGACAAATGGTGTCCTATTTTATAAAAACTAACATGTTATCTCCCTCGAGGGTTTATAAAACATTTCATAAAAACATTTAAAAGAGTGCGAGGCTATGAACTCACGGTGATGTGGGAAGGCGGGTTATCGGCAATTCGGACGTACGGTACGTGCTTCAATCACGGAAACCTAGACAAATAATACTCGTCTTAGACTCATGTCCAATGACTTTATAAAAATAGCAATTATGTATACATATGATGATTATATATATATGATGATCAAGTGGGTTTACATATTCTCTTTTACTCATTTTAGTGTTTATGTATTGGTAACTTCTTACTTAGTTTACTAGTTTTACCTATTTACATGTCTTAGGCCCAATAGGCCCATTACAAGCCCAATATATTATATTAGCCCAATTATAATTTTATTATCATTATCACACTTTACATTTTGGGCCCAAATGGGTTAAGCCCAATAAATAAGTTTATAAGTGTTTTAGCCCATTTTGTTGTATTATTAGTCCAATAACGTTAACTTAGCCCGTTAATGTCCGTATGTTATATAGTTCGGGTTTTATCGGGTTTTACTTGTTATATATGCTTATGTATCAGTATATGAGTTTATAAAAGTTTACATTAGACGGGTCCAACCGTCTAAGTTTTATTTAACAAAAACGTTAACTTTACGGTAATAGCCGAAAAAGTCGTAAAAATCATGTTTATAGTTTTTATAACTTATAAAACTTATCAAACTACTATTTTTATAAAATGTCCATTTATTTATCCTTATACATATTTATATAAATGTATTATATAAGTTAGTGGGTTTTAATTCACATTTTATACTATTTTTATTTGAGTGCTTATATAATACTATTATACTTTAATTTCCCAAAATCTGATTTTTATTTTTATTTTCACCAAAACTGCCATATCTAGAGTTCTATATGGAGATAGAAGCTAAAATTTTTATGACATGAACTACATGATATGTGCTCCATTTAACTCTTGTATAGCTACTGTTGAATCAGCCTCTAGGTATTTTCTAAAAATCGTCCAAAACAGTGAACTCAGATTTGTACTCTAAACTTGTTTTGATCATATCTCACTCATCCTAATGATTCTATTGCATGGACAACTCTCACATGTGTACAAGACATATTACTTACTGTATATCCATTAATATATGCCAATTTTATCAGTTAATCATATGATTCTTTACTGTTTTATACAGCCATCTTATTAAGCAAGATTTAACCATTTTTACATGTTTTTCCATCTTTTTACCCATGTTTATCAAATCTGTCAACACCAAATCTCCACATAATATTTTTAATCATCATTCATCATCATATACATATACATATATAAAGAAAATACAAGATTACATAATCAATATAACAAGAGGATAGGAAGAACAATCTCTATACCACCATTAGTGATGAAAAGATGAGGTTTTTGATGAACAAGACTTGGTTTTGGGTAACCAATCTTATGTGATATCAACACCACTTCTAGGGTCACCAAGTATTTGTAGATTTCTCCAAAAATCAGCCCTTGTTCTTCATGAAAACGCCTTGAGAAATCAGCCCCAAAGTCTCTTGAAAACTCCTTTTTACATGTTAAGATCACCTCCAATCTTCAAGGCTTCAAAGGAGCATCATCATGTGTATGAATAACACATGATTTTATGGCTAAAATAGATCAAATAAGGGTTGTTGTTGGTGATTTTGGGACGAATTTGAGAGAGTGAGGAGAGTAGTTTGCATGAAAAATGGAGTGAATGGTAAAGGGTTAGTGGTTTTACTTGTTTTTGTGGGTGAAATAGCTTAAGTGTGAAGCTATGCTTACAAGTGTAAGCTTATTAAGTGTAAAGATGCCACATCTTTGATGTGGTGTCTTCCTTGGGTGCCCCTTATGTTAGTGGGGTGGGATAAACTTGTTTTGTCCCATCCCGCTAATTTACGGGTATTCCTCGATTCTAGTTTCCTCGATTTGCGTGCCCTCGGGTCGTTTTACGAAAAACGTTTTTATAAATTATGAATCAACGACACAAAACGAATCTAATAAAAATTGTCTCATCAAAAACGGGGTTCGAAAACGTTAATACGTAATCCTAAGGTTTCCGGTTTAATCGTAAAGGACGTTAAATTAAAATCGTAAGTCCTAATCTCTTCTCGTAAATTTGTGAGTTTATGAACCAACACAAATTTAAATCTCAAAATAATATTCACGGATAAATTTATATTTCTGAAATGTCGGACTGTCACCAAAAACGGTGTATGTAAACGTAAGCACGTAACGTAGAATCCTCCGGTTTAGACGTAGTCGGTGCTACTTCAAGACGTAAATCCAAATTACTTCCCAAAAATAAGTGAGTTCATATTGTAACATTGGAATAATGTTTTCAAATAAATATTGAGAATAAAATATCAACCATAAATTGACGGATTGTCACAGCATTTACCCCTAAACAGGATCTTTGTCCTCAAAGATCATCTTACTACTCGCTTCTTATAGAGTTAAAGCCATGTGGGTATTTCCTCCACATTCGGTCTTTTCTCACAAGTGTAATTCATTACAATACGCGAGTTCTATCAAGCATAACTACAGGAATAAGATCAGGCTTAATGTTGACTTACTTTCTCTATCCATGATGTTCACGAGTTTTTGATGAATGCAACTTTTCGCCGATCTAAACTTTACTAAGAAGAATTCAGATTTTCACTTGATAGATATTTTATCAAGTTCGATATACGAAACATAATTCACGCAGCTCTTTGAAGTCCTAGGGTAGATCCAGCTTATATGGCTTTCAAACCAATCTTTTACATCATCTCAATGGTCCCATACAACGGGGACTTATATCCCATGATCTTCCAGATCATCAATTCATTTTCCATGGTTAAAATTTTTGGCATAACTTCGCTACCCATCTGGCACTTCAAGATCTACATTTCATATTCACATAACCTCCTACCCACTACCGGCAGTCAATAATCAGATCCTAATTTCAACAATCATTTCAGGTCTCGCGGGTCGAGTATTTTGTAAGGTTAGGTTCGCCATCATAGGAAACCTTAAACCTAAAAGACATTTCCAACTCACAATGGGTGTATGTCGGGTGTCTTCATCTCAACTCCTGCTTACAAATGCTGTAATATATAAATCCTAACAAGATTCGATCTCGATCCTAACACGATAATGATTAATGATAATCTCTCCAAAGGAAAACGATTATACGGTCTATTACCAAAGGTCAATCATTCAAGCATGAAACAGTGCTTCTAGTATTTTGTATCGCTACTTTACCTAGTACCTTCGATTGGGGTGGTACATAGTATTCTCATCAAGATTCGTTCTCAATGACTTCTGAGAAAATCTCTAGAAATTCGATGCGAAGCAAGGATCTTGATAGATATGATCGATACAGGCACACCATGCTTACATAACTCCTTTAAATACAAAAGAGTCAATTTCTTCATCAAGAATCTATCATTACAAGAATGATATTAGTAGATTTGGTTAGTCTGTCGACGATGACCCAAATCAAATCAAATTTAGATGATGACATTTGCAATAGCTAGACGTTTACTAATGTATGAGGCGATGTCTGCCTTCATAATTTGCCATCAGTATAACTTCTTCTGATAATGATACATTAAATCAGAAATGACAAGAATAGAATACTTATACTTACGAGATGACTACATCTCAAAATCTCTACATTTAGGCAACCACAAGTGGCGTTTTATACATTTAACGCCATTGGCTTCTCAATTTTAATGGTTCAGATTGGCCACGAAACCTTTCACTATTTATATTATCCTTTTTACAAACATTGTTTATTTTTATATCGTTCGGCAATTTATTTTGCACCTTCATTATTAAAGAACATGTCCTAATTGATTCTTTATTCTTTTTACATAATGCGTCGGTATCTAAATTCACTTCTCCTGATGATATAAATATCATATCCGTATTTATTCAAAGTTTCTTTCTTCACATTTTCTAAGTCTTAGTTCTATCTCAACTATCATTTTTATTCGTTTTGCTTAATCCGATGTTTAAAGCGTCGATAATTATTACAACTAATTAAATAATAAACATTTAATTTTTATGAAACATAACGTAAAAATTTTAATTTTCTTAGTTCGACCAATTATAAAAATGTTCAAAAATAAATTTGAATTTAATTAACAAGATTTTTGTTGATTTATCGAAAATAATTAATAAGATTCGTAAATGTTTGAAAAATCTTTGATTATACTTTGGTCAAAATTTTCTTAGTTAAAAAACAAAAACTGTCGTTTCAAATTTCAAGTCATGGTTTAAATGGGTTTCCTCAATCCTTCTTAGGTTGTATTAAGGTATGCAAAAACATTTACCCCTAAACAGGAGTTTAGTTAAATGTTTTGGTTATAAGGGAATAATCCCTCAAAAGTTCTTTGTTAAAACATTTGTCAAAACACATTGCACTTCCTTTTTGGTAAAACCCAAAGTCTTAAAAGGGCTCTTAATTTTTGAAGAGTCAATATAGATTCCATTATTTATTAATCACACAGTTAATTAATAATATAAAGGATTTAGTCTTTAATCACATGTTAAATACTTAAGGTACAAGTTTTTATCGTTCGGCCAATTCAGGGCAATCTATAAATAATTATTAACTCATTCTTGTTCTTATAATCAAACAAATAGTTCTTAATGATCACACGCATGAATTTATAAAATTACAGCCTACACACGTGATTTACCAATTTATGAATGCTACATGTGCATTAGTCAATCCAAACGACATAACATGAAACTCATAATATTCATTACAAGTCCTGGATGTAGTGATTGGAATAGATAATCTTCTTCGCAGACGCGAAGTTGATAATAACCATGCCATGGATCAAATCTTTAAAACAAACGCTAGAACCTTGTAAATGATCGAACAAATCTTCCATTTCGAGTTATGGATATCGTTTTCGATTGTCAATTTACTCAGTTCACGGTAATCAATAAATATAAGGAATGATAACACCATAGCTCTTCATGATGACGAGCTTGGTAGAGTAAAATCTTTCTCCGACATCTGTCTCAGTTGTACGGTAATTCCTTTAATTTAGATGGTGCTGACGTACAATGCACATGCCACAGGTGCAGCACCGAGAATATAATCAATACCAATTTCAACTTGCCTTAATGACAAAAGTCTAGGTAATTCACCAGCAAATACCTCCTAAAGTTTCAGATAGCAGGAACATCTTTTAATACATTTATTTTAAGTTCTTTCTAGATTATAATATCTATGACTAATTCACAACCATTCACGGTATAACTTCAAGTCTAAATGCAGGAAATAATCATCCATCAAGAATTATTTAGTTCACTTTTGATAATCAACATCTTATCATTTAGGGGAATTCTACTCGAGTTCCCGTCACTTAAGACAATGTCGTCATGTCATAATCAATCAATCCATTCTACTGGCACTATCAACTTTCAGTTTTATTGCCGTCGATAATATGTGACCTTCTCAAACGACTAATAATAACTCATAATTCTTCAAAAGTTCAAGGATATATAGAGACACAACTATCGTTAAGAGAGTAAGGTCAAGGCATAATCTACACGAGAGAATTTCAAATCAGGTACAGACGAAAACATTTAACGAATATGAATATATCCCATGTTTTCATAGTTTGAGTAAGCATTCGAAAGCTCCTCGGATCGTTACCCAGGTCATTCAAATGAAATCAAATCATAAGAAATGATAAGAACGTCAATACATCCAGTCGGGTATCAACACTCGGTAATCAGATACTTTTCCTAAGAATCTCACTACGGGAGAATTGGACAAAGAGGGAATATCAATTGTCAATTAAGACAATTTCCACAAATGATTAAATTCAACTTAGAGGAATGAATAGTACGGGCACATATGTAGGTGTCCCTATCAATATGTCCCTATTTTTCACTTCTTGCAGATCTCATAAAATTTAATCTTTCACAATCTTCAAAGAAAATGTAGTGTTTATTCATTAGTTTTATGGTGACTACTAATCAGTCTTGCATGGTCCATTCAAAATTGTATGTAGGCGCGCAACTATATACAATTTCAAGATTAACGATGCAATACTCAGTTCGTCAAAATTTTATTATCATGTTTATAATAAAAACATTTTCATGCTTAATTCTTAAATAAGAATCAAGAATAAATTTACAAAGATTTTCTTAATGATGAAAACAATTAAGTCTTTCCAAGGTGTTTTATAAACAACTTCATTTCGATAACAATCACTTATAAATCTCTCTTTGAATAATCTTTATAGTGATGAAAATTCAATTTTACTCAAGGGATACTGTTTTACCTTATGAAAACAATGAGTGATCTGCAAAAGAGTGATGAAAAGTTGTTCACCAAGAACTAACTACAATATGATAGGAAATGAACTTTAGCCAAATAATCATGAGGTTCATGACCTTGATGGCACTCAAAAAGAATAATCCAACGTAACTCAATTCAAGATGAGAACTTGTTCAGTGGTTGCATCACTAATGCGAATATTAGGATGAAGCAATAAAGGATAGATAACATCGATACATGTAGAATTTAGCAATCAAATGTAGTCTTTTCATTAATCACAAACAAGTCTAAATGGTACTGTAACACATTACGTGTCACTATGTCATACAATTCCATGAACTCATCCTACCAACTGTTGTCTCAGTTAAGTTAGGGATTATTTTCAAAAGATACCACAATGAATGCTAATCTACAAGAGTCATTAGGTGTTCCACATGTCCCGAAAGATCCATCGGTCCCAATTTAGAAGAAGATTTCTTCAATTTATTTATTGGACACTGGGCATCCTCGTTAGTGGACAATGGCCTAGGAACAACCCTTAACACGAACTAACAATCATTTAAAACCTTATAATTCAATCAAAGAACTTAACGACTTCCTCTTATCAATCTCATATTCCATACAAGTTAAATTTTTTTACTTTATTCAAGTTTCAACCAATTTTATACTCAATTAAATATCCTACCTCATTTCCCAATACTTCAACTTTATTTTTAAACCTTAAAAGGGCAATAAAAGCTCGATATGATCAATGCTTAATTCCAATCCTATAGCTCTTACAATAAAAATTATCAAATGAGTCACTAGTATGAAATGACTCACACATTCAATTAGACTTCTCGGAAAGGTATTAGTGGCATGAGGCTTTTGGGTAATGGTTCCAATGACAGCCTCAAGTGCAACATTCACCCTTTCGATTTCAATTTAAGATTTGGGACAACGAATCAGATGACACCTTTCCAGGTGGTAACGTTTTGTCAAACTCCACTCTATAAGGAAAGATCGTCATGACATCGATATCAGATTTAATTTCGCCAATTCTTCTTAATATCACAATCAACTAATATCTACATTTCTACGAATATAAACCATTTGTTGGGATCATAAATATCCACAACTTGGTTTAGATATAGGATAGCTAGAATTCCTACGAGAATAGCTTCGATTAATTTACTAGGGGATTTAGGGTTTCTTGTGACAATCAACGTCGTATAAATACCTCGTATAAATATCAAAGTAATCATTCAAACAATCATGTAATAAAATTACATCATATATATATAATCCAAGTTATATATATTAAAATAACACTTCTCAGTCTGGCCTTGTCGGTAACTCGGGAATTCTTCGGCACCGTTATAGTCAAAAGATTTTTAGACATTTTAGAAAAATGTTTATAGTTAAAAGATTTTGAAATGTTTTATTCAAAACCTTGGTTTTAAAAATCTTTCGTTCTTTATAACGAGAGCTCTGGTACCAAACTGTAACACCCCCAAATTTATACAACTCAATACAGCGGAAGACTAGTTGGTGTTATGGGATAGCACATTACTCACATCATAGACAACACATAAAAATCGCGTCGTTTATTAATAAAGCATTTCCATTTATAAATATCAAAGTTACATAGGTCCCAAGTCATTGTATTTAATACAGGTTTTACAAAGCATTTGAATGGAAATAAGTATTTAGGTGCGGGCCATGAATTCTTGTTGTCTTTCTGAGAATTACCTTCAAGTACCTGAGATAAAACATGTTAAAAGAAAAGGTCAGCGATAATGCCGAGTGAATTCATAGAGTTTAATAAAATCCATCAATATAATATCAGTATAAAATTATTACTGAAAATCATTTTGAACAAATCATTTTAATAGGCCATAAAATAGCCAAAGTCATTTTTATACAAATCCTTATCGAAAATCATAATATAGGCATTTGCCTTAAAAATCATTATACGAGCCAATGTCGTAAAAACATCATACAATACGTCTTACGACGTTGTATAAAGTTAAATAAAAACCGTATATGAATATGGTTACGAAAACAAAACACAAACATAATATCATTAGTATGACCCCGTATTGCTAGTCAGGCAATACATCGTAATTTGGAGCGTACAGCAGTATTTCGTTAATTTGGATTATTATAAGCCGCATGACATTGTTACCTTACTATACCAAACAACGGGTAGCTAGCCCGATACTCAATTTGCCCATCTAAATTAGCGTGTCGTCACAAAGGTCACGCTATGGAAATCTTCTCATACATAAATTCGCTTACCAATCAATGTGGCACGACAGGGATCAACCCCGTCAAGGCGCGAACCGGGGTGATCGTCCCCAAATAGTACTATTATATGCATAAGCGTCTACCAAATCCCGGTAGTTCACAATTCATGCTAATGGGACTTTTAGTGACATAACCTAACTTTAATAATCCATTTTATTTCATCTATCGAGTCTTTTAATCATTTATCGGGTCATACAATCGGGTCATACAATCATTCGGGTCTAAATCAATAAACAAACAATCGGGACAAATGGTGTCCTATTTTATAAAAACTAACATGTTATCTCCCTCGAGTTATAAAACATTTCATAAAAACATTTAAAAGAGTGCGAGGCTATGAACTCACGTTGATGTGGGAAGGCGGGTTATCGGCAATTCGGACGTACGGTACGTGCTTCAATCACGGAAACCTAGACAAATAATACTCGTCTTAGACTCATGTCCAATGACTTTATAAAAATAGCAATTATGTATACATATGATGATTATATATATATATATATGATGATCAAGTGGGTTTACATATTCTCTTTTACTCATTTTAGTGTTTATGTATTGGTAACTTCTTACTTAGTTTACTAGTTTTACCTATTTACATGTTTTAGGCCCAATAGGCCCATTACAAGCCCAATATATTATATTAGCCCAATTATACTTTTATTATCAGTATCACACTTTACATTTTGGGCCCAAATGGGTTAAGCCCAATAAATAAGTTTATAAGTGTTTTAGCCCATTTTGATGTATTATTAGTCCAATAACGTTAACTTAGCCCGTTAATGTCCGTATGTTATATAGTTCGGGTTTTATCGGTTTTTACTTGTTATATATGCTTATGTATCAGTATATGAGTTTATAAAAGTTTACATTAGACGGGTCCAACCGTCTAAGTTTTATTTAACAAAAACGTTAATTTTACGGTAATAGCCGAAAAAGTCGTAAAAATCATGTTTATAGTTTTTATAACTTATAAAACTTATCAAACTACCATTTTTATAAAATGTCCATTTATTTATCCTTATACATATTTATATAAATGTATTATATAAGTTAGTGGGTTTTAATTCATATTTTATACTATTTTTATTTGAGTGCTTATATAATACTATTATACTTTAATTTCCCAAAATCTGATTTTTATTTTTATTTTCACCAAAACTGCCATATCTAGAGTTCTATATGGAGATAGAAGCTAAACTTTTTATGACATGAACTACATGATATGTGCTCCATTTAACTCTAATATAGCTACTGTTGAATCAGCCTCTAAGTAGTTTCTAAAAATCGTCCAAAACAGTGAACTCAGATTTGTACTCTAAACTTGTTTTGATCATATCTCACTCATCCTAATGATTCCATTGCATGGTCAACTGGTATTGTGTATAATGCAGTTCGTTTTTTCTCAGTTCTTGCTAATGGAAAGTCCAACCAATATCGGGTTTTTAATTGTTCTTGGTTGTTAAACTTGCTTGGATATTCTATTTGCTAATTCAATCAAAATCTTGCAAAACGGAAAAATAATACCTACTTATATGTAAAACATATTGCAAATACCACGTTTTTATTCAAGTAAATCTCAAAATGTAAAATATGAAACTAAAGGGACTGAAATTGTAAATTCTATGAAAGATAAATGCTTGAAATGTAAGTTCTAACAATTCTAGGGACTTAAAGTGCAAAACAGTTAACTACAAGGATCAAAATTGCAAATTTTATAACTAACTAACCAAAAGTGTAACAAACTAACAAAATGCTAACTGAATGTAACAACTTTTCAAACTCCAGGGACTAAACACTTGCAAACCCTAAAAACATGGAAATTAAGCCAAATTTAAACGCTGATAGAACAATAGGGACCAAAGTGCAATTTCAAAAACTTTTTAAGACAAAACGGGCAAAACAAGAAAATAAGCTCGTTTGAGCTTATTACTCAACCAAATTTGATGAGACAAATTGCAAAATGTTTCAAATCCAAAATAAGCTACACTTGTCAAAGGAAATTGGCTAAAGATGAGAAATAAGCAAATGAGTGCTTATCAATAAGCACAAAATAAGCTATAGCAAAATCCAATCAGTCACAACTTGATTTTTCTATTGAAACTGATTAAGCAGCTGATTTAAGGAATGGGAAATCAAACTAGAAACTTTTTCATCCAGAAATAAGCTCAGAATCTGAATTAAGCTAAAATTGGGCTTATGTTGACCAAGCGTTGACCAGCTTTTTTTCAAAAAGCTAAAAATCTCAAAAATCATGTAACTCAACTACTTAATAGGATTTGTGAAGAAAAATTGCCAAGTTTATGAAGAGAATACTGAGATACAAAATTTCAGTTTACAAGTTACAGAAACTTGCTTTAAGTTTACTTATCTGATTTTTGCTTATATCTAAATGCTTATTGTAAACTGTATAAAATCCTTTTGGAATCTGATTCTTTATGATGTAAGCTAAAGCTGAGAACAAATTTGGTGAAATTTCATCAACTATGGAATGAATACTGATCAATTGAAAATGACAAGTTCTAAAACCAAAACTGAATGAAAACTGACCCAAACATTTTAAGTGCCATTTGCCTGTTTGACTACCAAAATGACTTGTAAATGACTGAAAACACTTTTATAACACCTATTAACTACAAATGAACTCTAAAATTCCAAAACTCAAAACTTGAAAACTCTTTTTAAGCTAGTCCCAAACACTCCTTTAACTGGTTATTCAAACTTTTACAAAGGCTTTTTAAGTACTGATTTTAGCTGAATCAAAAGCTTTAGCAGTCTAAACTCAATGATCAAAATGAAAGGTAATAGAGCTAAATGCAATCAAATAACACTACTAGAACTACAAACCAAATGCAAGGCCAATAGTGACTGAATCAATGCAGTAAACTAGAATAGAATCCAAATCAAAGAACAAGTAACAGAATCAAACTATAAGCAACAAAAGATCAAACACTTAGCAACTCAAATCAGCTTTTATCATGCAGCCATCAGATTACACTAGGAAAAGAAATCATGCATTTGACTTTTTGAGAGGAATTGAAACAAGAACTTTAAAACCTATTGGAGTTATCCTTTGAGAAGAAGAGGAGCGCTGAGCTCTCTTAACCTAGTGATAACCACCACCTTATCACTAGGAATCTATCAATCAACAAGATCAGCTAACAAATCAACAGGAATCTATCAACATGCTTGAAAATCTTCAAAAGCTATGAAATGGACTGAATTCTGATCAAACAGCTATCAACTCCTTCAATGTCAGTTATGATCAATGAATGATCATAACAAACACTTAACAGCAACAACAGTATCCAAATGCAGCAAGAAATGAACAGGAATTGTAAGAACAGTTTTGGCGGGAAAGCTTGAATTCAAATTTTATTCATGGAAAAACGGTTACAAGGTTGTTGGAAGCTAGTAACTAACTAACTAACTCAAGAGTTTGTCAGACTCTTGAGTAGCTAGGGTAGAATTGAAGGAAAAAGGAAAGTAAATTTGGAACTATGTGTTTTTACAAATTTAAGCTACCTGTACAAATGAAGTCTAATCCAGCTATTTATAGACATGAAGGAAGAGTTTGTTGGGGTTGGTGACGTGTCAGAACCAATCCCAGCTTGCCACGTGTAAAATTCTGCATATTGGATTTGCAGGTATGAACAAGGAATTGGGGTTTCTTGATTGAGTGGATGTTATGTTAATTGATTGGCACCATTGAGTTTGTCTCTTCAAAATGATCAAGTTTGGTGTTGAAAACTTTCCATGAAATTGCTTGTATCTCAAACGCGATCCTGGCAATTTTTTCCTTGAAGAAGATGCCACGTGTAAGCATTTGATTGGCTGAAAAAGCTTCACACGGATTGAACTGTTGGGATTGGGTATTTAATGCCAAACGCTGAGTGGGTATTAATTGCTTAATCCGTGTGCTCTCTTTCCTTTCTTCTCATTGGTTGAAATACTTGTCACATGGATCAAACATTGAATATCTTTCTAATATTGGCAGAATTGGTCCTTCAACTTGGCAGATTTTTGTTTAGAGCTAGGATCTTCATTCTTTTGACATATTTGGTCCTTCAACTTTCATTCTTGAAAAAAATGGTCCTTTGACTGAGTTGACTTGAGAGTTGACCAAGTTTGACTTGAATCTTGACTTTTTACAATATTTTCACTTTTAGTCCTTCAACTTTGCAGGTTGTCAAGATAGGTCCTTGTACTTCAAAGTCTTGTCACTTTTGATCCTTCTTTGTCTTTTTCATCCATTTGAGCTTGATTTTTCTTTGTTTGCTTGAAAATGTATCCTTTTACCTACACAAGTGTACACAAACACAAACATACTACATAACACTGTTTTTGCCAAATAAATTGGTATTTTGCTTCATGTTTTAGGGTTATTTGTTGATAAAAGGATATGAGTTTAAGCTCATATCAAATTCCCCTACACTTTAACATTGTCATGTCCTCATGCAATATCATATATTTAAGCTCAAATTTACATTTTCCTCATAATTAATCCACCTTGGCCATATGAGATGCATCTACACTACTCTAAACTAAATGATGCATGATTTTGACTTTTAATAATGCAATGAACAAAATACAATTCTATCTATATATTTTTGATTTTTCTTGAAATGGTTTTGATGGAAATAACTCATAAAGAATTCAATGGCTTAGATTAGGGCTTGGGTACCATGGACATTTATCACCCTCAAGTTTCACTTTCCCCATACCAAGCTTAAAAATGGGATCATTGCATTCACAAGTAAAAAGTGCATCAACTTATTCATGACAATTAAATGTGGAACCGGTTATTATTTGAGCAAATTGCTTGTGATCAAATTTGTCATTATTCAAGCGTGAAATATAAGAAATGTAAAATCCGAAAATAAGGAAGCACGGTTTTAATCCTAAGTAATCCTCTCATCCATTACTTGAAAAACCGCTCACAATTAATATAAGTCCGTTTCAAGAGTAATAAGTCATTCGCCTTATGTGTAAAATCCTCATGTCATGTTTTCATAAGTAGCTACACACTCGCTAAGGAAAGAAAAATAAAACTCACGCAATAATTTACATCCGCCATCTTTTTGAGACTTTGGATCTTCAACCCCGCAACCCGTCAAGGCAATATTGGATTGGAGCAATCTATTGAATCCCCGCAACCCGTCAAGGTAATATTGGAACTCAATAGTCACTATAATTAACACCACACTGCCCCTCTTGGGAGTCTTGCATTATTTTTTTTCTTTATTTATTTTTTTTTTTCTAGCCACTCATTTTTTCATAAGCCGCTCTTATTTTTCTTTATTCCTCACAAAGAAATTTGAAAAGAAGAAAAGGAAAAACACCCGCTAAGTATGGAGCATGACATAAGTCTAGTACACATAAAACGTGCTAACTTAGAATCTTAAGACGTACTCATATCAACCATGAATGATTAGCCAAAAATGCATAAGAGATTACAAACCAATTAAAACCGTACTTGATTATTTATTAACAATTATATACATGCGAAGAAATAGAGGTAAAGAAGAGAAGGGTTTAGCCACAAGTAATTGCCATGAAGTCTATCTAGCCCTTTTATACTTGCTTTAACTCTATCATTTCCCATTCTCCATAAATTTAAAATTTCAAATAATGAAATTGGTGGATGCTTAGCCTAATAGACCAATGAAGGACTACATGGTTAAGGATACGAGCTAGAGAGTGCTAAAATAAGCAAACTCGGGTTGAGTCAAAATATCCATGGCGGGCCTAATATGTCAAAGAAGTCTAAACTCGTTAAAACCATGTTTTATTATATTTTTTCCTTTTTTATATATTTTTGATGAAAAATAAGAGAAGAAATATATACAATGCAAATGTGTTATGCAAATGAAAAATGATTGATGCAAAAATTATGAATGCATATTTTTGGTTGGCCAAAGTAGATCAAAAATTTGAAAAATGTTGAAAATTCAATTTTCCATGTTATTATGCAAGACAATGACAAGTTCTAGGTAAGGTCACTTCGATAGAAGACCCCCCTACACTTAAGATAAACATTGTCCTCAATGTTTAAGAGCATGGAAGTATAAAAACTTCCCCTACACTTATGACAATGAATAGACTTTGCTTAACCCAAGTTAAGGAAAGGACAACTATTAGTGAAATCATGTTTAAGCACAAGGTGTCAATGAAAAATCACTAAAGTAACGAAGTGAACCGGATACATGGGCCTCCTCGATAAGCTCCAAAGCATGAGATGAGTGAGCAACCCTACAAACAATCATGAAGACAAAAGAAGGTCTCCCCTACACTTATCTTCAAGTCTATGCCTTTATTTCTAACCTACAACACTCTAAACCTAGTTATGTGATGCTTGAGTTAATGAGTCTCTAGCTCGACTCATCCCACACTTAAAAGTGTCTAAAACCTATCATGGAGAAGAAAAATTTTGCCCTTTTTAAGAATAATCTCCATGATGAGGTAAAACAAGTGTTCATTTATCAAAACTCCATAAATATCCCCCAGGATCAAATACATAATTACCCTCCCACTTATAACACAAGCCAACAACTAGCTTCCCAATCAATGGTGAAAAGAATGAAGTGTAGTTCTCTAAAATGGTTTCCCATATGTTCTTCCCAAGGTGATGGTGTAAAGCTCTCAAATCTTGCACAAGGTTTCCTTTTGTTACATCAGATGGATACTGAGATGATTTAGCAAGCTCTATGCCAGGATCAAAAATCCGTTCCTTGATGGGAAAACAACAAGTGATGGTTGCCTTAGAAGACTCTTCTTTGTAAATCACATTGTGAGAGAAAGGTTGTGAAGACATGGGTAACAACAAGCTCTTGGAAGGAACTATCATGACTTGTTTTTGTGACAATCTAACATTTTCAGGTAGTAAAATATTTTCTCGTATAATATTTTGAAACTTATTTTTGTGTTGGTTGACGAACTCACAATTTACGGATTTAAATTTGGGCTTACGTGCATAATTTGGCGTCTTTTACGACTAAACCGGAAACCTTAGGATTACGTATTTACGTTTTTGAACTCCGTTTTTGATGAGACAATTTTTATTGGATTCGTTTTGTGACGTTGATTCATAATTTATAAAAACGTTTTTCGTAAAACGACCCGAGGGCACGCAAATCGAGAAAACTAGAATCGAGAAATACCCGTAAACTAGTGAGATGGGACAAAACACATTGTCCCACCCCACTAGCTATATGGGACGGCACACTTGACACCACAACACTAATGTGGCATCAATTTTAGCTTACACCTTCCAAGTGTAAGCCTAAGCTTACATGTTAAGCTAACTCTTTACCACTTAACATCAAAACTAGCTACTTGTTTCATTATACCATTTACTTACATGCAAATTTCTCTCAAAATCCTCTCAACTCTCCTCCCTTGTGCCGTCCAAATAAACCAACAAACACCCCATTTGATCTCTTCTAGCCATGAACAACATGTTTACTAGCTCTATTAAGGAGTTTTCTTGAAGCCTTGCTCATTTGATGGCCATATTAACATCTTTGGAGGTGATTTTCTTGTGTCCTAAGGCTGATTTTCCAACCTAAGTTCTTGATATTTGATGGTCTTGGAGATACTTGTTGTGTTCATCAAGTTCTTGTCTTCCTAAAACAAGAAATCCACTTGGATTGGTAAAGAAGATCATCCTCTTCATTTTTCTCTTGTTATTTTGTAAAGAACAAATGTATTTTCTTTCATTTTTTATATGTATATGATGTATATATGATGATAAAAATGTTGTGTGGGGATCAAGTGTTGATAAATATGCTTAAAAAGGTTGATAACTATAAGAAATGAAGCTAAAATCTTGACTATTTAGTTGGCTGTATAAAAACAGTAGATAACTAAACGATGAACTGATAAAATAGCATGGTTTGATCTATTTACAGTAAGTAGAAGATGTTATACACATGTGAGAGTTGTCCATGCAATGGAATCAAAATAATGAGTGAGATATGATCAAAACAAGTTAGGTGGTGTAATCTGAATAAGCAGTTTTGTAGGGACTGTTAAGGCATGATAAACTTAAAATGAGCAGTAGCTATAACTAAGTTAAATGTAGCACATATTATGAAGATCATGCCATCCAAAAATGAGCTTCTAAGTCATTATAGAACTCTAGATATGTTAAAAATGGTAAACATGAAGTTAAAAATCAGATTTTTGGAAATAATGTTTATTATTATTATATAAGCACTCACATTATAATGTATAAAATGTAAAGTATAAACCCACTAACTTATAAAACTTAATTATATAAATGTATAAAAGGTTAATTAAATGGGTAAATTATATAAATGGTGGTAAAATAATATTTATAAGTAATAAAAACTATAAACTTGATTTTTACGACTTTTTCGGCTATCGCCGTGAAATTAACGTTTTTCATCAAATAAAACTTAGACGACCAAACCCGTCTAATGTAAAGTTTATAAAAGTTATATATTGAGGTATAAGTAACTAAGACAAGTAAAAACCGATAAAACCCGAACTATAAGAATCACGGACATTTACGAGCTAACTAAACCTATTAGACTAATAATTGGACTTAATAAGATAAATACTTGTAAAAAGAATTATTTGGGCTTAACCCAATAGGGCCCAACATGAAAAGTATATATACTGATCATATAAGTCTATAATGGGTAAAAACAAGTAAAAGAACTTATAAAAGACTTAATGAACTTAAAATAGGTAAAATCGGTAAAACTAGTAAACTAGTAAAACGTTACCAAAACGTAAACGCTAAAATGAGTAAACAAGGATGTATAAACCCACTTGATCATCATCATATGTACGAAATCATATATATATATTGTTATTTTGATAAAAGTCATTGGACCGAGTCTAAGACCGATTATTATTTATATAGGTTTCCGTGACCGAAGCACGCCCGTAGCCGATAATCCGCTTTTCATTAACAAGGTGAGTTCATAGCCTCGCACTCTTTTAAATGTTTTATAAAATGATTTGTAAACCCGCGAGGGAAATAACATGCTAGATTTTTATAAAAATAGAACACAAGTAGTCTCGATTGTATGCTAAATGATATGGACCCGAATGATGCTATGACCCTATAAACGAGACTAAAAGGATTATTAGTAGTTAGGTTATGTCACTTAAAGTCCCATTAGCATGAATTGTGAACTACCGGGTTTTGGTAGACGCTTATGCATTTGATAGTACTATTTGGGGACGATCACCCCAGTTCGCGCCTTGACGGTTGATCCCCGTCGTACCACATTGATTGGTAAGCGAATTTATGTATGAGAAGATTCCATAGCGTGATTTTTGTGACGACACGCTAACTTAGATGGGCAAATTGTTTGTCGGGTTTGCGGCCCGCTGTTTTCATAGTAAGGTAACAATGTCATGCGGCTAATAATAATCCTAATTTAAATACCATATATCCTATACAACGTATGCTATAAAACATAAATAATAAACGATAACGACGCCATTACAATGAATATATTACCTATCATGGTAATATAGAGACTACGGTCTCATGGACGGTTTAAGATGTATGCTTGATATATATTACCTGACTAGCAATATGAGGACTTACTTCCGATATTATACTTGTGTTCTGATTTTAAATGATTGTAAATGATTGTTTTTATATAACGGTTTTTATTAAACTCTATGAATTCACTCGACATTCGCTGATATGATTTTTGCATGTTTTTATCTCAGGTGCTTGAAGGTAATCCGGATGGAGATCGACTCTGATGGCCCACACTTAATATTAAAAATGTTCATTCGATCTGTGTTTTGTAAACTTAATGACCTGTATAATTTGGGACCTGTTGTACGCTTTTAAAACTTTTTATCGAATGAATGTTTGTTAAACCTTGTACAACCATTTTTATGTGTTGTCTATGATTGGAGTTATTGTGCTATCCCGTAACACTCTGAAAGACCCTTCCGCTGTACCGATACGAAAAATGAGAGTGTTACAGTTTGGTACTAGAGCTCTCTTTGTAGAGAACAAAAGATTTTAAAAACCAAGGTTTTGAACAAAACTTTTCAAAATCTTTGACAATGAACATTTAAGAAAATATTTGAAAAATCTTTTGACTATAACGGTGCCAGAGATCTCCGACGTTACCAACAAGCCCTATTGAGAAGATATATATTTTGATATATATAATTTAATTTATATATATGTATATATCGTGATTTCATTATGTAATTGTTTAACTAGTATGTTATCCTAATACGAGATAAATATATATAAATGCAGATTGTCATGGCTGACCCTAATATTCCTGTAGAAAACCATGCTATTCCCGAACCTAATATAGAAGATGATCCTTATTTAGACTTAGTAGATTTTGATATTGATGACGAGGAGGAACCATTTGAGGATCCCGAGCCCGAGTTAGGACTAGGAGATCAGATTGCCCCTCAGGTTGACTTGGTAGAGAATGAGATTGAGAATGTGGATATTGAGAATGTTGATATAGAGAATGATGATGAGATTGGGTTAGATAATTTAGATGATGAGATTGACGACGAGGATGTCGAGGAGGATGTAGGTATAGATGTTGAGGTTGATGACGATGAGGAAGCCTAGCTTATTTATCCGTATGATGTTCCAGAGGGCGAGCCTTTGCCCCCACCAGTTGATTTGTCTGATTATGAGGATGAGTTACCTAGGGATGAAACGTCTGAATCGTCTGAATCTGATTCTGAATCAGAGGAGGATGAGGATGATGATGCACCTGACGGTACTGATGGTATTGCTACCCGTAGACGTGAGATAGGAGAGTCGTCTAGTACTCGAGAGGCTACTCATATTGATGGTCTTACACCATGGGCCTTGAGACGTGATCTAGATGCTTCCCGTGTTAAGAGTTGTGTGACAGAGGTTGGATTAGGTGTTGTTCAGACTCAGGTTGCTTATTTGGAGTCGAAGACTAAGGTTGGTGAGAAAGAGCGAGAATTGCTTAGTTTGGATTTGAGTGATGTAGAACGTGGTTTGAATGAGGCTTTTAGGAGGTTATCAGTGTTGGAAAGTGGTGAGTATGCTGCCATGAAGAAAAAGGTGAATACTATGGAGATTCAGTTGAGTGTGGCTCGTGCGATACGTGAGAAAGCTGAGAAGGAGTTGAATATATCCGTGGGATGGAATAGTAGATTTTATGCCGACATGGTTGAAAGAGGAGTAATCCGTAAGCGCCCAGCTGAAGATGTGTCTAGTGATCGTCCGACAAAGATTCAGAAGACGATGGATGATGGACCATCTGGCGGTTCTCAGTAGACCAGTCTGTATTTAGTAGTGACCTTTATATCTTTTGTGCTTTTGTAGCTTTGACTGAACCGACTTGTTAGTAGTAGACTTGGCACGAATTTTGAGTGTATATAGTGCTAGAACTTTGATATGGATGTACTAAGACAATACTTTTGTTTCAGATCGAATGAAATATGTATCTTGTCTTGAATTCCATATTGTGCCTTATTTGTATCTTGATTATGAATTCGATCCATATTATATGAATCCTTTGTTGGATGAATGCTTAATACTTTGAAATTGTGAAATTGTAGAACTATGCCGCCCAAGAAGGCTGTGACTGAGGATGATGTACGTAGGATTATTACGGAGCAAGTTACCGCATCTATGACTGAATTTATGGCAAATGCTAGAAATGAAGCTGGCGGTAGTGGAGCTGGCGGTAGTGAAGCTGGCGGTAGTGGAGTTGGCGGTAGTGGAGCTGGCGGTAGTGGAGCTGGCGGTAGTGGAATTGGCGGTACTAATGTGAATGTGAATGCTAATAATGTGAATGCTAATGCTGGAGGAAATGTAGGAGGACTTTGAACTAATGCACCTGAAGTTGGTGGCTGTACTTATGTGACGTTCATGAAGTGTGAACCTCTACCTTTTAATGGAACTGAAGGTGCTGTAGGATTAAGCCAGTGGATTGAGAAGACTGAATCGGTGTTTAGGATTAGTAAGTGTAAGGAGGAAGATAAGGTGACTTTTGCTATGGCTACTCTTAAAGGTCGTGCGTTGACTTGGTGGAACGGGAGAATTGCTTTCATGGGTCTTGATGCTGCTAATGCTACTCCTTGGGCTGAAATCAAGAAGTGGATGACTTTGGAGTTTTGTCCTCGTAGTGTGATCATTAGGTTAGAACAAGAGTTGATTCATCTGAGAATGAAAGGTGTGGAAATTGATAGTTACACGAACCGATTCCATGAGTTGGCCTTGCTATGTCCTCGATTGGTTGAACCCGAAGAGATCCGAATTGAGCAATATGTGAAAGGGTTGACCAGGAATATCCGGGGGGACGTGACATCATCTAAACCACTGACCATTGATGATGCTGTTCGAATGGCTTACCAACTCATTGGAAAGATAATTCAGGATAAGGAAGATGAAGCCCGTGTAGGTGAGAAAAGAAAGGGTGACGGTGATCGTGTAGATAGAGGTGATAATAGGAAGAATTTCAATCGCCGTCAGAACAAGAGAAAGGGGAATGCAAATGCTATTACCAACAATGCACCGCGCAACGATGATAGATGTCCTAAGTGTGGCAACAAAAGGCATCCTGGCGACTGCTGGAAGTGCCGAAATTGCAGAAAGCTTGGACACAAGGTTGAAAGGTGTAAGAAGGGAACGATTTGCTTCAACTGTAATGAAGAAGGTCATAGGAAATCGGAATGCCCCAAGTTGAAAGCGATTGTACCTGGAAGAAACCCCCAGGGTGGTATCTACCAACTTGGAACAATTGAGGTGAAGAAAGAGGATCCGAATGTCGTTACCGGTACGTTTTTACTCAACAATCATTATGCTGTTGCTTTATTCGATTCGGGTGCCGATAGGAGCTTTGTATCCACTAAATTTAGTGCCCTTATTGATATTGAACCTGTTGAGATAAGTATCAGTTACGAGGTGGAATTGGCTGATGGTAAATTAGTAAAAACTAATAAGCTATTAGAAGGATGCTCTCTAAATCTCTTAAACCATTCCTTTCCGATTGATTTGATGTTGATAGAATTAGGTAGTTTTGATATTATTATTGGTATGGATTGGGTGTCGTTGAATAATGCTACTATTTTATGTGGAGAGAAGAAGGTTAAGATTCCTCTTAGGAATAGGACGTTAGTAATTGATGGTAGTCGAGGTGAATCCCGTTTGAAGATCGTTTCATGTATTAAAGTCCAAAAGTACATCAGGAACGGTTGTGAGTTATTCTTAGCTCAAGTGACCGGGAATGAGTCTAGGGAGAAACGATTGGAAGATGTACCTATTATTTGTGAATTTCCTGAGGTATTTCCTAAAGATTTACCCGGACTTCCACCGATAAGGCAAGTAGAGTTTCGAATCGATTTAATTCCTGGTGCTGCACCGGTGGCACGTGCGCCTTACCGATTAGCCCCTTCTGAATTAAAGGAGTTATCTGAGCAACTTAAGGATTTGTCTGATAAAGGTTTTATTCGACCGAGCTCGTCGCCTTGGGGAGCTCCAGTCTTGTTCGTTAAGAAGAAGGATGGATCTTTTCGTATGTGCATTGATTATAGGGAACTGAATAAGTTGACAATTAAGAATCTATATCCTTTACCTAGGATTGATGATTTTTTTGATCAACTGCAAGGATCTAGTGTGTATTCTAAGATAGATTTGCGGTCAGGATATCACCAACTTCACGTCCGTGAAGAAGATATTCCTATAACTGCATTTAGAACTCGTTATGGACACTATGAATTTCAAGTAATGCCATTTGGGTTAACTAACGCACCTGTGGTTTTCATGGATTTAATGAATCGAGTGTGCAAGCCCTACTTGGATAAATTTGTGATTGTGTTTATTGACGATATTCTAATCTATTCTAAGAATGAAGATGAACATAGAGAACATTTGAGGATTGTTTTGAATTTGTTGAAGGATGAAAGGTTGTATGCTAAGTTTTCGAAGTGTGATTTCTGGTTAGATTCTGTGCAATTTCTTGGTCATGTGATTAACAGAGATGGAATTCATGTTGATCCTGCAAAGGTTGAAGCTATTAAGAATTGGTCTGCACCGACAATGCCAACGGAAGTGCGACAGTTCTTAGGATTGGCTGGCTATTATAGGCGATTCATTAAAGAATATTCTTTGATAGCTAAACCCTTGACTAAGCTTACTCAGAAGAATAAACCTTTCGTTTGGGGAAGTGATGAAGATGGAGCATTTCAGACATTGAAGCAAAAATTATGTAGTGCGCCAATCTTATCATTACCCGACGGGAGTGAAGATTTTGTAGTGTATTGTGATGCATCTCTTAGAGGTTATGGAGCTGTTTTGATGCAGAGAGGGAAAGTGATAGCTTATGCTTCTAGGCAATTAAGGAAGAATGAGGAGAATTATACTACTCATGATCTTGAGTTAGGAGCTGTAGTCTTTGCTCTTAGGTTGTGGAGACATTATCTGTATGGCACCAAGTGTACGGTATTCACCGATCACAAAAGCCTACAGTATATTCTCGACCAGAAGGAATTGAACATGAGGCAACGAAGATGGATAGAGTTGTTAAGTGATTATGACTGTGATATAAAATATCACCCAGGAAAAGCCAATGTTGTTGCTGATGCGTTAAGTAGGAAAGATAGAGAGCCTATCAGGGTGCGTTCTCTAGTCTTGACCGTGCACAATAATTTGCCTGAGCAAATTAGAAATGCGCAAATAGAAGCTTGTAAGAAGGAGAATTTTGTTAATGAAGGGTTCCGAGGAGAAGGAGATCCTTTAGAGGTTAGAGCTGATGGAGTGAAATGTTTAAGAGGTCGTATGTGGATACCTAAGTTTGGAGGCTTAAGAGATTTGGTTATGTTAGAATCCCATAAATCTAAGTATTCCATTCATCCGGGATCTGATAAGATGTACCATGATTTGAAGAAGTTGTACTGGTGGCCGAATATGAAAGCTGACATAGCTATGTATGTTCTTCAATGCTTGACTTGTGCTAGAGTTAAAGCCGAACATCAAAAGCCATCAGGACTACTTCAACAACCAAAGATTCCTGAATGGAAGTGGGAGCGAATTACGATGGACTTTATCACCAAGCTTCCTAGAACATCATCTGGAAACAATTCGATTTGGGTTATTGTCGATAGACTGACCAAATCAGCACACTTCATTCCGGTTAAGGAGCAGTTCTCACTGGAGAAGCTGACTCGAATATACCTTGCTAATGTTGTATGCAAGCATGGAGTGCCTGTATCGATCATTTCAGATCGAGATCCTAGATTCGCATCGAATTTTTGGAAATCTCTCCAAAGATCTTTGGGAACGAATCTCGATATGAGCACTGCTTATCACCCCCAGACTGATGGGCAGAGTGAAAGGACGATACAAACACTGGAAGATATGTTGAGAGCTTGTGTGTTAGACTTTGGTAAGAATTGGGATAAACATTTGTCGTTAGCAGAGTTTTCGTATAACAATAGTTACCATTCTAGTATTAAGGCTGCACCATTTGAAGCTTTGTATGGTAGGAAGTGTAGATCTCCTGTATGTTGGAGTGAAGTTGGGGATACCCAGCTCACGGGACCGGAATTGATCCGGGAGACTACGGAGATGATAGTTCAGATTAAGAAGAGGTTGTTGACTGCCCGTAGTAGACAGAAAAGTTACGCGGATGTGCGGCGGAAGCCAATGGAGTTTGAAGTGGGTGACCGAGTAATGTTGAAGGTATCGCCATGGAAAGACGTTATAAGATTTGGAAAACGAGGGAAATTGAATCCCCGTTATATTGGACCCTTTAAGATTTTATCTAGAGTAGGTCCAGTGTCTTACAAACTAGAGTTACCCCCAGAACTTCATGGTGTTCACAACACATTCCATGTATCTAATCTGAAGAAATGTCTAGCAGTGAGTGATGAGAAAATTCCGTTAGGTAAGGTTCGAATAGATGGGAAGTTGCATTTTATCGAAGAGCCCGTAGAAGTTATGGACCGTGAGGTAAAGCAACTGAAACAAAGTCGGATACCTATTGTCAAGATCCGATGGAATTCAAAGCATGGACCGGAGTATACTTGGGAACGCGAGGATGAAATGTGGAAGAAATATCCGCACCTCTTCGACTTCAATAAGAAACGGACATTCAAATGAAATGGATCACGAGGACGTTGATCCCTTTTAGGAGGAAAAGCTGTGACAATCTAACATTTTCAGGTAGTAAAATATTTTCTCGTATAATATTTTGAAACTTATTTTTGTGTTGGTTGACGAACTCACAATTTACGGATTTAAATTTGGGCTTACGTGCATAATTTGGCGTCTTTTACGACTAAACCGGAAACCTTAGGATTACGTATTTACGTTTTTGAACTCCGTTTTTGATGAGACAATTTTTATTGGATTCGTTTTGTGACGTTGATTCATAATTTATAAAAACGTTTTTCGTAAAACGACCCGAGGGCACGCAAATCGAGAAAACTAGAATCGAGAAATACCCGTAAACTAGTGAGATGGGACAAAACACATTGTCCCACCCCACTAGCTATATGGGACGGCACACTTGACACCACAACACTAATGTGGCATCAAGTTTAGCTTACACCTTCCAAGTGTAAGCCTAAGCTTACATGTTAAGCTAACTCTTTACCACTTAACATCAAAACTAGCTACTTGTTTCATTATACCATTTACTTACATGCAAATTTCTCTCAAAATCCTCTCAACTCTCCTCCCTTGTGCCGTCCAAATAAACCAACAAACACCCCATTTGATCTCTTCTAGCCATGAACAACATGTTTACTAGCTCTATTAAGGAGTTTTCTTGAAGCCTTGCTCATTTGGTGGCCATATTAACATCTTTGGAGGTGATTTTCTTGTGTCCTAGGGCTGATTTTCCAACCTAAGTTCTTGATATTTGATGGTCTTGGAGATACTTGTTGTGTTCATCAAGTTCTTGTCTTCCTAAAACAAGAAATCCACTTAGATTGGTAAAGAAGATCATCCTCTCCATTTTTCTCTTGTTATTTTGTAAAGAACAAATGTATTTTCTTTCATTTTTTATATGTATATGATGTATATATGATGATAAAAATGTTGTGTGGGGATCAAGTGTTGATAAATATGCTTAAAAAGGTTGATAACTATAAGAAATGAAGCTAAAATCTTGACTATTTAGTTGGCTGTATAAAAACAGTAGATAACTAAAAGATGAACTGATAAAATTGCATGGTTTGATCTATTTACAGTAAGTAGAAGATGTTATACACATGTGAGAGTTGGCCATGAAATGGAATCAAAATAATGAGTGAGATATGATCAAAACAAGTTAGGTGGTGTAATCTGAATAAGCAGTTTTGTAGGGACTGTTAAGGCATGATAAACTTAAAATGAGCAGTAGCTATAACTAAGTTAAATGTAGCACATATTATGAAGATCATGCCATCCAAAAATGAGCTTCTAAGTCATTATATAACTCTAGATATGTTAAAAATGGTAAACATGAAGTTAAAAATCAGATTTTTGGAAATAATGTTTATTATTATTATATAAGCACTCACATTATAATGTATAAAATGTAAAGTATAAACCCACTAACTTATAAAACTTAATTATATAAATGTATAAAAGGTTAATTAAATGGGTAAATTATATAAATGGTGGTAAAATAATATTTATAAGTAATAAAAACTATAAACTTGATTTTTACGACTTTTTCGGCTATCGCCGTGAAATTAACGTTTTTCATCAAATAAAACTTAGACGACCAAACCTGTCTAATGTAAAGTTTATAAAAGTTATATACTGAGGTATAAGTAACTAAGACAAGTAAAAACCGATAAAACCCGAATTATAAGAATTACGGACATTTACGAGCTAACTAAACCTATTAGACTAATAATTGGACTTAATAAGATAAATACTTGTAAAAAGACTTATTTGGGCTTAACCCAATAGGGCCCAACATGAAAAGTATATATACTGATCATATAAGTATATAATGGGTAAAAACAAGTAAAAGAACTTATAAAAGACTTAATGAACTTAAAATAGGTAAAATCGGTAAAACTAGTAAACTAGTAAAACGTTACCAAAACGTAAACGCTAAAATGAGTAAACAAGGATGTATAAACCCACTTGATCATCATCATATGTACGAAATCATATATATATATTGTTATTTTGGTAAAAGTCATTGGACCGAGTCTAAGACCGATTATTATTTATATAGGTTTCCGTGACCGAAGCACGCCCGTAGCCGATAATCCGCCTTTCATTAACAACGTGAGTTCATAGCCTCGCACTCTTTTAAATGTTTTATAAAATGATTTGTAAACCCGCGAGGGAGATAACATGCTAGATTTTTATAAAAATAGAACACAAGTAGTCTCGATTGTATGCTAAATGATATGGACCCGAATGATGCTATGACCCTATAAACGAGACTAAAAGGATTATTAGTAGTTAGGTTATGTCACTTAAAGTCCCATTAGCATGAATTGTGAACTACCAGGTTTTGGTAGACGCTTATGCATTTGATAGTACTATTTGGGGACGATCACCCCAGTTCGCGCCTTGACGGTTGATCCCCGTCGTACCACATTGATTGGTAAGCGAATTTATGTATGAGAAGATTCCATAGCGTGATTTTTGTGACCACACGCTAACTTAGATGGGCAAATTGTTTGTCGGGTTCGCGGCCCGCTGTTTTCATAGTAAGGTAACAATGTCATGCGGCTAATAATAATCCTAATTTAGATACCATGTATCCTATACAACGTATGCTATAAAACATAAATAATAAACGATAACGACGCCATTACAATGAATATATTACCTATCATGGTAATATAGAGACTACGGTCTCATGGACGGTTTAAGATGTATGCTTGATATATATTACCTGACTAGCAATATGAGGACTTACTTCCGATATTATACTTGTGTTCTGATTTTAAATGATTGTAAATGATTGTTTTTATATAACGGTTTTTATTAAACTCTATGAATTCACTCGACATTCGCTGATATGATTTTTGCATGTTTTTATCTCAGGTGCTTGAAGGTAATCCGGATGGAGATCGACTCTGATGGCCCACACTTAATATTAAAAATGTTCATTCGATCTGTGTTTTGTAAACTTAATGACCTGTATAATTTGGGACCTGTTGTACGCTTTTAAAACTTTTTATCGAATGAATGTTTGTTAAACCTTGTACAACCATTTTTATGTGTTGTCTATGATTGGAGTTATTGTGCTATCCCGTAACACTCTGAAAGACCCTTCCGCTGTACCGATACGAAAAATGAGAGTGTTACAGTTTTCCTTTATCACTTTGAAAGGTTGAGATGGGAAAGGAAAAAGGTGAAGGATCTTCATCCAATAGGGATTCTAAATAGAGTATGTCCCCCTCCTCATCAAGGTAACCAAGAGTATACTCAAAAGATATATCCTCCACTAAAAACTCATCACTCTCATCAATGATAGAATCCTCCTCATCACCATAAACATCATAGATTGGACTATCAAAAATGGGTGATCCCTCAAAACCAAAAGAAGTATGATCATCAACAAATGGAGAGTCACACGTAGAAAGCTCATCATCACTATAGTCATCATATGTTGGTGAATCACAAAGAAAAGATTCCCCATCACTTAAGTCCTCATCAAAATGATTAGTATTTTGGAAAAGTGGGGTGTCATATGGAATTTCACTAAAGTTTAGCTCTTGAGGTTCATGAAAATCCAAGGAGGAAGTAATGGAAGCAATGGTCTCAATATGAGGGTAATCATAGTCTCCACTTGAGCAAGCTTCATAAAAGTACTCATCACAAACTTCATCAAGAAGATCATCTTGTGTTTCCTCCTCATATACAACATCAAAATGTTTTACCGCTTCGGGCTCATTAGACTTTTTGGACAACTTTCCCATGTTAAACATAACTCTCTCATCTCCTACCCGCATTGTAAGTTCTCCTTCCGCCACATCGATTGTACGACCCGTTCTCAAAAATGGCCTACCAACAATAAAAGGCACTCTAGGATCCACATCATAATCAACCACCACAAAATCCGCGGGAAATGTAAATCTATCAACCCCAACAAAAACATCCTCCGCAATTCCCACCGGATAAGCTATAGTACGGTTGGCCAACTCAAGAGTCATCTTAGTAGGAGTAAGCTCGGGAAGTGAAAGTCTCTTCCAAACCGATAATGGCATAAGATTTATGCTTGCTCCTAAATCCGCTAAAGCCATACAATTTTCCACCCCCGGGAAATTGCAAGGAATCAAAAACCGCCCCGGATCTCCAAGCTTAGTAGGCAACTTCTTAAGTAACACCGCGGAACAATTTTCATTCAAAGAAGCATTAGGCAAATCCACCAATCTTTCCTTGTTAGAAAGCAAGTCCTTAATCATCTTAGCAAACTTAGGCATATTGGCTAAGGCCTCCGCAAAAGAGATATTGATGTTAAGTTGCTTGAACATCCTCAAAAAGTTAGAAACTTGGATATCATCCTTGTTCTTAAGCTTTTCTTTTCTCAATCTTGAAGGATAAGGAAGACTTGGTTTTGGTTGTGATTGAGGTGTGGATGAATGATTTTCCTTATTGAGTGTTTCATGAATAGGCTTTGAAATTGGAGCAATGGGAGCATTTTGAGGTGGTGAAGTAGAGGTAGAAGGCTTGTCACAAGTAGGAGCACAAGTGGGTTGAACAATAGTAGGTTTAGGAGGTGAAGGATCCTTTGTTGTTGTACCACTCCTTGTTGTAATAGCATTGACATGGCCCTAGGATTTGTTTGTGTGTTGGAAGGTAAAGCCCCTTGTGGTCTTTGATTTAATACCACCAAAACCTTATTGAATTGTTCATTCATTTTCTTCTCCATAGCTTGGAACTTCCTTTCATTCTCTTGATTCATTTTTTGCAAGAGATCCATTGTGTTAAACTCTTGTGGCACATGACCTTGAAAACCTTGAGGTTGGAAAGGTAAAGGTTGGGAGTTAAAGCCTTGATTTGGTGGATAAACGGTACTTGCTTGAGGTTGAAATTGATTGGGTGCCTTGTAGTTATTTCCTTGGTATGGTGGTCTTTGCCCTTGATTCCTTGGTAAAATTTGAAGTGTATTTTGTGGAATTTGGGTGGGTGGTTGGGGTGGGAAGCCGGGTGGAGAAAGGTAGTTTTGGGATTTGTAAGAAAGGTTATTTGGATTGATATTAGGCTTGAAGTGTTCACGATGTTCTTCTTGGTAAGCATAGCATTCCCCTTGATACCCTTGCACTTTATCACATTGTTCATAAGAATGGGGACCTTAATATATGTCTTTTTAGTTCGTTTTTCTCGACTCAATTCGAATTGATATAACGTTTTAAGCAAAGACTTAATTGTTTTTGGTGGTTAAAACTTGTTTGGATTCTATGTCTAATTGGCAAGAAGCAAGTAAAAAGGTAAAAATATGCTATATTACCTACGTAATACGTACTACTCTAAAACAAATTGCATAAACGACATTTAAATGCACAAAGATACAAAAGCACAATCTATTAAAACTAATACAAAATATTAAAACTAAAAATGCACTTTTATTAAAATGGTAAAACAAGTTTAACAAACAATTTATAAAGCAACTTAAAAATCAGTTCAAATTAAAAATTAACAATGACAGCCCAACAAAGTACAAAGCCCAACAACTATTCGTACAATATAATTTCTAAAGCCCAGCTAAACCTACTGGCCCAATAGTGTGAACTAACCGAATTGGACTTAGAGTGAAACTATTACAATATCTAACGGGATAACTGTTAACCTCTAATGATTAAGGACTGTGACTATAATGAGACAATACAAAACGAGGGACCAAACATGTTAATCTACCAAACTTCTGAAAATGTACAGATTAAAAAAACAGATTCAAGTGAAAGTATCTAAGACTACCTATTGCACTTAAACTCTAAATCTGCATCTGACATAGCTTGAACCGAAAGCTGTTAAAGAGACTGCCAAACACTAGATTATCACGAATATTAGTAATTCATTCTACAATCGGACTGACATCAAACTACAAGAACTAAACAGATTTTGAACTACATTTATCTACACAGATTTAACTAAGATGTCATTGCTTTAATCAAATTGCAACAAAATTACACTAAAGATTACACTAACAAGCAGATTTCACAATGTTCTACACTACTATTACCACTAGTAAAATTACACTAAAAGCTAAAGATGTAAAACGAGATGACCTGCACATCCGAAGCTAGTCCGTTGTGGAAGAGAAACGCGGCGCTGAGCCGGTTTTTACTATCACACCTCAAGTATTCCTAATTATCTGAACTGAAACCGACACCAACTACCTGCACAAATGACTTAAAAACAAAAACGATCTTCTGGACTAAAACTTCAATATGAACTGTAACAGTAAACTAATCATAAGCTCATTTGAGCTTCTAAAAACCATCTCTCTTAGTGTGAACCAAATTCCAGCTACCAACTGAAAACCATCCTGTTTAAGCTAAACCAAAAGAAACCGCGTCTTCTAAATAAGCTTCAACAGCTTATCGCACTAACTACTTAAATCTGCTCAATTCGTGGAATGGATTTCTAACTAGTTTTTACTAACTGATTTAATGAAACTCGACTGAATCAAACCAACTCAGACAAAGAATTGAGAAAATTCTATAGCTTTTAACTACTTATGAACTGAAATAATCTTCTAAAACAGTAATCGAAACTAATCAACTCATGAACAGTAATGATTGAGTAGTCATGAACTCCTACAACAACCATATATGTAACAGATCATATCAATCGATCAAAACTCTACCTGCTTAATATGAACAGTAGCGAAGAAGCAGAAAAGATGAATATAGAAAAAGATTTTCATTAATATCAGAACTGAATCCTTCAATGAACAGTAGTATAAGGCAATAACAAAAGAGTAAGATAAAGATTGAGAAAACAAGATTTTACCATTGAATCAAAAACAGAAACGAAGATATTAAAAGAACTCAAAGTTTTCATTAATGGAGATGACAAGAAATCGTTACAACTATATTAACTGATTAACAGAATTAAAACTAACTTCTAACAGAATGATCAACTGAAAATCATAAAGATGTGGGAGAAAACTAACTACTCCTAATCTACACCTACACTATGTGTAAAACTACTCCTATGCTAACCCCTTGCAAATGAAGCCCTCGTCTTCTTTATATAGCCGTCGAGAAGAGTGATGTGACGTGGTTTGTCCAATGAGCAATTGACACGTGTTTAATACGAGGTTTACTCGTCGTTCTTCATCTTCTACACATTTGGGGGTTTCTTATCCTTTGAGACTTGATCTAATTGATTGCTCCCATCTTGTAGAGGAGAAGGAAAGGAGTATTTTTTATGTTGTAAGCTTCGACTGATTCTTTCTTGATTGTCCTTGATATTGGATTGCAGGTTATGGAAGATTAAAGATGAAACCGTCTCTCTCTCTCTTGAATGGAGAAGAAGATAGAGACGTGGGTGTGTTTTGACCGGTCTTGGTCAATGACCAAGATAAAACTTTTCCTTTTTTTTTACTTTTTGGTCCCTTCACTTTATTTCTTTATCAAATGGTTTTGGAAACTTTTAGCAAATCTATCTTTCATCCTTTATGTATGTAGAAGTTTCAACTTAAACCCTCCATCTTTGGAAATTTGGCAAATAAGGTCCTTGGAGCATCTTTCGTCCTTTTCTTCGTCTCTTATCATGAAAATCCCTTGAAAGCTCGTGTTTGTCTCAAATGTACCTATGTTACTTAAAAATACACAAACACAAAATACACACGTAATTCTGATATTTTACAGTTTAATATAAGGTATTTGACACTGTTTTGAGTGGTTTATGGATCATTATTGATGAGTGTTTTCACACTTATCAACTCCCCTCCACTTGACCATTGCCATGTCCTCATGCAATGCAGCATTTTAAAGCTCTAAAGTTACACTTTTCTCATAATTAACCAACCTTGGCCATTTTATGATTTAATAACGATACTATGCTATATGATGAATGATTTTGAATATTTACAATGCAATGCAAGGAAAACAATTTTATTTATATATTTTTTTATTTTTATTGAAATGGTTTTGATGGAAATAACTCATAAAGAAATCAATGACTTAAATTAGGGCTTTGGTACCATGGACATTTATCACCCTCAAGTTTCACTTTCCCCATACCAAGCTTAAAAATAGGATCATTGTATTCACAAGTAAAAAGTGCATCAACTTATTCATGACAATTAAATGTGGAACCGGTTATTATTTGAGCAAATTGCTTGTAGGCAAATTTGTCATTATTTAAAGTGTGAAGTATAAGAAATGTAAAATCCAAAAATAAGGAAGCACGGTTTTAATCCTAAGTAATCTTCTCATCCATTACTTGAAAAACCGCTCACAATTAATACAAGTCCGTTTCAAGAGTAATAAGTCATTCGCCTTATGTGTAAAATCCTCATGTCATGCTTTCATAAGTAGCTACACACTCGCTAAGGAAAGAAAAATAAAACTCACGCAATAATTTACATCCGCCATCTTTTTGAGACTTTGGATCTTCAACCCCGCAACCCGTCAAGGCAATATTGGATTGGAGCAATCTATTGAATCCCCGCAACCCGTCAAGGTAATATTGGAACTCAATAGTCACTATAATTAACACCACACTGCCCCTCTTGGGAGTCTTGTATTATTATTTTTTTTTTCTTCTTTTTTTTTTCTAGCCACTCATTTTTTTTTATAAGCCGCTCTTATTTTTCTTTATTCCTCACAAAGAAATTTGAAAAGAAGAAAAGGAAAAACACCCGCTAAATATGGAGCATGACATAAGTCTAGTACACATAAAACGTGCTAACTTAGAATCTTAAGACGTACTCATATCAACCATAAATGATTAGCCAAAAATGCATAAGAGATTACAAACCAATTAAAACCGTACTTGATTATTTATTAACAATTATATACATGCGAAGAAAGTAGAGATAAAGAAGAGAAGGGTTTAGCCACAAGTAATTGCCATGAAGTCTATCTAGCCCTTTTACACTTGCTTCAACTCTATCATTTCCCATTCTCCACAAATTTAAAATTTCAAATAATGAAATTGGTGGATGCTTAGCCTAATAGACCAATGAAGGACTACATGGTTAAGGATACTAGCTAGAGAATGCTAAGATAAGCAAACTCGGGTTGAGTCAAAATATCCATGGCGGGCCTAATATGTCAAAGAAATCTAAACTTGTTAAACCATGTTTTATTATATTTTTTTTCTTTTTATATATTTTGATGAAAAATAAAGAAGAAATATATACAATGCAAATGTGATATGCAAATGAAAAATGATAGATGCAAAAATTATGAATGCATATTTTTGGTGGCCAAAGTAGATCAAAAATTTGAAAAATGTTTAAAAAATTAATTTTCAAGTTATCATGAAGTTAAGGCAATGGTCTAGGTAAGGTCACTTCGATAGAAGTCTCCCCTCCACTTAAGATAAACATTGTCCTCAATGTTTAAGAGTATTGGAGTGAACTCCCCTACACTTATGACATTGATTACTTTGCTTAATCCAAGCTAAGGAAGAGACAACTAAAGGGTATTCATTTTAAGCACAAATGTTTTGAATATCACAATAGCAAAAAACTAATCGAAGTGAACCAGATACACGGGCCTCCTCCATAAGCTCCAAGCATGAAATGAGAGAGAGCAGCCCTTGAAACAAACACGAAAAGACACGAAGAAAGGCACCCCTCCACTTCAACTCTACTATAACATCCTTTTAATTAAACCTAACCTATTGAAAATCTACTCTACGTTCTCTAACCTAGTTATTCAATGCTTGAGTTTTTTTAACCCTAAGTCGCTAGCTCGACTCGGCCCCGAATTAGGTTGTCCTTGGGAAAACCATCATGGAGAGTAAAAGATTTACCCTCTTTGAAGCACATCTCATATGATACACTCAAACTTAGCACGTTGCCATTTACTATAAGATTTACCATATCCGCCTCGATAAATGGAACGGTCCAACGTGTCTCAAGTTTGTCCAACATACGAAATCTCTCAAATAAGAAGCACCCCAGGATCAAATACATAGCTTCCATCTCTACACTCGAACAACTCCAAAGTAGGTAGCATAACCAAAGTAAGCTCATACAAGAAGCACAGATCAATCGAAGGCACACTCTTAAGTGGAGTAGATGAAAACCAATTTTTTCCAAACATATGTATCCCAGGATCAAAAACCTTTCCCTTCATGGGAAAATAAGAAGATGAGCTCATATCAACCATATAAGATTCCCCCTTAGATATCAAAGCATCATGAGAATATGAAGGTGTAGGTATCAAAACATTCATAACTATTATGTCCATATTAGGCTCATCATCATCATCGAAAGGTGGGTAATCTTCCATAGACGGCATAGAAAAAGAAGGATCAAGAGAAATAGTGTCTTGTGGAGGAGGTGTAGGCTCTATGTTCCCAAAAAGCAATGTAGTAATAAGACGAACCTCCTCTTCCAAATTAGAAACACTATCGTTGACCTCTATATCAAATTGTGCAAGAGTATCCTCTATGGTGGTATCAATCTCCATATGAGAGTCCATATCAAAGGTTTTGAGTTCTAAAGGTGCCTTAGATGAAAAAGTATCAATCTCTAAGAGGAAAGGATCTTCATCAATAACCAACTTCAAGGGTGGGAGGGTGGGAACATAAGGCTCAAAAGGAGGTGTATTAATGAGAGAATCACTCAAAGGGATGATATGATCATGAAAATCAATAGGTGTATCCTCAAAAACCAGTGAAGGAATATCAATCAAGGGTTCTTCTTCTATAGACTCATTATTAGGTTCTTCACACTCCTCAAAAAGTGGGTTATCAAAACATGTCTCAAAAAGAGGATTTGAATGTATCACAAAATCACTTAGAGGAATAGGTGAAGGAGTCATAGAAGAAATGGAGTCGTCATCATCAGAAGTAAAAGACTAATCACTATCATAAGGATCATCAAAGGTTTCATCACAAGAATCATAAGGTGGTAGAGGAGAAAGATCCACTTTTCCTATAGGAGCAAACTCTTCATCCAAATTAGGAATGTTATCTTGACAAGACAAATCATCGGATGATATAGCATAAGACGCGTCACTAGAATCACAATTTTCATCCTCTATTTGTGTCAAGTCTTCCTCAAACTCTTCCTCAATCTCATTATCCCTTTCTTTAAACAATTCATCAAGATCAAAGTCACCAAAATCACTAGTAGTAGCATGAAGGTCAATATGGGATGAAATCTCTGTAGATTTGTAAATCTATGCTTATGTTTTTAGAGAGAGAAAGAGATAGAGAAATGGTGGATTTCACACTTTAGAGAGAGAAACTAAGAAAGAACTATGTGTAAATTATGAAAAACCACACCCTCTCCATCAAAGGAGAGGGTTTATATACCCAAGCCCTTGTCATGGGCTTGGGCTTACATTTTGGGCCGGCCTACACATGTTGTAGGCTAGGCTTGTTCTTGTTAAATAATTAAAGAAAGTTAACTAAACTACGAGCTATTACATGGACTATTAATGGAGTGACCGATCCTTCATAATACGTAAAACGTATTTCCAACAATCTCCCCCTAAGGGAGGTCACTCCAAACAAGGGCGTTACCCAAGTTACAATAATAAGAAAAACCTAGCATACTATGCTTGTCTTGAGCTCGTAGTCTTCGTCTTTCTTTTTCTTTTTTCTTTTCTGGTGAACATGCTGATGTGATCTTTGATATCAATCTTGAGCATTAATCTTTTGCCTTGATCTCGTGGATCCATCACTTGTGATCTTCGCCTCTTCGTGACCTCACGTCCCACATACTTATACCTTCGTAATTCTTGAAAGCTTCAGAGTTTGAAACAGCGGAAGACTTAACTTTTAGGCTTTCTTGAATTAGATGAGGTATTAAGTGCATAAAGTATAAGCATGCGGGGATGACTTCTTCTCGGATTCCGCAACGCCACCGTCTTCAAATGCCGCAACATAAGTAGACACGAACGAAATGGCTTTGAACATTTCATTCTAAATCGATAGCATTTTACCTCCGGTCGGTGAAGACCGTTGGACGATATTAGATATCGTACCCGTGACGGATAGTTTCAATTAAGTAACTTCCTGACAGGATTTCGCGGGTAAACCCGTTCTCTTTATTCGACCGTCCAAAGCTGACTGCGAACATAAAGAGTGAATCATTTGGATAATAATATCCGCATGATTTGAAGCCGTCAATTCATGTTCCTGGAACAAGTGAAATTCAATTAAGAACCGCA
Source organism: Glebionis coronaria (assembly GCA_025667525.1). Classification (NCBI taxonomy): domain Eukaryota; kingdom Viridiplantae; phylum Streptophyta; class Magnoliopsida; order Asterales; family Asteraceae; genus Glebionis; species Glebionis coronaria. The sequence continues at coordinate 135,057 of JANFOE010001063.1, read as the reverse complement.
CCATCGTTGCTTTCCAGTTGTCACGAGCTTGATTCGTATAGAATCTTGCAAGTTACCTACCAAGTGCTGTTTGAGGTTAACACTAGAAGGATTTCCACTCATCACCGTGAACACTAAGGTATCACTCTGAGTGTTCTGGCAAGATCATTAAGATATTGCGTAGAGGCCTGGAACGTGTTTAAATTCAGTTAAGAATTAAACAGTTGTTGCTTTCCAGTTATCACAAGTTTGATTCATAAAGAATCGCACGAGTCACCTACCATGAGCTTTTTGATATTCGCTCAAGAAGGATTTCCATCTTCATTGTAAATACTTTCGTATTACTCGGATGTTCAGGCAAGATCATGAAGATTTTGCGTAGGACTCTTAAAATCTTTCTTACTTTTCACAGTGTGTGAAGAAGCAAGGAAATATGAAAGTGTGTCCTAATGAGATATTTGATGATCTCAAATGGCTCTAGACTCGATCGTGCACTTTGGATTTTAGTGATCGGGGGCTGGAGAGGAGTGCCACCTTTTCAATACCAATTTATTCGAAGTGAATAAATCAATAGATAATGTGTTGTCTCCGTGTGATTAAAACAGATACCTTTTGAGAGATATCTGAGTTAGTTGGGATGGGTTGTGCATTGCATCACTGGGTCCATGATGTCTGTCTTCAATATCGAGAATCATTAAAATGATCTCAATAGCATATGTATTGACCCGGTTTCTGCCTAAAGTTGTAAGGAGGGCTTCTTTCTTTACACCCTTTATCTTTACAATTCTTTTTCATTCTTCAACCCCTTCAATGCTTACCAATACGTCATAACTAGCACCTTGTTGTGATTGTTCCAGTGCTAACTTAAGTACTTGGTCGGCATTCAGCTACGTTCACATTCTTTCTCCACCTTTCCTAAGGACTACTATTTCTAGCTATGGAATGTCCTTGGGAAGATTCCTCCGGTTCTGGAAGAATCATAGGACTTAACCTATCCTACCATCCTTATGTCGCCACAATCTTCATCGTCGTGAAATAAATGGGTTTTGGGTAAGTATATGTCACCATGAAAATCCATTTTGATATAGAAAATCCATTTTGCTCCCCCTTAACATATGCCACGATATTCGAAAACATTTCGCATATGTAGAGATGAGCCAGCACATTAAGTCAAACCATTTGTGATAATATCCCATATTAAATCACATTTTCTCCCCCATATTAAAAATATTAACCCAATCGATGTTTTTAATATCAATTGATTTAATGATGTTTTAACAAAGGTTTTGGGAAGAAAAATGCAAGTCCGTTTTATCTTCATGATACCAAATGTATCAGATATGATATCGATTTGTAACATGATCACATATTCACCATATTAAAAAGAATTGACAAGGTTGGACCTGATAGATGATAACATCATATGATAAGATCAAATGGTTCTTGTCAGCATATGTTGGTCGCCTCGTTACGTCTGAAGTCATCTCTTGACACCACATGTACGATTGGTATTGTTGTCTTGACACCAACTTGTGAGCTTGGCACGTTCGGCATCGAAGATTCTGAATGCTTGACAATTGCTCCCCCTCAATTGTTGACCCGTGTTCTATCGAAAGAGCTGTAGTCGTCGGTTGAGTAGTCGCATCGTCGAGTATGTAGATACCAATTGTAGAGAGCATGGTTGTAGAGATGATAGCTTCATAAAAACAAGACTTCTCTTGTTTTAACAAATAAATGCACTGAAACGTACATATATTTGTGTTAGACCAAGTTATAAAGTAAACTTGATCCCTTACAAGGTTTTAAAGTAAACCTTGCCCGAGAAAATTAATTCCCGTTGTGAGCCAAAGCTTTCATAAGAAATACCTGACTTTAATGTGAAAACCGGGTTGCAGTCTGAAATAACTACAAGCCATTTAGGCATGTTTTATGAAATATTTACAACTTTTGTACGAACTCTATTTATGGCGCCGTGTCGATATTAATCAACATTTCTAAGGCCGTAAATATTATCGTACCAAAAGACATGCCTTTGAAAAATAAAGTAAAAATATTTTTGGATTTTTCTGAATTTTTTAATTTTTATGGTTTTTATATGGTTTTATATTTTTGTATTTTGCTTTTGTGGATAATAATATAAACAATATATACAGATGATCACCAACGATACGGAGAATAGTTTTACCACCACTATTCTTTGCTTCATCCGCTAGTTCCTTAAGAGTCTCAGGCGAGAAGGTTCTCATTCCTAGCTTGTCGGCCAAAAATTCAATTCGAGCGCGATCTAAAGCCTTCGTGAAAATATCCGCCAATTGATACTCAGATCGGACAAAGTAAAGCTCGATTACTCCATTTTCCACTTGCTCCTTGATGAAGTGGTAGCAAATGTCAATATGCTTCGACCGGGAGAATTGAACGTTGTTGCAGCATAAGGCAATTGCACTTTTGTTGTCGCAGTACATCGGAATCTTGTTGAAACCTAGACCATAGTCGGTTAGTTGTGATCTCATCCAAAGAATTTGAGCACAGCAACCGGACATAGCTATGTATTCTGCTTCCGTACTTGAAATTGCAGCGCTTTTCTGCCTTTTCGATGCCCAACTGATTAATCGATCTCCTAGTAGTTGCAAAGTTCCACTCGTGCTACGCCTTGTATCTTGACAACCCGCGTGATCCGCATCTGCATATGCCATTAGTGCAATAGAAGAGTCCTTCGAATACCAAAGTCCCCGATTAATGGTTCCTTTAAGATATCGAAAGATCCTTTTAACAGTAGCTAAGTGTAACTCAGTATGCCTAGTTTGATACCTGGCACACATACATATAGCAAACTGAAGATCAGGTCGACTGGCTGTGATATACAGAAGGGTACCGATCATTCCACGATAAAGTGTCGGATCAACGGCAACTCCATGTGGATCTGCATCAAGCTTAGTTCGTTCCACCATTGGAGTATCCACGGGGTCGCAAGATTTCATCTTATACTTCTTAAGCGATTCAAGGGCATACTTGGATTGATTGATAAAGATGCCTCTGGGACTCTGAGATATCTGAAGACCTAAGAAGAATGATACCTTGCCCATCATTGACATCTTAAACTTGGAAGACATGAGTGTCCCAAACTCATCCGATAAGGTTTGGGTCGAGGCTGCAAATATAATATCATCAACATATATTTGAACCATAATCATATCTTTACCTCGTTTCTGAATGAACAGCGTAGGATCCACCTTGCCTTTTGCGAAGCCTTGGGTAATGAGGAATTGTGACAAAAGATCATACCATGCGCGAGGGGCTTGCTTCAACCCATAGAGAGCCTTCTTAAGCTTGTACACATGATTAGGATAATTAGGATTTACAAAACCATCCGGTTGTTGAACATAGACCTCTTCCTTGAGTTCACCATTAAGAAATGCCGTCTTCACATCCATCTGATAGACGACCATATTCATATGGGCTGCATAAGCGAGGAATAGTCTAATAGCTTCCAAACGGGCAACAGGTGCAAAGGATTCCATAAAGTCGATGCCCAATAATTGCTTGTATCCACGAGCTACTAGACGAGCTTTGTTCTTCAATATTCCGCCTAACTCATCGAGTTTCACCTTATAAACCCATTTCAAAGTGAGTAACTGCACTTGATCCGGGCATGGGACAAGTTCCCAAACATCAAGACGTATGAATTCATTAAGTTCTTCTTGCGTAGCTTCTATCCAACAAGATTGAGTAAAAGCTTGTTGCCATGTCTTAGGTTCAACTTCAGTGAGAAAAGCATCAAAGTGACAAAACAGTGCACTTTCTTGTAACTGACTTCGTGTGGATACTGGACGATTAGGGTCACCAATAATAGAATCTATAGGATGATCCTTTGTCCACTTGCTGTCATGTTCACGAATCCGTGGATTGGAGTAAACTGTAGAAGGAGCTTCCTCTGAGGTGGACGACCCGGCTTGATTAGGGTCGGGAATAGATACACCAAAGAATGGAAGTTCACGCATTTGAGCGAATTCCAAATCGTGATCATCATCATCCTCTTCATCATCAATAGGCATGACATGGGTAGTTGAAACACGTGTTGGTTGAGAATTACTTGTTGAAGGTATATCTTGACCAATTGTTGGTGCAGATGTATCTGATTGTGCAACGGTTGCTGGAGCGACAACTTCGGTTACCGGAGCTATTACTTCAGGTTCTGGAGCAACAATACTTGGAGGAGTAAAGAATTCATCAAAGAACGGTTGAAACAACGTATCCCATTCCTTCCTAGTAGGTGGTGTAAATGATGATGAAGTAGGGTTGTTTGGGACAAGACCAGAACTAATATTACTGGGTCCCATTTCATGAAGTGCGGGTTCAGAGCTGCTTTGCTCAGAAGCCATTGCTGTCAGCTCATCAAAATCAACATTCATAGTTTCAATGATCTTGCGAGAGTTACGGTTGTAGATTCGGAATGCCTTCTTTGCGGGTGCGTAACCAATGAAAATACCAATATCAGCCTTTGGTTGAAGTTTTCCCAAATTGTCACCATCATTGTTTGGATAGCAAAGAGAACCAAATACATGAAGATATGATAAATCTGGTACTTTTCCATGGAGAAGCTCATAGGGTGTTTTACCATGGCGTTTACGAATTAGTGACCGGTTTTGGGTGTACACTGCTGTAGATACTGCTTCTGCCCATAAAAACAATGGAGCCTTTGCGTAAATTAACATCGTTCGAGCAGCTTCCATAAGTGTGCGATTTCGCCTTTCAACGACACCGTTTTGTTGTGGAGTGCGTGCAACGGATGTTTCATGAGATATGCCAACTTCTTCATAATAATCACGCAAAATTTGATTCACAAATTCGGTTCCATTATCTGTACGAATGCGTCGGACAGTAGTGTTGAGACGCACTTGAATCATCTTGAGAAATCTGATGATGAATTTAGGTGCCTCATTTTTTGCTTTAAGAAATTTCACCCATGTAAACCGAGAGTGATCATCGACAATGACGAGGATGTACTTTTTGCCACTAAGACTTTCAACACGCATTGGCCCACAAAGTTCCATATGCAACAAATAAAGTTTCTCTTGGTTGGTGTCTTCAGTCTTGGGTTTGTAAGACTTCTTAGTGCTTTTCCCCATTGTACACGCGGAACACAAATGATCCTTGTGAAATGATAGTTTAGGAAGACCACGAACAAGTTCGTTTTTCGCCAAGTGATTAATAGCGTCAAAGTTAAGATGAGATAACCGTCGATGCCATAACCATGACTTAGTCTTTGATGCTTTGGAGAGAAGACATACTGGAGAAGAGGCCATCATGTCTTGTAGAGACAAAGTATACAAATTATTCCCTCGAGTACCTTTCAATAAATCAACCCCTTCCAAATTACGAATGAAGCAGGTATGCTCTCGAAAAGCAACTTCTAGGTTTGCATCACAAAATTGTCCCACAGAAAATAAGTTGTGACCGAGACCTTCCACGTAATACACTCTTGAAATTATAACATTCCCAATATGATATTCACCATAACCCATTATCTTTGCAATATGATCATTTCCAAATCTAACCGTACCAAGAAACTTGCTGACGAAATTTCTGAGCTGAGAGCGATCTCCGGTCATATGCTTGGAGCAACCAGAGTCCAAATACCAGAGAACAATTTGGACCACCTGTTTTCAACAACAACAGTAGACAATGCATTGGAAACTATTGGTTCCGGAGTGTTAGCAGATACAGATATAAAATTATCATAATTGCTAACATTTTTGAGATCCTTAGATTTCCTGCGTTTTCTAATGTGAGTTTTAGCACTAACAGGTTTTACAGTTCCAACTTTCTTAGGTTTTGGATTATTCGCGGGCACTACAGTGGGAGTAGACCTATTTAAAGGGCACTTGGTTCCTACAGTAGTGTCAGTGTTCCTAATTAAAGGACACGCTTGTGTTTTGGTAGCCTTGGTACTCCTAGTTAAAGGGCACGCTTTCTTCACGTCAGTGGGAGTGATCCTAGTCAAAGGGCACATATTTCCTACTATAGTGAAAGTTCTACCAGTGGGGCGCCACATCCAGCCAACTTGGGTTAACACTTTCCCAGTCGGTTTCCATTCTAATCCATTTTTCCGGGCATGCATCTCATTCACATGGTCAATAAGGCAAGAATCATGATGACTAGAAAACATACATTCATTGCAATTCCAACATTTTAAATTAGAATTCACAGTAGGCTTAGAACGCTGCACAACCGCAGAGCCTTTAGGTGTAGCTACATGATTCTTTTTATTCAAAACAGAAATAACATTCCTAGAATGGGCTTCTACTTTCTTCTTCACTTGACTACTAGATGGGGGCAAGATCCTATCATTCTTCTTGTTTCTTTTAAGCTTAGATCTTTGAGCCTTAGTAGTGGTGCTTACTCCTGTAGAAGGCAACACGGGAATATTAGAAGCTGGTTTTGATTCCGCCTTATCGTTAGTGACCAGAGTTTGAGATGGTTTAGTCCTAGGGCCCTTGTTAAGTGGTGTGACGGCTACAAGGGTTCTTTTGATTGCACTAGAGGACGATGCTGAGATAGTGGCTGCGTTATCCACAACATTCTTACCTTTTAGAGTACGAAGTGTTTCCTTTAACTCAGCCAAGACCAGATTCTTATCACAAATTTGTTCCCTCAAATCAGATATTTCCATCGACTTTTGATTCAATTGTTTAATCAATGATTGATTCTGTGCAGTGGTATTAGTACATGCGGGCTGTACTGAATTGAAAAGTCGTGTATTTTTCTGTTTTAAGTTATCAACTTTAGACAAAATCTTGGAAACTCGATTATCTAGATCAAGTTTAAAATTCTCAGTGGCCTCAAGTACGTTCACACAGTTAAGCTCCTTAGATTTCTCTATGTCTATCGGCAAAGAGTTAGCAACTTTGTCACTTGGCTGACGCTGTTTTGATTCTAAATTCAATCGAAAATTCTTTTCAAAATTTGCATCATCGATATTAACACCTTCGAATGACGTTTCAAAGATTTCTTGAATAAATTGTTGCTTGCATTCAAGCGAAATACAATGTGTTTGAATCTCATCAAAACGTTTTGAAAGCGAAAAATATGAATCTTGAAGCTTTAAAAATTCAGCGTCAGATTCGTGACAAGTACTATCTACCACAGTATCCACAGATTCAACATTATGCACAATAGAATCATTATCAACACTTGTATTCACACAGACAGAAACTATATCATGAGACATCACTTGATTCAGAAGCAGATCATTATGGCGTGAAACCCGTTCTATTTCAAGTAAACTGTTTTCATAAGCATCTTCCATTTCATTGAAAACACGTCTAACTTCTTCTATTTCCAAAAACAAATCTTGATCAATATTACGAAGACAAGCTTTAACATTCTTTACAAACGGAACAATTTCATCTCGAAACGCAGCTCTAGTGTGCTCAAAGTTCCATTCACCTTCCGTTATGGCCGTGGCCGTCGTACGTTCCAAAATGACCTTGTCAAAATCGGCTAAGTGTTGGTGAACCGTATTTAAGTTAACGGACGCCTTACTTACCGGTGGAATTAACTTTGTTAAATCCTTTTTGACGAGTGTAGGAGACGTACTAGGAAGGTTTTCATTTGACAAACTTTGGGGCACAAGAACTGTTAATTCTGCTAATTCTTTTTGTAAGCGAATGCGTGTCTTTTTCGAAAATTGATCTTTGTTATGTTGATCATAATCAATTGTATGGAATTTTGAAAGCATTTTAGAATGAGTTTCATCCCCAAGTGATTGTGTCTCCTCAGTACTACGAACAAAAGGTGCTTCTTTCGATTTTCCAATTATGGTAATGTCATAAAGACCGGGAATATATTCCTGAGCTTGTTTTGCATAACCGGGATTAGGTGGTAAATCTTGAAGACGTTTAAGTTCGAATTCTTTAAATGATTTAGTTAAAAGATGAACCTTTTCTGTGGAAGCGTATTGTTTTAAAAGCTGTTGTTCTTTGAATTTAAGAAGTTTGGTAGCATTAATTTCCGATTCAACCTTTTTAGACTCGAGAGTTTCGAAATCCATTTTAAGTTTCTGAAAATCATTGACAACCGACTCCTTTTCTTTTAATTCATTGGAAAGATTAGCTTTTAATGATTCTATTTCTTTCAAGTGTTCAATCTTTTCAAAACGAAATTGGTCAAATTCAGAACATGTTATTTTCTCTTCTTGAGGGACCATTTCAAAAGTTTTGACCTTTTCTTTATGCAACGCAAGCTCAGCAGTTAGGGTGGAATTCGTATCTACGGATTGTCTGAGGGCCATATGCATTTGATCAATAATATGTTTAGGCACCATGACCAAATCATGTTGAGCATAAGATTCCATACCCGTCGTAGCATTTGGTTGAGGTTCACTCAAATGTGTAGAATTGGATACCACAGCATTTGAGTTACTAGTTCCCGAATGCTGTTCGAGGTTGTCATTTTCATGCCCAACTTGATGTTGGTTATCATCAATATTATTAGATGTGGTTGGTACCTCGCTGATGACATCAGAACCGTAGTGAGAGAGATTAGCAACGAGAGCAGCTTGGGCAGAGTGAATGTCATCACAATCCGAATCGTATGCATCAAGATCATCCGCTTGATAAGCTGCATTAGAAGTAGAAACGACCGCAATGCCTTCAGTATCTGCTGCCCCTGGGTCTGCCAGAAATGCCAACTCCTCGGAATCCAAAATCTTCCCCTTAGACTGAGCATCAACCAAATACATCTTCTCACGAAACCATGCATCATCCCTTCTCCTTTTCGGCTGAGTGCATTCCCTTGCCATATGACCTTGTCCTCGGCAATTGTAGCAAGTCAAAACCATCTTAGGACCAATAGGACTCCCATTTCCACTAGCTTGAGCATTCACAACTTGATTGTTCCCAGTCCTTGTAGGAGGTCCATATGAATTTTGCCTTCCCTGAATAGGTTGCACCGTCACTTGACCATCTTGAACAGTGGCTTGTTGTCGAGGATTTGATGAGGTGCGGAGCTGATTGTTTGTTGGTGGAAATCCTCTAGTAGCAACAAGTTTTGACAAGTAGGCGGTGAGATGGTTTAGAACATCAGCTGGCGTATCATTTGGGGTAAAGACTGGTGCTTGGATTGGTGGAAGTTCATTAGAGTAGAAAGCTTGTGCTGGTTGTGCTTCTATTGGAAAATATCCTTGCTGAGGAGTATAGCCCAAGGGAGAAGTGTTGCCTTGTGATGGTGATGTTTGATATGGTGGTTGCTGTTGAAAAGATTGTTGATGAACACTTTGTTGATATTCTTGTTGTGGCATCATTGGTGGTTGATAAGATGGTTGCTGTGGTTGCTGATAGATGTGTGGTGGTGGCTGCTGCAAGTATGATGGTTGTTGATAAGTATAAGCCATGTTTTGTTGAGAAGCATACATTGCAAGTGGATCATGAACTTGAGGTGTAGACAACCGAGCCTCGATCACATGGCATTCATGTTGTTGAAGAAAAGCTTGAAGTTGATCCACATTGGTGTTATGCAAGTCCTTAGCCAATTTAACATCCGTCACGTATTTTTTCCATTCTGGAGGAAGAGTGTTCAAATACTTGGTGTTCAATTGAAAGGTAGGAATTGCCATGCCATAGATGTTTAGCTCATTCAACAATAGGGTAAATCTCAGATAGTAATCATTGAGAGTCTCCCCTGGCATATAGGCAAACTTATCAAAAGTATCATAAAGCTTACACTCTCGTTCTTGTTTAGTTAACGAGGTGCCTTGCATTAGAACACGAATTCTATCCCATAACTCTTTGGCAACTTTATGTTTGCTGACGAGTTTGTAGACATCTGGAGGAAGAGCTTGGAGAATGATGTTTGTAGCATACTTATCACATTTATCTTGAATCTTCATATCTCCAGTCAACTCACCCGTTGTGCGAGGACGAGTGGTCGTACCTTCCGTCACAGTACCATAATCTAATGGTCCATTGAGCACCGATGCCCAAATTAGATGTCCATTCTCCTTGTTCAACATATAAAGTTCCATTCGGGAAGCCCATTCCTCATACATAGTCTTCACCAACATTGGTGGACGATTATCCGTACCCGAGAGGATGGACTTATCCGTAAGAGATGTATACTCCATTTCAATAAGTTAAGATTTACAAAGTTGATCGAACAATGAAATAAGGTTAAGTATTTTTGTGTTGTTGTGAGTTAAAACCGAGAAACAATGTTAAAATCCCTTAAAATATGTTCTCGATAAACCAAAAATTCCAAGTCAAAATTACACACGATTCGAAATTTTTTATGGAAAAAATTGTGATTATCGGAATGCCAGATCGGAATGTCAGATCGTAATACTTGATCGGAATGTCAGATCGTAAAACCAGATCGGAATGTCAGATCGTAACACCAGATCGGAATGTCAGATCGTAATACCAGATCGGAATGTCAGATCGTAATACCAGATCGAAATATAGCCCTGTCGAAATGTTGTTGGTATCGGAATGTTCAGATCGCAAAGCCCTATCGGAATGTTCAGATCGCAAAGTGGCTGACAAAATTCGAGCAGAGTAACGACTTAAAATACTTCCTTATACCCGTCGGAATCTCAGATCACAATAGCTATCGGAATGATTCAGATCGGAATAAGTGATAAAAATCCCACGATCGCAATGTAGAAACCAAACCCTTTCCGATGGAAGGTTATTGCGATGGAAGCCCAAGTACAATTTGTACTTTCCGATGAATGTTTCTGCTTAAATTTCGGAATGATAGAACACAACCTTTTTGCACTTTTGATCCAAAAAATTGATGTTTTAACCAAAATCAAGACACCAAAAAACACTACAATCCTACTGAATACGTTATGCTTCTTGAAATCACGAACAAACACAAAAAAAAAATTTGATGATTCGGCAAAATGAACTCAAAAAGCCACGAAATGCTTATAAGAACATACGAATCACACAAACAAACCTATATTTCATCCCAAGCTCTTGATACCATTTGTAGATTTGTAAATCTATGCTTATGTTTTTAGAGAGAGAAAGAGATAGAGAAATGGTGGATTTCACACTTTAGAGAGAGAAACTAAGAAAGAACTATGTGTAAATTATGAAAAACCACACCCTCTCCATCAAAGGAGAGGGTTTATATACCCAAGCCCTTGTCATGGGCTTGGGCTTACATTTTGGGCCGGCCTACACATGTTGTAGGCTAGGCTTGTTCTTGTTAAATAATTAAAGAAAGTTAACTAAACTACGAGCTATTACATGGACTATTAATGGAGTGACCGATCCTTCATAATACGTAAAACGTATTTCCAACAATCTCAATGTTATCATGAGGAGAAGAGGTATCAACACAAAGCTCATCACATGGTTCATTGGAAACCCTCTCAAGCTCTCTTTGGATTGGGATAAGGTTCTCAACACTAGAAACGGTTAATTCATCCAAATCGATATTTGTATTAGTGCTAAGAGGCTCGTCCCCCATGGTTAAAGAGTCGGTGGGTTCCACGTGAGGTAAAGGTGATGAAGGTGTGTATGGCTCAAGTATAGTCGGTGGAGAGATGGAAGGGTCTATAATAGGAACATCACTAAGTGTATCATCCTCAACATCTACTCTCAATGAAGGCTCATCATCAGGTAAAGCATCGTTCGGTCTCATGTGTTGCAAGATGTATGTGCTCAAGCCTAAGATTTTCGGATCAGTTGACTCTTGCATTGTCTCAAGTGCTCGCATTACCATATTAAAAGCGTCTTTACTCAAGAAATGATAAATGCCTTGATTGTTAACGGTTTTTTTATTAGGACTCTGAAAATTTTCTTCATTTTGAAAATCGTCTTGATTTAAAAATTCTTGATTTTGAAAATTCTCATCAAACCCTTGATCATAATTAACCACATATCGTTGACAATTATTTTCCCTATACGATCCTCCACAAGTTGCACAAGGCCCATACATAGCTCGATATTTCTCGTCGTGTAATATCTCAAAAATACGACGAGTATCCATGTGTGGCAAAATGGTCGAATGTGAAAACCCTTGATCTTGAAAGGTGTCTTGATTATAGCCTTGTAAATTTTCATTGTTTTGAAAACCTTCATAATTGGAAAATCCTTGGATTTGGTATGGCACATTAAAGGTTTGATCATGAAATGATGTTGGAGGTTGTGATGAAAAACCGGAATAGCCCATATAGTCATTACAAGTGTAGTCCATTTGAATGTTAGGTCGAAAATTAGGGTTCTCGGTTCCATTGTACGCATATCCCTCCCCATAATAACCATTATTTTGATCACATAAATACGTATCGTGTGGACCACCACAAGTCGAACAAGGCAAATAATTAGCGTTGGCGGATCGTTGTTGCAAAATCTCCCACATGGAACGAGTATCCATGTTTAACAAGGTGGCCGTATGTATATACAAGTATAATGACGTTTTAAAAGCTTCCTCGGGGAAGGAAGTAATACACCAAAGGTGGTATGTTTACACGTGTGCGAGTACACGTGTAAATAAACACGAGGAATGAGGGAGTAGCCCTCGGTCGACTTTTGAAAAGAAAAGGATTATCCTCTTCGAGTTTCGATATGAAATATCCACAAGAAAGTATATATATAATTACTACTTGGGTGCAAGACCTCCAATTAAGCCTTCCTTCTTAGAATACGCACTAGTGAACGGGGGGTTAGGTGGCGCGAAGCACTTAAGTACCTATTGACCCTTAGATGGCATTTTATAGCACATCGCCTATCTATTCACTTTGTAGTTTGTATTCTTCGAATTATTGCCCATTGGAAGTATTTATCTATTCTTGCTTAATTAAATTCGATCGATACGCGTGTCAAGGACCGGAACGCCCCTCAACACGGTGTATTGCCTCGGCAATACTTATGGAAGATAGGTAACTTGGTTGTTCTTATATGTATACGTATCTACATATAATAATATATAAAAAAATATTTTTGTAGTTATTTGATTTTTTAAGAAAAATACTATATGTACGTAAAAAACGATGAAAACGATATAATATATATTTTTTTTGTTGTAATCTTTTAGGAAAAAGATTACTTTTTGGATTTTTTAATTTTTTTGGTTCAATTCTTTAGGAAAAGAATTGATTTTGTGATTTTTTATTTTTTTTTTGTATTTTTATCTTTTTGATTTTTTTTTATGTTTTTGATTTATAATACGTAAAAATAACGTTCACAAAGTGAACGGATCCCAAAATCCAATCGTCTCACTCGAAATCGTTAATCTTCACGAAAAGAACCGGCAGCGGCGCCATTTAATATATGTCTTTTTAGTTCGTTTTTCTCGACTCAATTCGAATTGATATAACGTTTTAAGCAAAGACTTAATTGTTTTTGGTGGTTAAAACTTGTTTGGATTCTATGTCTAATTGGCAAGAAGTAAGTAAAAAGGTAAAAATATGCTATATTACCTACGTAATACGTACTACTCTAAAACAAATTGCATAAACGACATTTAATTGCACAAAGATACAAAAGCACAATCTATTAAAACTAATACAAAATATTAAAACTAAAAATGCAATTTTATTAAAATGGTAAAACAAGTTTAACAAACAATTTATAAAGCAACTTAAAAATCAGTTCAAATTAAAAATTAACAATGACAGCCCAACAAAGTACAAAGCCCAACAACTATTCGTACAATATAATTTCTAAAGCCCAGCTAAACCTACTGGCCCAATAGTGTGAACTAACCGAATTAGACTTAGAGTGAAACTATTACAATATCTAACGGGATAACTGTTAACCTCTAATGATTAAGGACTGTGACTGTAATGAGACAATACAAAACGAGGGACCAAACATGTTAATCTACCAAACTTCTGAAAATGTACAGATTAAAAAAACAGATTCAAGTGGAAGTATCTAAGACTACCTATTGCACTTAAACTCTAAATCTGCATCTGACATAGCTTGAACCGAAAGCTGTTAAAGAGACTGCCAAACACTAGATTATAACGAATATTAGTAATTGATTCTACAATCGGACTGACATCAAACTACAAGAACTAAACAGATTTTGAACTACATTTATCTACACAGATTTAACTAAGATGTCATTGCTTTAATCAAATTGCAACAAAATTACACTAAAGATTACACTAACAAGCAGATTTCACAATGTTCTACACTACTATTACCACTAGTAAAATTACACTAAAAGCTAAAGATGTAAAACGAGATGACCTGCACATCCGAAGCCAGTCCGTTGTGGAAGAGAAACGCGGCGCTGAGCCGGTTTTTACTATCACACCTCAAGTATTCCTAATTATCTGAACTGAAACCGACACCAACTACCTGCACAAATGACTTAAAAACAAAAACGATCTTCTGGACTAAAACTTCAATATGAACTGTAACAGTAAACTAATCATAAGCTCATTTGAGCTTCTAAAAACCATCTCTCTTAGTGTGAACCAAATTCCAGCTACCAACTGAAAACCATCCTGTTTAAGCTAAACCAAAAGAAACCGCGTCTTCTAAATAAGCTTCAACAGCTTATCGCACTAACTACTTAAATCTGCTCAATTCGTGGAATGGATTTCTAACTAGTTTTTACTAACTGATTTAATGAAACTCGACTGAATCAAACCAACTCAGACAAAGAATTGAGAAAATTCTATAGCTTTTAACTACTTATGAACTGAAATAATCTTCTAAAACAGTAATCGAAACTAATCAACTCATGAACAGTAATGATTGAGTAGTCATGAACTCCTACAACAACCATATATGTAACAGATCATATCAATCGATCAAAACTCTACCTGCTTAATATGAACAGTAGCGAAGAAGCAGAAAAGATGAATATAGAAAAAGATTTTCATTAATATCAGAACTGAATCCTTCAATGAACAGTAGTATAAGGCAATAACAAAAGAGTAAGATAAAGATTGAGAAAACAAGATTTTACCATTGAATCAAAAACAGAAACGAAGATATTAAAAGAACTCAAAGTTTTCATTAATGGAGATGACAAGAAATCGTTACAACTATATTAACTGATTAACAGAATTAAAACTAACTTCTAACAGAATGATCAACTGAAAATCATAAAGATGTGGGAGAAAACTAACTACTCCTAATCTACACCTACACTATGTGTAAAACTACTCCTATGCTAACCCCTTGCAAATGAAGCCCTCGTCTTCTTTATATAGCCGTCGAGAAGAGTGATGTGACGTGGTTTGTCCAATGAGCAATTGACACGTGTTTAATACGAGGTTTACTCGTCGTTCTTCATCTTCTACACATTTGGGGGTTTCTTATCCTTTGAGACTTGATCTAATTGATTGCTCCCATCTTGTAGAGGAGAAGGAAAGGAGTATTTTTTATGTTGTAATCTTCGACTGATTCTTTCTTGATTGTCCTTGATATTGGATTGCAGGTTATGGAAGATTAAAGATGAAACCGTCTCTCTCTCTCTTGAATGGAGAAGAAGATAGAGACGTGGGTGTGTTTTGACCGGTCTTGGTCAATGACCAAGATAAAACTTTTCCTTTTTTTTTACTTTTTGGTCCCTTCACTTTATTTCTTTATCAAATGGTTTTGGAAACTTTTAGCAAATCTATCTTTCATCCTTTATGTATGTAGAAGTTTCAACTTAAACCCTCCATCTTTGGAAATTTGGCAAATAAGGTCCTTGGAGCATCTTTCGTCCTTTTCTTTGTCTCTTATCATGAAAATCCCTTGAAAGCTCGTGTTTGTCTCAAATGTACCTATATTACCTGAAAATACACAAACACAAAATACACACGTAATTCTGATATTTTACAGTTTAATATAAGGTATTTGACAGTGTTTTGAGTGGTTTATGGATCATTATTGATGAGTGTTTTCACACTTATCAGACCTCCACAAGTAACACAAGAAATGGTGATGGCATTCACATTATTTGAGGAATTGTTCAATGACATGCTCTTAAAAGTTTGAAGCATTTCTTGTTGTGCTTGCAAATTCCTCTCACTATCTCTATCCATCCTTTGAAAAATCGCTTCTTGAAACTTGAGGAGTTGGTTCTCACAAGGGGTTTGAGAATTATTTTGGATAACATGAACCTTTTCTTCAAATGGATTGTTTGTTTGAACCATTGCCTTAGTCTCAATAATGTCCAAAGCCTCTTGATAAGTCTTAAGAAGAATACTCCCTCCCGCGGAAGCATTGAGTGAATCTTGGTGGTGAGATTTAAGGCCATCATAAAAGAGGCTTATTTGGTGAACTTGATCCAATCCATGATTAGGGCATCGCCTCAACAACTCACTATACTCTTCCCAAGCATCACTAAAGGATTGACTAGGTTTTTGTTGAAAGCTCATAATTAAAGTCCTCAAAGCCATAGTCTTATGTGGAGGAAAGAACTTGTTCAAAAACTTAGTGGTGAAACCATCCCATGTGGTGATACTATCGGGTGGTTGGGTGTCTAACCAATGCTTAGCGGTTCCCTCTAAAGAAAATGACACTAACATCAACCTAATAACCTCATGTGGAACCCCATTATGCTTAATGGTATTGCAAAGTGAAAGGAATCTCTTAAGGTGAGCATGAGGATCCTCATTTTGTTTACCAAAGAAAGGTGATAGTGCAACCATATTGATCATAGATGTATGTAGCTCAAATGTGTTAGCGGGAAAGTCGGGAATCTTAATGGCACTAGAATATCCATGAATGTTGGATTGCATACGTTCATACAAAGTGCGATTATCAATAGCCATGGCTTCTTGTGGTGGAGTCAAAGCACGATTCTCGTGATCGGCTTGGTGGACGATGGTGGTCTTACTCTTTCTCTTTTTCTTCCTTTTCGGAGGAAGAGGTTGTACACCAATCGATATTTGTGCACGCCCGCGAGTGAGCATGCAACTCAATACGAGGAATGAGAGAGAAGCTCTCGTGTGACTTTGAAGAGAAATGGATTATCCTCTTCGAGTTTCAATATTAAATATCCACAAGAAAATAACACTATACGTATATACTACTTTGGGTGCAAGACCCCCAATGAAGCCTTCCTTCTTAGAATACTCAAAAGTGAACGGGGGGTTAGGTGGCGCGAAGCACTTAAGTACCTATTGACCCTTAGATGGCATTTTATAGCACATCGCCTTTCTATTCACTTAAATGTTCGTATTCTTCGAATTGTTGCTTATTGAGAGTATTTATCTATTCTTGCTTTATTTTGTTTGATCGATACACGTGTCAAGGACCGGAACGCCCCTCAACACGGTGTATTGCCTCGGCAATACTTATGGAGAATATGTAAATTGGTTGTTCTTATATGTATACGTATTTACTTATAATAATATATGGAAAATATTTTTGTATTTATGAGTTTTTTAAGAGAAAATACTATATGTACATAAAAACCGAGAGAATCCAATAATATATATTTTTTGGTGCAATCTCTTAGGAAAAAGATTGCTTTTTGGATTTTTTATTTTTTTGGTCAATTCTTTAGGAAAAGAATTGTTTTGTTAATTTTTTAGTTTTTTATATATTTTTATATTTTTGATTTTTTAGTTGTTTTTTATTTATGATACGTAAAAAAAATAACATTCACAAAGTGAACGGATCCCAAAAGCCAATGAAAACCGTCAATCGATAGTCTCTCGTGTAGTCAAAGAACCGGCAGCGGCGCCATTTGAAATTGTGTATAATGCAGTTCGTTTTTTCTCAGTTCTTGCTAATGGAAAGTCCAACCAATATCGGGTTTTTAATTGTTCTTGGTTGTTAAACTTGCTTGGATATTCTATTTGCTAATTCAATCAAAATCTTGCAAAACGGAAAAATAATACCTACTTGTATGTAAAACATATTGCAAATACCACGTTTTTATTCAAGTAAATCTCAAAATGTAAAATATGAAACTAAAGGGACTGAAATTGTAAATTCTATGAAAGATAAATGCTTGAAATGTAAGTTCTAACAATTCTAGGGACTTAAAGTGCAAAACAGTTAACTACAAGGATCAAAATTGCAAATTTTATAACTAACTAACCAAAAGTGTAACAAACTAACAAAATGCTAACTGAATGTAACAACTTTTCAAACTCCAGGGACTAAACACTTGCAAACCCTAAAAACATGGAAATTAAGCCAAATTTAAACGCTGATAGAACAATAGGGACCAAAGTGCAATTTCAAAAACTTTTTAAGACAAAACGGGCAAAACAAGAAAATAAGCTCGTTTGAGCTTATTACTCAACCAAATTTGATGAGACAAATTGCAAAATGTTTCAAATCCAAAATAAGCTACACTTGTCAAAGGAAATTGGCTAAAGATGAGAAATAAGCAAATGAGTGCTTATCAATAAGCACAAAATAAGCTATAGCAAAATCCAATCAGTCACAACTTGATTTTTCTATTGAAACTGATTAAGCAGCTGATTTAAGGAATGGGAAATCAAACTAGAAACTTTTTCATCCAGAAATAAGCTCAGAATCTAAATTAAGCTAAAATTGGGCTTATGTTGACCAAGCGTTGACCAGCTTTTTTTCAAAAAGCTAAAAATCTCAAAAATCATGTAACTCAACTACTTAATAGGATTTGTGAAGAAAAATTGCCAAGTTTATGAAGAGAATACTGAGATACAAAATTTCAGTTTACAAGTTACAGAAACTTGCTTTAAGTCTACTTATCTGATTTTTGCTTATATCTAAATGCTTATTGTAAACTGTATAAAATCCTTTTGGAATCTGATTCTTTATGATGTAAGCTAAAGCTGAGAACAAATTTGGTGAAATTTCATCGACTATGGAATGAATACTGATCAATTGAAAATGACAAGTTCTAAAACCAAAACTGAATGAAAACTGACCCAAACATTTTAAGTGCCATTTGCCTGTTGACTACCAAAATGACATGTAAATGACTGAAAACACTTTTATAACACCTATTAACTACAAATGAACTCTAAAATTCCAAAACTCAAAACTTGAAAACTCTTTTTAAGCTAGTCCCAAACACTCCTTTAACTGGTTATTCAAACTTTTACAAAGGCTTTTTAAGTACTGATTTTAGCTGAATCAAAAGCTTTAGCAGTCTAAACTCAATGATCAAAATGAAAGGTAATAGAGCTAAATGCAATCAAATAACACTACTAGAACTACAAACCAAATGCAAGGCCAATAGTGACTGAATCAATGCAGTAAACTAGAATAGAATCCAAATCAAAGAACAAGTAACAGAATCAAACTATAAGCAACTAAAGATCAAACACTTAGCAACTCAAATCAGCTTTTATCATGCAGCCATCAGATTACACTAGGAAAAGAAATCATGCATTTGACTTTTTGAGAGGAATTGAAACAAGAACTTTAAAACCTATTGGAGTTATCCTTTGAGAAGAAGAGGAGCGTTGAGCTCTCTTAACCTAGTGATAACCACCACCTTATCACTAGGAATCTATCAATCAACAAGATCAGCTAACAAATCAACAGGAATCTATCAACATGCTTGAAAATCTTCAAAAGCTATGAAATGGACTGAATTCTGATCAAACAGCTATCAACTCCTTCAATGTCAGTTATGATCAATGAATGATCATAACAAACACTTAACAGCAACAACAGTATCCAAATGCAGCAAGAAATGAACAGGAATTGTAAGAACAGTTTTGGCGGGAAAGCTTGAATTCAAATTTTATTCATGGAAAAAACGGTTACAAGGTTGTTGGAAGCTAGTAACTAACTAACTAACTCAAGAGTTTGTCAGACTCTTAAGTAGCTAGGGTAGAATTGAAGGAAAAAGGAAAGTAAATTTGGAACTATGTGTTTTTACAAATTTAAGCTACCTGTACAAATGAAGTCTAATCCAGCTATTTATAGACATGAAGGAAGAGTTTGTTGGGGTTGGTGACGTGTCAGAACCAATCCCAGCTTGCCACGTGTAAAATTCTGCATATTGGATTTGCAGGTATGAACAAGGAATTGGGGTTTCTTGATTGAGTGGATGTTATGTTAATTGATTGGCACCATTGAGTTTGTCTCTTCAAAACGATCAAGTTTGGTGTTGAAAACTTTCCATGAAATTGCTTGTATCTCAAACGCGATCCTGGCAATTTTTTCCTTGAAGAAGATGCCACGTGTAAGCATTTGATTGGCTGAAAAAGCTTCACACGGATTGAACTGTTGGGATTGGGTATTTAATGCCAAACGCTGAGTGGGTATTAATTGCTTAATCCGTGTGCTCTCTTTCCTTTCTTCTCATTGGTTGAAATACTTGTCACATGGATCAAACATTGAATATCTTTCTAATATTGGCAGAATTGGTCCTTCAACTTGGCAGATTTTTGTTTTGAGCTAGGATCTTCATTCTTTTGACATATTTGGTCCTTCAACTTTCATTCTTGAACAAAATGGTCCTTTGACTGAGTTGACTTGAGAGTTGACCAAGTTTGACTTGAATCTTGACTTTTTACAATATTTTCACTTTTAGTCCTTCAACTTTGCAGATTGTCAAGATAGGTCCTTGTACTTCAAAGTCTTGTCACTTTTGATCCTTCTTTTTCTTTTTCATCCATTTGAGCTTGATTTTTCTTTGTTTGCTTGAAAATGTATCCTTTTACCTACACAAGTGTACACAAACACAAACATACCACATAACACTGTTTTTGCCAAATAAATTGGTATTTTGCTTCATGTTTTAGGGTTATTTGTTGATAAAAGGATATGAGTTTAAGCTCATATCACCAACTCTCACATGTGTACAAGACATATTACTTACTGTATATCCATTAATCTATGCCATTTTTATCAGTTAATCATATGATTCTTTACTGTTTTATACAGCCATCTTATTAAGCAAGATTTAACCATTTTTACATGTTGTTTTTCCATCTTTTTACCCATGTTTATCAAATCTGTCAACACCAAATCTCCACATAATATATTTAATCATCATTCATCATCATATACATATACATAAATAAAGAAAATACAAGATTACATAATCAATATAACAAGAGGATAGGAAGAACAATCTCTATACCACCATTAGTGATGAAAAGATGAGGTTTTTGATGAACAAGACTTTGTTTTGGGTAACCAATCTTATGAGATATCAACACCACTTCTAGGGTCACCAAGTATTTGTAGATTCCTCCAAAAATCAGCCCTTGTTCTTCATGAAAACACCTTGAGAAATCAGCCCCAAAGTCCCTTGAAAACTCCTTTTTACATGTTAAGATCACCTCCAATCTTCAAGGCTTCAAAGGAGCATCATCATGTGTATGAATAACACATGATTTTATGGCTAAAATAGATCAAATAAGGGTTGTTGTTGGTGATTTTGGGACGAATTTGAGAGAGAGAGGAGAGTAGTTTGCATGAAAATGGAGTGAATGGTAAAGGGTTAGTGGTTTTACTTGTTTTGGTGGGTGAAGTAGCTTAAGTGTGAAGCTATGCTTACAAGTGTAAGCTTATTAAGTGTAAAGATACAACATCTTTGATGTGGTGTCTTCCTTGGCTGCCCCTTATGTTAGTGGGGTGGGATAAACTTGTTTTGTCCCATCCCGCTAATTTACGGGTATTCCTCGATTCTAGTTTCCTCGATTTACGTGCCCTCGGGTCGTTTTACGAAAAACGTTTTTATAAATTATGAATCAACGGCACAAAACAAATCTAATAAAAATTGTCTCATCAAAAACGGAGTTCGAAAACGTAAATACGTAATCCTAAGGTTTCCGGTCTAATCGTAAAGGACGTTAAATTAAAATCGTAAGTCCTAATCTCTTCTCGTAAACTTGTGAGTTTATGAACCAACACAAATTTAAATCTCAAAATAATATTCACGGATAAATTTATTTTTTTGAAATGTCGGACTGTCACCAAAAACGGTGTATGTAAACGTAAGCACGTAATGTAGAATCCTCCGGTTTAGACGTAGTCGGTGCTACTTCAAGACGTAAATCCAAATTACTTCCCAAAAATAAGTGAGTTCATATTGTAACATTGGAATAATGTTTTCAAATAAATATTGAGAATAAAATATCAACCATAAATTGACGGATTGTCACAGATAATATGGACGTACCTAGAAATGTCGCTCAATAACGACACCGGTGTGTACATAAAGCTCGAATGAAAGTTGTAAATATTTTTCAAAACATGTCATTTCTATTTTTAATAAAGGAAGATGTATATTTTGGACAATTTTTCCAACAACGGGTAGAGCAATCTATCTAGGGTTGAGTTTGTCACAAAAGATTCAACGTTTTAAGCTCAACACAATGGCTTGTAATCACTTTCAGATTGCAACCCGGGTCGATATTCACGGGGGAGTGTCCCAGTTAGTGCTCTTACCCTCAGCAAAAGAAGAGAAATCTTCTTACACTTGAGTGGATTCGTCAAGACATTCTAAGTCTATGAACTCAAGTTTATGCTTGAGAAAAAACCATGTCGCCAAAAAGAAATGGATTTTCCAAAAAGCGTTGAACAAATTTTTTTTAG
Source organism: Glebionis coronaria (assembly GCA_025667525.1). Lineage (NCBI taxonomy): Eukaryota > Viridiplantae > Streptophyta > Magnoliopsida > Asterales > Asteraceae > Glebionis > Glebionis coronaria. The sequence continues at coordinate 112,618 of JANFOE010001063.1, read as the reverse complement.
TAATTTTTCAATGATAAATCAAAATCTTTCAAAAATTATGTGTTCAACAACTCCTATCCTCAAAAGTTTAATGCGGATCATATCCTCGTAATGAAAATTCAATTGGATCAATTTTTGAGGGGGAGCTTTCCAAATTCATGCTAGTAAGACACATTTTTCTCCCGAAGATTTTCAAGACTATTTTTCACAATATATTTTAATCATATTTGGTATCTCTAATATCAAACGATTTTATATATTAGAGATATGGGATAAAATGTGATTAAAATATGATCTATTTTGCAAGAATCAAGCACATTTAACTCTTACCCACATGTGCGAAACACTTTTGATTATCTGTACACATGTGTAGGGGAAGTTTATGGTTTTATGGTTACGATATCATACCCACAACATCTTTAATTCATGACGTTATTGGTGTCAAAAGGGTGGTTAGGCATACGTCCTGTGATCCAACCAGAATCAGTGGGATCTTCCCAGGGACAATCCAATAGATTATTAGAAGTCCTTAGGAAAGATGGAGTAGAATGTGAACGTAGCTGAATGCCGATTAAGTACTGAAGCTTGCACTGGAACAATATAACAAGGTGCTAGTGATGATGTCTTCATAAGAATTGAAGGGGTTGAAGAATGAAAAAGAAATGTAAGGATAAAGGGTGTAAAGAAAGAAGCCCTCCATACAACTTAGGCACAAACTGGGTCAACACATAATGAAGACAACACATCATGGACCCAGTGATGTAATGCACAACCCCTCACCAGCTGACTCAGGCTTCTCTCAAAAGAAGTTTGTTTTATTGTCACGGAGATCAGAACGACTTCTATTGACTTTCTCACTCCGAGATAGTTGATATTGAATAGGTGGCATCTACTCCAGCCTTCGACCACTAAAAGCGCACAAATCGAGTCTAGAGCCTAGAGATCAATCGAATCTCGTTAGGACACACGAAATAACGATAAAGAGAGTCCTACGCTATATCCTTGCGATATTGGTAGAATACTCAGAGTGATACTACCTAGTATTCATAGTGATGAGTGAAAATCCTTCCAGTGTTAACATCAAACAGCACTGCGGTAGGTCATGTGTAAGATTCTTTATGAATTAAACATGTGCAAAACTTAAAAGCAACAGTGGTTTGATTCTTAATCGATTTAAACTCGTTTCAGGTTTCTACGCAATATCTTTATGGTTTTTCCAGAACATTCAGAGTGATATTCATTAATATTCACAGTGACGAATGGAAATCCTTCTAGCGTCAACCTCAAACAGCGCTACGGTAGGTGACTTGCGAGATTCTTATGAATCAAGCTTGTGTCAACTGGAAAGAAAAAATGGTAAGATTCTTTATGAATCAAACTTGTTCCAAGAATTTGAATTGATGACTTTAATCAAGCGGATATTTATCCAATTGATTCACTCTTTATGTTCGTAGTCTTGTTTTGTCTCGAGAAGGTGGCGTTACGGTGTACTCAGTAATGTCAAAGATTCAAAACCACATACTCATGCCCAAAGACATATTCAACAATCAAGAAACTAAAGACTTCTGCAACTCTGATGATTAAAATCTTCCTTAACTATTAATGTAGAGGAATGACCTCTCTTCAAAGGAGATTGTTAGCAAGCTTTCAAGATGGTGCATAGTGTGAGTATGTGGATGAAGACACAAGATCACAAGATGGAAAACACAAGTCAAGGATGATTTAAAGATCTCAAGATTAAAAGACAAAGTCGAAAGACAAATACAATGGCTCAAAGATCACAACACGAAGGAATAAGACTACTATTACACGTTCAAGACTCAGTTATGGCAAGATTAGTAATCTCTAAAAATCTCTAAATGACAAAGGGAAATGACCTCTCATTGGGGGAGATTAGTAATCTCTACAAAGGCTCTGATACCAATTGTTGTCCCATATTATATGATGATTATACACGAATTATAGAAGAAAAATAGATGAAAGTAGATGAATCCTAGAGAGAGAAAGTAGAGAGAGAAAAGAGAGAGATATGTGAAACTTAAGGAGGACTAGATTAAGAAAATGAAATGGCTAACCCCTTCCTAACATGCTAGGAAGGACTTTATATAGTCCGCCTACATGTGGGCTTTGTATGGACTATATTGTTTGGGCTGGGCTTGAATAAATGCTTAGTACCTTGAAAGAGGCCTTTTAAGCTAGCCATCAAGCCCGTATTGTCACGACTATTATACTTCCTATTACAACGTTCTAATAAACTATACATAATAAACCTATGACCGATCATTCTTGTTTGACTCAATATTTTGAGGCTAATAATAGGTAATTTATCAAAGTGGAAGCCATAATCCGTTAGTTGCGTTCTCATCCAAAGAACTTGAGCCCAACACGCGGATAGAGACACATACTCTGCTTCTACGGATGACAGCGAGGTGCAATCCTGCTTCTTTGACGACCAACTCACGAGCTTGTCTTCCCTTAGAAATTGTACCCCACCAGAAGTGCTCTTTCTAGTATCAAGGCAACCTACATGATCAGAATCTGAAAAAGCTATTAGATGAAAACCAGTTTCCTTCGGATACTAGAGTCCCATGTGAATGGTATTCTTAAGGTACCAAATAATCCGTTTGACCTTCTTGAGGTGCTTTTTAGTAGGTCCGGCTTGATATCATGCACAATAACATGTGGCATGTTGAATATCAGGCCTACTGGCTGTAAGGTACATGAGAGGCCCGATCATACTGCGATATTGCGTTTGATCTATGGGAGGTGAGTACAAGTCAGTGTCTACGGATGAGGTCAATGATGGTGTACCAACGCGACCACATGAGGTTATGCCATGCTTTTTAAGTATCTCTTGAGCATACTTAGCTTGGTTAATAAAGATACCATGTGGGGATTGATTAATCGGGAGACCGAAAAAGAATTTTAGCTCCCCCATCATTGACATTTCAAATGTACTGTGCATTAGTTTTTCCAACCGTTTTGAAAGTTTTGGGTTCGTAGAACCAAAAATAATGTTATCAACATAAAATGCACCAGCAATATGTCATCCACATATCTGTTAATAAAGAGAGTACGATCAATAGAAACTTTGGAGAATCCTTTGGAAACCAAGAAGTTTGATAGTTCTTTGTACCACGCCCTTGGATCTTGTTTAAGTCCATATACAGCCTTCTTGAGACGGTAGACGTTTTCAGGATGATGAGGATCCACGAATCCTTCCAGCTGGTCACATAAACTTCTTCTTTCAAATGGGCATTGAGAAAATCAGTTTAAACGTCCATCTGATAAACCGTGAAGCCCTTATGTGCAACATAAGCAAGGAATATCCTGACTGCTTTCAAACGAGAGAATGTAGCAAATGTTTCATAGAAATTTATTCCTTCTTGTTGACGGTATCCCTTTACCACAAGACGAGATTTGTTTTTGATGATTGCTTGTTCTTCATCCAATTTTTTTAAGATCCATTTAAAGTCGAGAACTGATGTTCTATATGGTTTATCAACAAGTTCCCATACTCCAAGTCTTTCAAATTGAAGAAGTTCGTCTTACATTTATTTAATCCACGCGTCATCAGTCATGGCTTGTTTGATGTTTGTATGTACAGTGAAACTCTCGATGAGTGAATACATACATACATCACCATCAGTTTTGAGTTGTCTGCGTGTTCGAACCGGTTGTGAATGATTTTCAAAAACTTGTACCAATGGATCATCAAGTGTCCAATGGTGAGTGGATGGATATTGTTGATAGAATGTGTGCATGTTTGATGGATCAACATGTTGAGTAGAAGACTCTCCGACTTCGCGTACCGGTGTACCGAATGTGTTGATAAATTCATCTTCGTCAGACTGTGCATCGACTGTTTGATCATTGTTTTCTCCTGCAGCATTGACGGTTGGTGATGTTGGTTGTATGACGGTTTATAGAGTTTGTTGAGTATCGAATGGAATTGTTTCTTGAGAAACGGTTGTTGAAGTAGATGTAGTTGTTTCTTGTTGACTTTGTGCGGGTGCATCATCAGTATTGACAGTGGAAGGCTTCGACACAACTTGATTGTTTCCATAGTAATATTCATTAAACATTTGATTATATAAATCAGCCAACTCATTCATTTTCGACTTATCCGTCGCGTCTGCTGTAGGAATATTTTCTTGACATTCTTGCACTGGACTTACACTGTTTTGTGTAGGTGCTATTGCTGGACATTGAGGCGCGGGACTTGAGCTGTTGTGATCAAGTACCATTTGTGGAAATTCGTCGAAGTTCACATGATTTGTTTCGACAATAATCCTTGTTCTCTTGTTATAGACTCGATATCCTTTCGACAATGTAGCATACCCCACAAAAATACATGTATCACCTTTTTCATTCATCTTGTCGAGATTCTCACCGTCTTTAAGAATGTAGCATAAAGATCCAAATACATAAAATAATTTAACAGTAGGCATCATGCCTTTGATGATGTGGTAAGGTGTCTTTTCATGTCTAGGGATGACGAGAGAACGATTCTGAATATAACACGCAGTTGCATTTGCTTCAGCCCAGAAGAATAGTGGTAATTTTGATGCAGAAAGCATTGTTTGAGATGCCTCAACCAAGCTACGATTCTGTCATTCGACAACGCCGTTTTGTTCAGGAGTTCGAGAAATTGATGTTTGGTGTTCAATGCATTCTTCTTGAATGTAGGCTTGCAGAGTCTTGTTCGAAAATTCAGTACCCCTATTCGTTATTACCGTTAAGACTTGAGCTTGAAGATTGCATTGTATCATCTTCAGAAAGTTTTTTAGAACCTCTGGTGTTTCATCTTTGGACCTTAAGAAGTAAGTCCATGTATATCTAGAATAATCATCAATAATCACGAGAGTATACTTTTCCCATTAATACTCTCTACACGCATGGGGCCATATAAATCCATGTGTAGAAGTTCCAATCGTCCTTTTGAGCTTGGGGTAGTCTTGGTTTTGAAAGACTTTCGTTTTGCTTTCCCCAACTCACAAGAAGACAAAGATGGTCTTTGACGAATTTTAACTTAGGAAGACCGGTCACAATATCATTCTTCGAAAGCAAGTTGATGGTGTCAAAGTTGAGATGTGACAATCATTGATGCCATAACCATGCTTGAGATGATGAAGCTTTAGCCATTAAGCAAATTGGATTTGTTGAAGATGTGTCTTGAAGAGTTACTGTGTAGAGATTAGAACCACGAGAACCTGTAAGAATGTCATTCCCATCGTAGTCTCTAACATAGCAAGTAGTTTTCCGAAAAGCCACTTCCAAATCCGCATCATAAAATTGACCAACCGAGAATAAATTATGATTCAGTCCTTCGACGTAATAACCCTTTTGATAGTAAGATTTCTTTGAACCAAATCACCATATCCACGTATCGGTGCAAACTGATCATTTCCAAACCGCACCGTACCCAGAAACTTCTCCACGAAGTTACTGAGAAGCTTGAGATTGCCCGTCATGTGCTTTGTGCACTTGGAGTCTATTATGAATAGAATGATTTCGACGAGCTGCATAAGAATTAGAATAAAACATATAGTTTGACAAATAGGAGCCCTTGATAAAATTGGGTTCCAAAATATTAGTAGGCCTAGATGCAAATCTTAAAGGCAAGCTAACCTTCATAGACCCAAATACAATAGTGGATATCTTAGGTACCCATTTGTATCCGGGTGGTGTGCATCTCGAGTAACCCCGTTTACATGTCCTAATCATGTTCTCATAAAGCTTCTTTAACCTGTTTTGTTTATGCAAAGTAGTGGATTCTAACGCACTTAGTTTCTTAAGTGGTTGAGTAGTGGATTGGTTCAAAGTTCTTGTGGGTTTTCTAGTACTAGTGGGTAAAACAATAGGCTTCCTAGTTCTAGCATTCACGCCATTATGATTAAAATCACAAGCATCATGACTGAAAGTACGAACACATTTTCCACATTTCACACAAGCAAATTCAACATTCGAAGTCTTAACATTCAAACTATCATTACATGCAGTTACAAACGTTTTATTCTTAGAAAACATAAAATTCCTACGGTGGTGTTCTACTTCCATATTCTTCCCTTGACTATTGTTAGGCATGACCTTATCTTGCATTCTAGTGCTTTTAAGCTGTGGTACGCTAACGCTAGTAGTGGGAATTACTCATGTAGAAGAAGACACACGTTGATTAGTTTTCCTAATATTTTGAGGTAACCACGATGTTCCAATTTGAGTGGGCCTTGTGTTCATCTTATACATTCCTGGTGCTATCACATTTGTGCTCTTATCATTTCCTAGTTAGGAAAAGTTTGTGGGGGTTTTACCAAAAAAGATGATTTAGGACATTTAACCGCATTCGATTGACGAACAACGGATGGTTTACCCAAATTAGACTTTCCTTTCATTTTCTCAATGAGTTTTTGTAACTCACTGATGGCTATGTCCCTTTCTTGTATCTGAGCTTTCAAATAATTTATTTCGAAACTTTTTTCATTCAATTGACGAAACGAAGAAGCTCCAAGTTCTTGACACTTTTTATGATTATGAGATTGATCATCACTTTGTAAAGAAAGTTCAAGAGTGTGGTAATGTTTCTCAAGATTAAAAAATCTTTTCTCAAGTTCTTGGTTTGACTCAATCTATTTTCAAAGCTCAACCTCAAGATTTTGACATTTATCAACAACTATAATATTCATATGGTCAATACGATAAATTCTCGCAAAAGTCGATCAATTTCGTTCGAAAGTTGGATTTCTTGTGTCTTTAATTTAGTTTGAAGAAAATCAACTTCATCTTCAAGAGATATAACATATCTTAAATCAGTTATCGTTTCCTCAGTGAGAGCATTATAAAACATTTCCACATTATTTGAAAGATCATCAATGGTTGGAAGAATACATTGTTGAATGACGACTTCTACGTGTGGGTGAGGTTTAATATTCCAAACGGTATCTCTAGAATCTTTCTCATAATCGGCGACACCTTTGTACAAATTTAAAACCCCTTGTTTTATAAACTCAAATTGCTGAACACTTTTACTTTTTTCATCCCATTTACGTTTTTCATCCGAAATTTGTTTTTCTAACAAAATTGATTGCTTTTTGAAACCCCTTTTTAAAGAAACTTTCTTTTCCGTTTCATGACTCGTTGGTGGAACATTTGTAAGAAACTCTTGTTCTTTTGAAAGTTCTTTTTGAGGAACAAACTTAAAATTGATGATTAGAATCAGAAAGGTTTATCAAATCATTTAAGTTGGATCGACTTTCTTCGTGATGACGAATGATTTCGTCACAGTCATGGGAAAGCGTAAGAGCAAGATTATCATTATAATAACCGATATCATAAAGAGCAGGCTTGATACTTTGAACTTTCTTGAGATATTCAGGCATAACAAAACTCGTTTCCATATTTCTATTGAGCATGTTTATAGTTTGAATAGACTGACCCGTTTTGTAAACAATGTTGTTTAACATTTTGACTCTCTTTTCCAAAGGAATAACTTTTTCAATATCCTTTTCTTCACGAGTTTTATAAAGCTCAGTCTGTTCTTTGTTAACCGACTCTAATTCAGAAATCTGGAGTTTATGTAGCAGCAATTGTTCTTCAAGTTCGGATATCTTTTGTTTTGACATATGAATTTCATGTTTTACTTTAGAACAATATTGTTCGTTGAGCACCTTACGTTCATATACCAAACCATTAGCTATAGAAACTCGTCGATCAGCTTCTTTTACATAATCACACTCTTTAAGCCTGTCTATCTCCTTGGCTAAGGATGTGTTTGCTTCCTTTAAACGTTTATTAGCCTCTTTGTTTTCACAATTTCATGTTTTAAAGTATCAATAATAGACGCAAGCAAATCACGGCCTCATCCGATTCAGTATCCTGAGCAGCATTACCGTCATCATTACACATACGTTGTGAATCCGTAGAGATATTGTTATCGTCCGTATCCATTCCGTATGTGTCATTGATGCTTTTGGGTTGCTCAGGATGTCGTCGTTCATTAGCAAACACATTATAGTTATCGTATGATGCTACCTTTTCAATTGGCTCATTATCAAAGATAGGTCCATAATTGTCAGCAGTCTTTGGAATCACTTGTTGAATATTTGCCATGTACACATAATGTGCCTCCAACTCTTGATCATCGGTTTCATCATCAGTGTCGTCACGCCAATCAACTTCATCTGCTTTGAGCGTAATCCTTGCTTCTTCTTTCTTACACATCAACATCTTTTCCTTGTGATATGTAGAGTCCTTAACCCGTTTTGTCTTCTTGCATTCTCTAGCCATGTACCCAAATCCCTTGCAATTGAAGCATTGAATCCCATTCTTCTACACAACTAGAGTGCCAATAGTATCTCTAGCCCCAACTTGATTCGGTATCCTCTGATTATCATACCTAGCATCACGACCATACCTTGGTGCATTATCAACTTCTATGTATTTTGCATTGGATGATGATCTAAGGTTGTTGTTGGTAGGTTTATATTTCTTCTTGTAGGTTGCAATGAGTAAAGACATGAGTTCCTCAATCTTCTTGCCCCTTGAAGTTTGTTCATCGTCACTGTCTGCATCTGACACGGTGTCATACTTTGGAGGTGGAATGGGGACAATTGCTTTTTCTTTGTTTCTAGCAGTAGTTAGAGGTTTGGTTGATGAGCTTGATGACCTTGAGGAATGAGAAGTGATAGGTGTGAAAACACCTATCCTTTTACCACTTATTTCTTGCTAAAACAAGACCAAAACGCGTATTTAATGTCATTTGTTTGGAATTATGCGTGGTTTGTGTTTTTGTTGTGATTTTAGGATCAAAATGTTAAAAGGGGAGAAAACACGGCTTTCACGGGCTTTTATCGAAGAAAAAGACAAAGACGAAGTCGAAAGATCAAAAGTGGAAAAAGAACGGAAGTCCAAGACCAATTCTGAAGATTTATCGAAGAAAAAGTCAAAAGACGGAAGTTTACTAAAAAGCCGAAGAACTCAAGTCTAATTTATTGAAGATTACAAGACGAGTTTGAAGAAATCCCGAGACAAAGTCATTAAAGTCAAAAGATTAAGAAGATTAAGGGCTTAATGACACAATAGAGAAAGAGGAAAGAGGGGAGGAAGCTTCCTTCCACTAACCTCCCCCCCCCCTATATATAGTTTCCTTAGGCTTTCGTTATTAGTTGTTGGGTGGCTTGACAAACCACCACTTCCACCATTTTCATTTACCTTGCACACTTTTAATTTCTTGCACTTTAAATTCTTGTATCGCACCCTTTAATTCAAGTAAGTTTTATTAAATCTTTACTTTTCTTGTTTAATCTTTCATCTACCTTTCTTGTTTATGTTTAATCTTTGTGGTTGTGTTCTTGATATTTTTATGGTTTTCAATCAAGTGGGTTTTGATTGATTTGGCTTTATTTGTTAGTTTTGTTGATTTGTTTTGATTGATTATTGTTAGTTGATGTTTAGTGGTTGTTTTGGGTTAATCTTTTGGTTTATCTTGTTTAGATTTGGTTAAATTCGTGTGTTGTTGTTCATTTCCTTGTTCTTCGTGTTCATCTTACTGTTTCTTTAACCAGATTCCGGATCAAAGTCTTTTATTCCGAATCAATCGTTTCAGCAAAATATTCCGGATCAAGCTTCTTCATGCGGAATACTTTTTATTCCGGATCAAGTTAACTCATGCGGAATATTTGAATAGTCCGGATCAAGTGCTTCATGCGGAATATATTTTATTCCAGATCAAGTGCTTCATGCGGAATATATTTTATTCCGGATCAAGTTAACTCATGAGGAATATTTGAATATTCCGGATCAATCTCTTTCATCCGGAATATTATTCCTGATCAACAATATTTTCTTTTCATTTCAGATCAAGACCTTTATTCTGGATCAACTGGTTTATTCCGGATAAGTGACATATTCCGGATGAGCTTTGTTATTCCGGATAAGGGTTTTATTCCGAATGAGTCTTTCAGTTTTTGGTAAATTTATATTTTTAATTCTTGAGCTTTACTTTTCCCGCCTTTTTCTTTATTTGCATTTTTACTTGCCTTCCCTTTTAGTTTAAGTTTTAGTTTGTATTATTTACCTTTAATGCTTTTAATTTCTCGTCATTTACTTTTCGTCAAGTTCTTATCTTTTAGTATTTCTTTTTACCGTCTTTACTTTATTTTTACATTGTTTCAAGTTTTTATCTTTCATTAGTGTAGACAACGACACCCTTTTATTTGATTCACCAAGAACAACTGAGTCGCACAATTAACCAGTTATCAATTCGAAGAGATTCCGAGAATATAATCTGAACCCCAAGCAAAATCTAAGTATCAAATGGCGGCGCTGTCGGCTCTTTTCGTGAGGATTAACCGTTTTTTGTGAGAGACGCGTTGGCTTTTGGGATCCGTTCACTCGTGAATGTTATTTTTCGTGTCCAAAATTTTCAAAAATCCAAAAACATTTGAAAAATCATAAAAAGCATTTCTTTTTCAAAGTTTTGCACCAAAAATATTCTTCTTGCTTATCTATTTTTCTTTATGGATTCTTATGTCCATTGCGTCGGGTGTGGGAAACAATTATCTGGGAACGACTCTTGTCAATGGTGTACATGTGAGCGGTGCGGAAACGATATCGACAATACATAATTCCTATTCGGATTTTGTCCTTTGTGCAACTCGACTAATTCGTCCTTTTTGAATCCACCTCCTCCTGTTCCCCCGTGCATCTATTGTGGAAGTGATTATCATTGGCATGTTTCGTGTCCAATTCGATACCCGCCTCATGGCGAGCAAGAACTGGGTTACAATTATGACAATGGTAATAGCTATCTACAAGAAGCACCGGATTTTTCTCCATACCCATGTTGCCAAAATTGTGGGGGACCTCACGATACTTCTTATTGTCAGCCAATGAATTATTATGAGCCAGATCCGTGTCCTAAATTTTCTTCACCGATGGATTATTATGAACCAAATCCATGTTATAATTCTTCTCAACCAATGACTTACTTTGAGCCACATCCGTTCTATAATTCTGGTTTTCATAACTGTGAGCCCCCACATCCCAACCTCAATCATCAATCTTCTCATAGAATTCGTATTGCCCAACAACTCACTACTTTGAATGAAGAAACACACTCCATTGTTTTGCAACTTCAAGAAGCCGTTGTTCTGCTTAAAGAAGTTAGGGACGAGGAAAAGCGACAGCAACAAGAGCAAGTATCTAATCTTAGTGATTATACCCCTCCTCTTGTGCGTCAATACTATTATGATGATGATGACGATGAGAATACTATTTCTTGGAATGATCTAGTTGCTCAATGTCCTAGCGCAATTGTACTTCCCTCTCTTAATATCCCCAACTCCTCTAGGGATTGTGATACTTCGAGTGAGATTAGTGATTTTGGTCTTGATAAATTCTTTGATGAGGTTTGTGATGTGCTAACTTTTGAGGAGCTTACGGATGAGGTCGCTCTTAATGATGATGTTCCTTCCACCAACACTTTGGGAGATGATTCTTTGGCTTTCTCTAATCCTCTTTTTGATCAAGATGATGATTTTACTTCTAGTGATAACGAGTCACTATCCGATGAAGACGTTCTGCATGAAACTTTCAAGATTTATTCGAACCCTTTATTTGATTTTGATGACGCCTATATATCTAGTGAGGTGAATCCCCTCTTTGACGAAGGGTTTGAGGACATTAATAGCCCTGATTCTCTTGCTATTAATGAGCATACTTTGTAAGCCATACCTCCTTCTATCGCAGAGGTGGAAAAGACTTGACTCTACTGAAAAAGGGACGCAGGTGGAAGGTAATTGTTCTCATACTTCTCATATTATATTGCCACCTCATCCTACCGCGTGCACACCCAAGCGGGTGATGTATCGCTTTTACTCTCCTCGTTTCATACCGGGAACTGAGGATGAGTGCTTTGACCCGGGAGGTGACAATGACAATTCTATAATTGATACCATCACAGCTTTGCCGAGTGCTCAGCATCCATTGTATTTGGGGGATGACAATGTGCTTACTTTACCCACCCCACCTCCCGTGGATCTTGATTTCATATACTTCTCGTATGTTGAAAGGACCTTTCTCCCATTCAAGACTTATCCCCCCGCCTCTCCTTTGTTGATGTCAACCGGGAACGAGGACAAGGTATTTGATCCCGGTATTACATTCGAGGCTTCCCCATGGACCATTTAATTCGGGGACGATTCAGGCTCGTGACTCGGTTAACAAAAACAAGCGCTCTTCGGGAGGCAACCCGATTATCTATCTTTATCTGTTTTCACCATAAGTGTAGGGGGAGCCCCGTGGTGTTTGCTTTCTTTCTTATCATGTGCAGGCATTAGAGCTGCAAAGACACACTCTTGATGACTTTTGACGACCGTGATTCCGTGTTCCCTTCTTCCTGGTTCTATCCTAAACTCTTTTCGATTCACTATTTTATATTTCTCAATATTAAAATAGGAATCTCTTTAGTTGTCTCTTCCTTAGCGAGATTTAAACAACGTGCACAATGTCCCAAGTGTAGGGGAGTTTACTCCCGTATGCTTAAACATTGAGGACAATGTTTATATTAAGTGTAGGGGGACTTCTATCGAAGTTTTAAGTGGACTTTTCCATTAAAATGCCTTCATTTAACCGGAAAATCATCTTTTTCAGCATTTTTCAAAATTTTAATTAACTTTGGCCATTTAGTCGTAATTTTTAAATTTTTATCGTTGCTTTCATATGTATATATCCCACAATAAAGTCAAAAATATTAATAAAGTGGTGTAGCTAGTTTTTAAATCTTTGACATATTAGGCCCGTTGCGATTATTTTGACTCAACCCGAATAGACTTATCCAAGTTTATTCTAGCTAGTATCCTTAACCATGTAGACCTTAATTGGTTTATTAGGCTAAGCATCCACGAGTCTCATTACTTGAGATTTTAAATTGTGGAGAACGAGAAATGATAGAGTCAATTATAAGTCAGTATTCTTGCACAAGCACACTTGGTGTGATTATTTGCCTATTCTCCCATCACTTGCTAATAATTTATCTGCAATAAGTAAGGTCGTACGATTTGAAAATTTACTTAGCTTCTATCCCAAGATCGTTTAAAAGTTGCTCGGTAATGATAAGAGTTCATAGCCAAGGCATAACTTATGAAGCGGGGCGCGAAGATTGGCGAGTCCGAAAAGGCCCTAACAAGGCATGAGGATTCCATTTTATTGCTAAAGATCCAAGGTGATGTGAAAAGCATTATTCTAAAAATCAAAATGAAGGATCAAGACTCACGACGAAAAGCAATCAACTCCCATAAAGATCATGGAGAAGTCTATCCGAAAAGACCCTAACAAGGTATGAGGATAAACAGATCCAAGTCCTAAAAGGAGGCGGATCTTTGTATCTCAAAATCCCAATTAACGATTGAAGAAATAATGTTGAAGTCGTGGTCAACAAAGTTGGAGTACCCCTCAAAAGTCTCCAAGTGAAGAAACTCTATTAACGAAGAGAAGACCATTATCTCAAGAACGTCTCTCAAGATATGAAGTATGAAGTACATGCCAAATATCGGCCCGAGAAAGGTCTCAAATCGTGAAGCGAGTTATGCCAAGATATGAACTTTTTGATATCCCGAGAAGCAGTTTTAAGAGATTTTGTCCTTTAGCTAACTATTAATCAAATCGTCCTACTTTTCTTTCAGCCTAAAATAAACTATCGAAATAAGTCCAAAAATGCATCTTCATGATCATTCTAAGACAAATATAAAATATAAGAGATACACCTAGGAATAAGGGAGTTTAAGCATATAATTAAGCCATGTGTGTAAGTGTTTGTTTTGCTAACTTATAATAAAAATGATCTCGTTTTTAAGCTTAGTTTGGGGAATGTGAAACTTGAGGGTGATGAATCTTCGCAGCACCGAAGCCCTAATGTAAGTCTTAGATCTCTTTGCAAGTTATTTCCATATAGCTGTTTTCAAGTGAAAATGGTTTTCGATCCTTTTGTTTAATTTAAAGTTTTAATTTCTCTTAGTACTTTAATTTTTGTTAAGTAGTATTTTAATAAGGCCAAGTTTGATTGATTATGAGAAAAGTGTAAATTTGCTTTATCACTAAGCATTGCATGAGGGCATGGCAATGGTTAAGTGTAGGGGATTTGATAGGTGTGAAAACACCCATCCTTTTACCACTTATTTCTTGCTAAAACAAGACCAAAACGCGTATTTGATGTCATTTGTTTGGAATTATGCGTGGTTTGTGTTTTTGTTGTGATTTTAGGATCAAAATGTTAAAAGGGGAGAAAACACGGCTTTCACGGGCTTTTATCGAAGAAAAAGACAAAAGACGAAGTCGAAAGATCAAGAGTGGAAAAAGAACGGAAGTCCAAGACCAATTCTGAAGATTTATCGAAGAAAAAGTCAAAAGACGGAAGTTTACTAAAAAGCCGAAGAAAACTCAAGTCTAATTTATTGAAGATTACAAGACGAGTTTGAAGAAATCCCGAGACAAAGTCATTAAAGTCAAAAGATTAAGAAGATTAAGGGCTTAATGACGCAATTAGAGAAAGAGGAAAGAGGGGAGGAAGCTTCCTTCCACTAACCTCCTCCTACCCTATATATAGTTTCCTTAGGCTTTCATTATTAGTTGTTGGGTGGCTTGACAAACCACCACTTCCACCATTTTCATTTACCTTGCACACTTTTAATTTCTTGCACTTTAAATTCTTGTATCGCACCCTTTAATTCAAGTAAGTTTTATTTAATCTTTACTTTTCTTGTTTAATCTTTCATCTACCTTTCTTGTTTATGTTTAATCTTTGTGGTTGTGTTCTTGATATTTTTATGGTTTTCAATCAAGTGGGTTTTGATTGATTTGGCTTTATTTTTTAGTTTTGTTGATTTGTTTTGATTGATTATTGTTAGTTGATGTTTAGTGGTTGTTTTGGGTTAATCTTTTGGTTTATCTTGTTTAGATTTGGTTAAATTCGTGTATTGTTGTTCATTTCCCTGTTCTTCGTGTTCATCTTACTGTTTCTTTCCCCAGATTCCGGATCAAAGTCTTTTATTCTGAATCAATCGTTTCAGCAAAATATTCCGGATCAAGCTTCTTCATGCGGAATAATTTTTATTCCGGATCAAGTTAACTCATGCGGAATATTTGAATATTCCGGATCAAGTGCTTCATGCGGAATATATTTTATTCCGGATCAAGTGCTTCATGCGGAATATATTTTATTCCGGATCAAGTTAACTCATGCGGAATATTTGAATATTCCGGACCAATCTCTTTCATCCGGAATATTATTCCGGATCAACAATATTTTCTTTTCATTCTGGATCAAGACCTTTATTCCGGATCAACTGGTTTATTTCGGATAAGTGACATATTCCGGATGAGCTTTGTTATTCCGGATAAGGGTTTTATTCCGAATGAGTTTTCAGTTTTTGGTAATTTTATATTTTTAATTCTTGAGCTTTACTTTTCCTGCCTTTTTCTTTATTTGCATTTTTACTTGCCTTACCTTTTAGTTTAAGTTTTAGTTTGTATTATTGACCTTTATTGCTTTTAATTTCTCGTCATTTACTTTTCGTCAAGTTCTTATCTTTCAGTATATCTTTTTACCGTCTTTACTTTATTTTTACATTGTTTCAAGTTTTTATCTTTCATTAGTGTAGACAACGACACCCTTTTATTTGTTCACCAAGTATAACTGAGTCGCACAATTAACCAGTTATCAATTCGAAGAGATTCCGAGAATATAATCTGAACCCCAAGCAAAATCTAAGTATCAAGAAGGTGCTTGTTGACGGTGAACGGGTTGTGTTGAAGTAGCATCCATAAAAGCGATAGAGTTAGCAGACCGTTCTGCCTTTTCAGCCCTAAGTTCATTCAATTCATTCTTATGTTGTTTCAAGATATCACAAAGCTTGTGATAAGAGATAGTCTTCATATGTTTTCTTTGTTTAACCAAAGTCACAAACCTTTGTCATTCCGGTTTGAGTTGAAGTAAAAACTCAACATTGGCATGATGATTGGAGATGGTGCACTAATTTATGACAAGCTCTTTCATCATTTTATAGAATCTCGACTAATATGAGTCAATGGACTCACCATCTTCGGATGTGAATTTTCCGAACTCCCAAACTAGATTAGTCTCGAGATCTTGAACATTGATCGACGCACCTTGCTTCAATCGATGAATTGTATTCCACAACATCAACCAAGAGAACACCAATCCAAAACCTATATTAAATGATGTGTACAGCTTTTGTTATAGGCTCATGAACAGTGGATTAGCACAGTGAAGAGAAAAGAAAACAAGATTTATAAAAATCCTTAAAATACTTTAACCTTTGGAAAACCTTGTATTTCATAGTCATTTTTCCACCGTGAACGTCGATTACGGCTCGAGCCGTCGATAAAAATGGTCGACCTAAAATAAGGGGACATTTAGGGTCACACTCGTAATCAAAAATAATGAAGTCCGCGGGAAAAATGAAATTTCTAATTTTCACATAGACATCCTCGGCTATACAAATTGGTTTAAGTGTTATACAATTTGCTAGCTCGATTGTCATGTTCGTGGGGGTAAGCTTAGGAAATTTAATCAATTTACAAAGAGAACGAGGCATGATATTGATGCTAGCACCTAAATTGTCAATGGCTAAACATCCCTCAATCTCGGAAAAATCATAAGGTAATAGAAATTGGCCCGGATCTTCTTCCTTTCTTGGCATATGCCTTTTTGGTTTTTTAAGAAGACTCGAAGCACAAACTTCGTTAAGGTGAACTTTGGTAAGGTCTATGAAACTCTATTTTTGAACGGTGGATGGAATTTTGAGGAACATGAGGGTGTGCACTCTTTTCCTTGGTTGCCACCTTCTTTCCCTCGACTTTAGAACATGAAGTCGTTTTAGAACTCGAGGCTAGAGGCGAATGCACATCTTTGAAACCATCAAGGTTTTAGGGAATCACACGACCTTTTCCATGAGACGAATAGGCTTTGACGTGTTCCTTCGTATTAGGTACGTTGTCAGTTGGTAACGTACTCGAAGACGAACTCGATTGTTTGTTAATTATAGCTAAAAACATATTTTTATGTCGATTTGACCTTGGTCAATCTTGTTGTTTTGCCCTCTCAACGTGTTGGAAAATTCGTTGTTCATGTCACCAATTTGGGTTTCTAATCTCTTCATGTTAGCTTCATTAGATTTAACGTAATTATGAAAATCATTTGAGCCATTCAAATTTGATTAAAACATTGGTTTTTATTCCTGCTTTGAAAATTGCCTCCTTAATTGTTGTTAAAACTCGAATTTTGATTTTGAGAAAAATTCCAGTTTTTGGTTGTTGTTGTTGTTGTTGTTAAAACCTTGATTTTGCCAATTCAAATTTTGACCTTGATAATTATTATTCCCTTGATTTTTAAAATTTCCTTGTTGATTATTTCCTTGAAAATTGTTTCGATTTGAAAAATTGTTGCCTTGATTACTATAGTTCGCTTGTTGTGATGGATCAGCGTTATTTTGATTTTGATTTTGAAAATATCCATTTAACGCGTTTACACTAAACGTTTGGCCATTCGTAGCCGCACACTCGTATTAATTATGAGGTCCACCACATAACGTACAAGAAACCTCAACCGCTTTCACCGTAACGGGAGTGTCTTTCTTTTTCATCTCAACCAAGAACGACGTAAACACATTCGTCAATTTATTGATGTTCGCATCAACCCTCTCAATATCGCGATTAGAATTACTAATATTAGCGACATTGGCAACACTCAGTGTCTTACGGAGTTGGTAAACCTTGGATCTATTCTCGATAATCACTAACGCTTTCCTTGGAGTTTTACACAAAAACTTACCACCCGCGGTGGAATATAACGAATCATGCTCTTGAAAATTAAGACCGTTATAAAAAGTGTCGATTTGGTGCAACTCGGAAAAAAGGTGGTGAGGACATTGCCTAAGCAATTCCTTAAAACAATCCCACGCGTCTCTAAACGATTAATTCGGTTTTTGTTCAAACTTCGTGATCTCGTTTTTGAAATACGTTGTTTTTTACGGTTGAAAGAAATGATTAACGAATTTGGTAACGAGATCGTCCCACGTAACTATGGAGTTAGGTGGTTCTTCCCGTACCAATACTTGGCGGAGCCATCGAGTGAGTAAGGAAAAAGCATAAGCTTGATGACATCGGTGTTAACGTTCTTAAACTTGCTCGTAGCTAAAAGACGATTAAAATTTTGAATATGATCGTGAATATTATCTGCCTCACGACCCATAGACTTTGTCGCTTGAATCAATGTCAACATTCCGCGTTTGATTTCAAAATTATCCACATCGATTACGGGAATGATGATCGCGTCTCCATAACCCTCGGTGGGTTCTTGGAGCAATTCCATCATTGTACGATTCTCGGCCATCTCGTCTCTAGTTTCGACAACGATATTAGGAACGTTCATTTCTAATTCACGTCTTCGTTTTTTATTCCTTCGATTCCGATTACGTCAATTCGACACGTTGCTAGAATTTCGTAATAACACGAACGAGTGCACATGCACTAGACGTAGAATGGGGGTAGCAAAGAAGAATCTTTTTGGGGTTTTCAAATTTTCAATTTTTTTGGTTTTTGATGGCTTTCTAATTTTTTGGACTTTTGGTGTAATACGTAGATAATTAAATCCACAAAACCTATCCACTAATCAAACGTCTCGATTAATGAATCCAATGAGAATGAAAGTAATCACATGAAGTGAAAACCTTCGTCGACTTTCAAACGTTGGTGGAACACCAAAACGTTTTGAGGGTTCGATAATATAAGCTCCACAAAAATAGATTAATAATACTTGAATGGGAAGCCCTTAATTAATCGTCACTAAATCGATACGCACAAGCGAGCAGAGAAAATGAGGCGGCACGAAGCACTTAAGAGCCTTTTTTCCTTAGGTCGTGAAATAGAACTGCATTATATCCAACTTATAGTTTGTATCAATCGAGATTAAATCAACTAATAGTATTTATCTACTTTGCCTTTGACTTTCGTTTGAATTCGATACACTTAATAATAACCAGAACGCCCACTATTAAGGTGTGTTTTCACGCGTATTTGGATAAATATTATATATTAGTTGTGCTACATATTACAATATAGTATTCACAAGAAAACGAAAACGATTTTATGTTAATTGATTTCAATTTAACACTTTATTTACTTTTATGGATAATAATAGTAGAAAAATAAAAACGAGTATGTACAATATTTATGCTTTCCCAAAATGGAAAGTCAAAACCGCACTACTCAAACAAACACGATATATAAAAGGCACAAAACACACCACCCCGGCAGTGACGCCAAAATGATAGTGGTAAAAATACACGTTTTAGGAAAAATGAGTAAATTCGGTAAGTATTAAATTCTACGTTTTAGGAAAAACGTAAAAAAATTAAACAAGTGCGTTCGTTCCTCAAAGGAGTGTTTTGTATTAAGTGCCAAAATGAAAAAAAATGTTTGGATTAGTAACGTTTTTTAATGTGAAAAGAGATGGAAAGATAAATGATGAGTTACACTACAAATTAAACTAAAACGTAAAATAAACGTAAAACGTAAAAACGTGATGAAACTAAAAAATTTAACTAAAAAATTAATAAAAAACACAATTAAATCCTAAATAAAATAAATAAGGATAAAAATTCAATAAAACTTTTTGAAAACTTAATAGTAAATTATTATTCAATTTTAAATGCTAATTAAAGCCCTAAAATTAAAAATAATTAAACAAACGTCCAAATAAAATTTTTATTAAATGTAAACATCACTTATATTATGCTATAACTAAAAAGTAATTTTCAAAAATATTTAAAACTATTTTTCTATTTTTTAATGGCTAAAAATAATTTAAAATTAAAATAATCATTAAAAAATAAAATAATAATGGGAAAAATACAAAACCTTTTTCTAAAAATCTAAAATACTTAATTCTACTTGGGAAAAATGAGAAAAGCTAAACAAAAGTTTAAAATAAGCTAGATAAGACAAAACAGTTAGCTTATTATGTGGACTAAAACTAATAGTGTGAATTTTGCGCTATCAGTGGGAAAGAATCAGTTCCCACTGACTTTGTTAAATACAAAAAAAGTTGTTGTGGTTGTTGGAGGACTTTTATGGCTGGTTTTGTTGTTGTCTTTGGGCACAAATAGCACCCCCACAACCAGTGAGTTGTGTGGAGTATACATAAACACAAGAAACACAAAAGCAAACACAAATCAAGCAACATAGACCCTAAAGATCAGACCAAGAACACAACTATGCAAAAAATGAGGCTGCTGATATACTATGCATTTAGGTGAGATTTAAGGCAGCCAATCTTTCACATAAGCTGAGGTATCACCAATCAAAGGTTACACAAACCTAGTTAGACCCAAGAACTAGCTAATCATAAAATCAAAAGATCCAGATTACGAAATCAAGCCAATACAGCCCATTGTTTGGACAAAAGGTGCTAGGTTGATGATTTGAGGCAATTAGATGAGTTTCAAGCTAACCTACAACACAAATAATCTAACAAATCTATAGCCCACTAGCCTACAGCCCTAGACCTACCTATTATCTAACAAATAGCCAATTTATAAACCACAAAACACACGATCCAATCCTATCAGACCTACTGTTATACTATGCAGTTTCTTATGTAGAAAGTGAAAAACAAGCAAAACACAAACTTTACTCTAAACAAGCAAAACTAAAACATAAAATCCACTAATCTTAAACAATTAAAGTTGTGAAAGCAAATATGGTTAGCTGATGTTGTCACCCCACCCCCTAACTCATACAATCCAAACACCCCTTTAAATTACTAAAAATGAATATTTCAAAGGAAAACCTTACAGATCTAGCAAAAAGAACTTTTGAAGCCTAGAAACATTCAAATCAACATACAAGAATCATGAGACAACCATTTAAAATATAAAATTTCACAAACACAAGCAAACTACCCAAAGATCAATTAAGCAAATTTCACAAGGTGGTTTAACAACTACCTTTTCTCAACCTTTTTCAGGTTGAGATCACCAACTTGATGCCAACAAATTATGTCCATTAGGGCTTAGTAGAGATGCTAGGGATATGGTTTGCTAGTGAGAAGCAATAAGGGGTGGACTACCACAGTCCAAACCCCAAGAATAAAGAAGAGGTATTATATGTCTTCAACTTAGACACCTGCAAAACCTCAAACAAGAGAACACCAATCCAAAACCTATATTTAAAAGATGTGTACAGCGTTTGATATAGGCTTATGAATAGTGGATTAGCACAGTGGAGTGAAAAGAAAACAAGATTTAAAAAAATCCTTAAAAACTTCACCCTTTGGAAAAACTTGTAACCAATTCTTAATCAATAGAAAATAAACAAAATTTATGAACCCTTTATCTATAGTTGGTTGTCAAACAACTCTAGATATCAAATCCACAAATCCGGATCTCAATTAAGTTTTGCCAAAAATCTTGAAAAACACTCTTTGTAAATATTAACTAAGATTTTGCAATAAAAAGTAAATGACTACACTATAGAAAGTAGTAAAAAAGGAACTCAGTTGTGTTATAAAACAAAAAATAATTTTTATTAATTTTTTAAGAATTTACAAAACAAAAGATGGAAAAAGATTATAGGTGTCACATTCGACCCTATTTATACAATAATATAGACGTTACTAGAACTACTGCAAGATGAAACCCTAATGCTAACTAAACTTCCAAGAATGCCCTTGAGTCTTGTATTTGAATCTAATCAATAAGCAACGCCATGTGATGATGTTGATAGCCACATGTTTTAGCTAAATCTGAATCGTTGGTGACATAGGAACAAGGGAACCTCGTGGTCGGCCCAGGGATGGTGTGGAGATAAAAACAAGCATGTGAGGGTGATTAACAAACCTTCAATTGTCATTCTGGAAGTTATCATCAATAAACCCTTTATTTTGATGCAAATCGAAGAGTAGGGTTCTTCGTGGGTAATTAGGGGTTTTAATACGAGTTTGGGTGGGGGTGAGTGTTAACCGGGGTTAAATAAAAAAGGGTTTTTTTGAAAAATGTATTAATGAGTAGGGTGACGGGTGATGGGGATGGGCTGGGTAGGACTAAGGTTTGGGTCGTGTTTAGGTAATAATGTTGGGCTTCGTTTGGGTTTTGATGGGTTAAAACTAGGTATGATTAATGGCAAAAGTGACCCCTTGATAATTTGACCAGCTTTGTTAATAACACTTTTATCACTTGGCAGTTTTGACCCTGTTGACCAACATGTAAACCCATTGAATTTGCACTGTTAATCCTTAGGCTTTTCATTGTTAGTCCATGAGTACTTACATAATTAGTCCAAATGCATAATAAGGGCCTAATGTGTCACTTCTTCATAATTGGAGGTACTTTGACAAGTCTTGAAACTTTGGGGACCCCATTGGTATTTTGGATAGTTGATGTAACACCCCAAAAATTGGTCAACGGAAGCGGTTAAGCTCAGAGGCTATTACGTCATAATAAAAAGGAACAAGGTGAAAGAGAACGAATCTAAATGAGACGTTTTGAAAAAGAATTTACCTCGTTTCATTAATTTAAAATAACAAAGTTTACAAGTCATAAGTTTCAAATGTAAAGCGGCAGAAATTTATAAGTGTGAAATAGACAAGGAGATAAATGTTCAATGCATAAATTAAATCTTCCAATATCCTCCAGCTAAGCATGAGACACCACATAATTCAAATAGCACACAAGATCAAGTACCTGAGATAAATGTTTAAAGTGTCAACACAATGGCTGGTGAGTTCATAGGTTTCATTCAAAAGTATGGCAAAAGATGGACCGCAAACAAGATGTTTCAAAGCATATGGGACCATTACAGGTGATATAATGTCAACATATGGGAAATAGTGGTTAAGCTAGCTATGATAGCGCTAAGCTCATCACACCGATGCTAATGACAAGATGAAACAATAATAAGTGTCCGCTAGGTGTCCTATCCCTAAGACAACCGATAGTGGTGACAGAGGTCACCCGGACGGGAGTGCCAAACTCCAATAGGTCTATCTATAACATATGTTCTTACTTGACCCGTCATCCGAAAGTAATTAACGGTTCAAGATGGGCGAAGTGGGATAACGGTACTTAGGCATATCCATAAACATAACTTCAACAAAGAGATCAAGAAAACATAGTTTTGCGTCCATAAAAGATGTTACAAGCATTATCTCATCCCAAACAGATTAAACATATAAAGAAGTTTAAAAGGGGCTATGACTCACCTCAAGTAATAGCAAGCACCAAGTAATAGTAGTCACGAAAACGATGCACGCACAATGAGACAAATCTCAATCCGCAACCTAATAAAATGCATATTTAGGCTAACTATGCCAAATATAAGATGTTTCGACCCTAGTATGTGCTTGCATTAAGTTTTATTAATAAAAACATTCACTTTCCAAAAATATCATTTTTGGTTAAATGGTCAATTTACGGGTCATCACGCACACAAAATAATCTAAGTGTCGCAATATCGGACTTTTTAGAATTTAGACATAATAAACTTTAATAATTTAGTTCGGGTTGACCGCGGTTTGCTCTCTAAGTGTATCGATTAATTGTCAAAAAGTATCGTCCATTATAGTCCATATTTAATAAAGTCGAATAAATATAGCGATCCTCTAATGTTTTATTATTATTTATGTCATTTTATTAGTTAAAAAGTTTTAATGTACAACGTTTAGCTAAATCATAGTATTAATGGGTCCAAATTAATTAATTTACAACTTTAGGGTAGTATTTGTATTTTATGTCTCCTAATAAAAAGCTTGTCCCCCCACTACAAACACTGACAATGGGCCCCATTAGACATAAAAAAAATTTCATTCTTTGTTTCTCTTCCCTGACGATAGCAACAAAAAATGAAGAACCATGGCATGTTAAAACTATACGCAACTTTATAACACGATTTCGAGTTCGTTTCTTGACCGTTTTCAAAAATTTTAATTGCATAATACTCCATATCATTAAGACTACGAATCCCACCACAAAAATCCGATGTTGAAACAATGTTTGTCACGTTATTTTACAAAAAGAGTCATATTTTCTACAACAAGCTTAAAACTCATTTTTAGCTTATTCAATCCGAAGCACTTCTTTTAGTTAACCTTTGCTACTCATGTTAAAGACATTTAACGTACTAAAAACACTTATGACCATGTTTTTAAGAATAATCCGAATCTCTTTTGTCACCATCTTGAACCAAAATCATTTTGTTAACATGTCAAACTTTGAAAACAACATTTTCTTAGGTTTTACAAGATGCACAAGCACATACTAGTTGTTAAAATCACAAGGACAAAATGAAAACGAGATCCTTACAATATGGGTCCAAGCAACAAGACCGCTATGTATACCAAAACCCACGAATTGGAGATCCTAGCTCGAATCTACCACAAACCCACGTTTTTATACAACTAAAGCCCACGTCTAGAGCGTACCCACTTCGAAAATAAACGAAACCCACGTTCCAATCTAGCAATAACCCGTATCTATAAGGAAACCCACGAGCAACAACTAAAAACCTTAGAACAAGAAAAACCCACGTCGTCTTGTACTCGCGTTGACATCAACAAGAAACTCAAAAAAGAAGAAATGCACACGTCGGGATAATGGTGTTTATAATTGTAAAGTGATGTATCATGGTTACTTGTTCATTTTTAAAATGTCATTTTGAGTTTTGTTGTATAAGAAGAAAAATGAAAATGATGGATTTGAAGAATGAAAAATGAAGGTTTGTATAGGTTTTTTACTTTTTTTATGAATTGAAATGATGCAAAGAGATAGAGAGGAAATGTTTATTTTTTCTTTTAATGTGTGTATAGGAGATCACAGTGAATGTGTTTGTAGTATGTGTAGTCAAGGTATATGATATGCATATAAGAGAACAATTGTAGAATCTAGTCAAAAAGTAAATGAGGTTGTATATGTTGGCCTGGCTTATTTTGGCAAGAAACAAAAATACCATGTGATTTGGTACACATCATGTAGTAGGTTGGTGACTGTTGGTATTAACTAAGGTGGTTAAAATGTCTAACTATGGTAATATTTTCTATTTTAGATAGTTAGTAAAGTTAGCTATTGTAAAGATATTTGAGTGGATGTCAGTTATAGTATGTAAATTAAGTATAGAATGATAAGTATAGGGTAATATTAGTTTAAAAGTTTTTATTTAGGTAATTTAAAGTTAGACACTGTGTCGAATAATTAAGCCAATGCTAACTATGTTTACGAAAAATAAAACGATAGATAACGATACGTTAAAATAATTAAAATAATTAATTATAAAAATAAGTATGAAAATAGTTATTCGCATAGTATTTATAAATACATATAAGCAGACAGCAGTTAAATCACAGATAGTTTATGTAAACGCGACATAGATAAATCCTACACAGATTATGCACGCATAATGAAAAAAAAGTTCCAGAAACGTAAAATATTGATCGTAAAATATTACACAACTAATCGTGACACACTCATAGTGCTCAGAAAAACGCAGACTGAGCACAGTCAAAACATAATACATGCCAGCAGATGTTATTTCATAAACTAAGGTAACGCTTCCCAGATAATTAGCAATTTAGCACATAGTTGACAAAATAAAAAGTCAAGGGGGAAAAGATGTAATTTTAGAAAGTCTAAAAATTACCGTGTGTTACAGTCTCCCATCGTGAAAGAAGCTTTGTCCTCAAAGCTTAGAGTGACGTAGCGACACTCGAAACAGCACAAAAGGGTGGATACTACTGGCGGAACTGATCTTCACGCTCCCAGGTGAATTTAGGGCCACGCCTTGAAGTTCGCCTCTCTTTGACAATTGGTATACGGCTTTACTTCAGACGTTTGACCTCGCGGTCCATAATTTCAGCATACTCTTTGACAAAATTCAATTTTTCGTCGACTTGGATCTCATCCAAGGGCACAACTAGTGTTTTATCAAAAAGACACTTCTTCAAATTTGACACGTGAAAAATATTGTGCACCCGGCCGAGTGCTTGCGGTAACTCCTACCTATAGGTCACGGTTCCAACCTTTGCTAAGACCTTGAAAAGCCTAATGTAACAGGGACTCACTACCCTCGTTTGCCAAAACGTATCATACCTTCCCAAGGTGATACTCTCCAGATAACTTCCTCTCCACCATTTGTTGCTTAGAGAAACACGAACGATGTTCTCATCATAATTAATCAGAACGCGACATTGGGCAACAAACCGATACGGATGATATTGTCAAAACTTGTTAAAATATACAGATGTAAGTTCGATGTTGAACGAACGATTTGATAAGAAAATGATGTAACGTCGAATGATGAGGTTGGATCTATATGATGTAGTTGAATACGAGTCCACTTGGTTAAACGAATATCCATGTCTTGTACAGTTTGAGTATACACGCATAAAATTTATCTTTTCAAAAATAGAAAAAGTGGATTCTGACAAAAATTTTATGGTGACTACTACGAGCATAGTATGGTCCTTTCCAACTTATACATAGGTGATCAAGCTTTGTATAATTGGGGACTAAGATGCTCCTTTTCATCAAATAGCGTTATGTTTCTCGGAATCAAATGGTATATACTATTGTGACACCCCGGGTTGGGTCAATTGCAGCGGAAATAAAGTTTGGAATGTCACAGGGGTGGATCGACAGCAAATAGCACATAGAGCACAGGATAAAGGATTATCCATCATATATATTACATGAACAATGTAAAAATTTAATAAAAATTTTGTTTAAACATGACAAAAGTAAATTGTTCGTTTTTCCCCAGTAGAAACCCCTGATGAGTCCTACAATGCAGACTACTATGATGCTTGAGTCCATGCACACACCACGTAATAGCTTCATTTTCTTGAGAAAAATATGCTTAGAGGGTCAACATAAAGTTGGTGAATTTACATGTTTAATAAAATAAGTTTGGACATAAATGAATCATGATAGTAGTGATGCACATAGCATCCATACTAAAAGGTAATTACATTCCCTATTGCTCAATACTGAAGCTTAACTTTCCATAGTCCTCAACAGATGAGGACCCGGGGCCTTACAAAAAGGCGCCAAATCCAGTTCCAACATGGTATACATCTGTTGTCCTGGCCAAGGCACAGTGAGAGCTACTCACCCTGATGGGTATCATCAATCCCAAATACATCTATTTATAACATTCGGGCAATTATAATGATTTAACAGTTTTTACAATAGGCAATCATAATCAAAGTTTATCAATAATTTATAAGGGGCTGTAAACTCACCTTGGAGTTTTGTAAAGGCTGTGCAAATATAAAGGAAATCCAAATAATGCTACGTCACGGTCTACTGCCTAATTAAATAGTACAGTCTTAATAAATAATATAAGAAAACGTATGCGTATGCTTATACCAATTTTAATCAGTTTATTAATGCTAAAGTAATTACTTAAACGACTGTAGTACAAGTATTAATAATATTCATTTGAACTTGTAATTAAGTTTCTCGTTTAAGTAAAATAAAATATTTTACTTATAATTTTTGTATACGTACTTGTATTTAATTTATTTAACATTTATATTAATTCGTTTCATAAAAGTATATAAGTATATGTATTTGGTTTACCCTTATGCATATAGTTTATATATTTTATCTTATAAAGTAAAATTTAAATATTTTATTTTGTAAAATAAAATATAAATATTTTATTTAGTTTAAAAGTTCCCAAAATTTTCCAAACATTTATAAAATAATTATAAGTTACAAGTTTAAGAATTTATAATTTAAATCCTTATGGTTTAGGGTTTATTTAAGTTTTTACTAAATTAAAATAGAATTAGGGTTAGGGCTAGTTTAAGTTTCGGAATATTGCAAAACTAGTCCCTCCATTTTTAAATAGAGTAAAACTTTCGGATTTTTACATTTTTAGTACCTAGGGCTTGTTATACTTTCGGGTTATGGCAGATTTAGTCCCTCTAGTATTAATTAGGTTTTATAACTTTTATAAGATGTCAAAAACAGTCCCTAAGGCTTCTATATGTTTCGGATTATTACACAAATGGTCCTTAGGTTTATAAAATGACAAAACAACTTCTAGAAACTTTCGAAAATGGTCCTTAGGGTTTAATATGTCACGGATGACATTTATTAAGCCCTAGACTTTTGGTTATTTACAATTTTACTCCTTGTGTTTAATAGTTTATCAAAACAAGTTTTGAGTGTCACGGTTTTAGTCTCTAAGTTTCACAAACTGTCATTTTTAGTCCAAAAGTTTTTATAAGTTATATTTTGTAATAAAAACTTCATTTAAATATTTAAAATATTAAATGGGCTCATTAAATGGTCTAAAAGATATAATGGGCGATCTAGTGGGCCTAAACACATTTTTAAGTCCACTAATTTGTTAAATGGGCCTTTAAGACATTGATTGGGCTTAAAAACATTTTTAAGTCCACTCATTAATTAAATGGGCCTAATGGGCCATTGAAAGTATATGGCTACAAGTTATTGGGCTTATTGAGTCCATCAGGTCTTGGCTAGTGTTGCATGGGCTTGATTAGTCCATTATCATTTCTTTTTTATTTATGTAGGTAATAATCTAGGTTTTCTTACAAGCTTATCATTAGCTTGACAAAATAAAGTTGTAAACCCTAAGTCAAAAAGGGTAAAACATCACGGTTTGTTTTATTTTGATGTATCAAATGAGATCTAGATTTGTTACAAGGTTGCATGTAAGTTATAAGCCCTAATATGAGCTTATGACTCACGGCTATATTAACTTATAGCTTATTAAGATAAGTCAAGACTTGTTTTATGGTTTCCTGTCATTATCAGAGTCCCAAAATGAGATCTAAGCTTTGTACAAACCTAGAAATCAATTATAAGTCCATACACATACATATATAGCTCACGGCTATACATTAGATTTTGGTATTTCCAAGAGGAGACTTTTAGATAGTTATGTGTTTATAATTATTTAAAAAGTCCAAACAAGATTATCTAGATTTATTATATGTTCCCAAGGTTATCATAACTCCCAAAATATAACATATAGCCCACGGCTATATTGTTTTCCCCCATATGTTCTTATAAGATTTTGTGTGCTTGTTACATTATTATTAAGTTAGGTTAAGGTCTTAATACAAAATCTAGGTTTAACATGGACATGCATGTTCATTAGAAATCCATCCAAGGACCTCCATAACCCACAACTATATTTTTACACATATAGTGTTTTGGTGATTTTTAGTAGTTCATTGTATGTAGATAAACACATATCCCATAATTTAAAACTTGTTACATAAATCATAGATGTACATGAAATTAAGCCGTGACCTTTAAGGCTATGGTTTTTCATGGTTTTGAGTTACAACAAGTTAACTTATGAGATTTATGATTATTAGTTAACCATAATCCCAAGAGTAAGGTTTATAACCCACGGCTACATTTAAATCCATAAAATGATTTACATGATTTTTATCAAGTTTAAGCCTAGAATAAAAATCATAGGCTTCTTATCAAAAGTTTTAAAACATGACTTATGGTACTCCCAAAATATTTCGTGACCTATATGGTCATGGTTTTATAAAATCTTGATTTTTAACAAGTTTGTTATATGTGTTTACTAGGTGGATGTTAATGCATGCAAGTAAAATTGAAGAAAGTATAAAGGGGTAATACCTTCTTGCTATAGTTACCAAGGAAGATCTATGGAACAAAGGAGATTCGTGAACAAGACTAGATGATGATGAAACCCTAATAATAAACCATGCCGTGACCTATATGGATTCGGCTAGGGTTTATTTGGGTGGATATGAAGATCAAGTTGGTAGAGATACTTCCAAATGATTAGTAGTAATGAAGAAGAAAACAATAACTAGTGAATTTGATATGTTCTTGGTGGTATCCGTATGATTGAGGGTGAAAGGGAGTTGAGAGAAAGTGAGATTTGATTGCATGTGGGAATGAAAAGGTGTATGTATGTTTCGGCTTAAAGGAGAGAGAGAGACAAGGCAAAGGGCATGATTTGCCTTGGTAAGAGTGTCTTTGCCAAGTGTAGGCTTTGTCACTACCAAGACACCTCTTTTCCTTCCACCTTGTATGTATGTCGTGTGAGGCTAACCAAGGGAAGAAGTGGGCTTGGGCTTGGGCTCGTGTTGGGTATAACACAAAAGGGAAAGTGATCTTGGGCTAGTCAAAGATGTGTAAGCATGCATATGGTATGCATACATACATACACGGCTACATATACATTGTGTAACAAGTTTTCCAAATTTGTTATGTGTTGTATACTCACATGATGGTTATATATTTTATTACTTGTTCTTCTAGTTTTAAGTACATGGTTTAAGTTATGTAGTTATTTACAACAAGGATGTAATGCAAAAGTATAAGTACACAATGGACATGTTCACACATTTTTATATGAATATAACACATGAGTGAATGTACTAGGATCATTGAGTAAAAATTTATTACATTTTTCTCATGGTAAAATCGTGGATTTTACAGCACCACCCCGTTATTTTGGCTTTGTCCTTAAAACTACTAAAAACATTGTTATCTTTTAAGTAAAAAGATATGGGTACTCGGCTTTGACGATGTCTTCTCGTTCCCAGTTGTACTTGGGGCCTCACTTTGAGTCCCAACGCAACTTGATCAACGGAATGCGGCTGCGTTTTAGCTTTTTAGTTGCTTTCTTCATTATTTCTACTTGCTCTTCTTTGTATTGGAGTTTGTCATCGATCTGAACTCCCTCCAAGGGCATGGCTAAGGGATCATCATCGTAACACTTTTTCAGATTCAACACATGAAAGGTGGAGTGTACCCGATTCAATTTTCGTGGTAGCTTCAAGCGGTAAGCCACTTCCCCGGCCTTAGCTATCACCTTGAAAGGACCTACATACCGTGGATTTAACTTTCCACGTTTCCTAAATCGTACAACCCCCTTCCATGGTGACACTTTGAGCATGACGCGATCTCCTACTTTGAACTGCATGGGTTTGTGTTTCTGGTCCGCGTAGCTCTTTTTTCTATCGCGAGCAGCTTGCATCCTTTTTTTTATAAGGACAATATTGTTAGTGGTCTCTTGAATCAGTTCGGGCCTAGTGAGTTGGAATTCGCCTACTTTTGCCCAACGCACAGGAGAGCGACATTTTCGTCCGTAGAGTGCTTCGAAAGGGTAGGCTTTGATGCTGGAGTGGTAACTATTGTTATAGGAGAACTCAACCAATGGTATATAATCAACCCAACCGTTACCAACATCGATCACACATGCCCTTAGCATGTCTTCCAAAGTCTGGATGGTCCGTTCGCTTTGACCGTCTGTTTGTGGATGGTAAGCAGTGCTCATATCTAGATTGATACCCAGGGCTCGTTAGGGAGCCCTCTAGAAGTTTGAAGTAAATCTACTTTCCCGATCACAGATTATTGAGACTGGTACTCCATGTTTGGTCACAACTTCGTTAAGGTAGATCCTTGCCAACTTTGATAGGGAATCAGTTTCTTTGATGGGTATGAAGTGAGCAGACTTGGTGAGTCGGTCGACTATCACCCAGATGGCATCATATCCGTGATACGATCTTGGGAGTTTGGCAACAAAGTCCATGGTGATATTTTCCCATTTTCATTCGGGTATCTCAGGCTGTACCAGTAAGACTGAGGCTCTTTGGTTCTCTATCTTGACACGTAAGCACGTCAAGCATTTCTGAACGTAAGTGGTGATGTCAGCCTTCATGTTTGGTCACCAGTATAATTTCCTCTTATCTTAATACATGTTTATCGATCCAGGATGTATAGAATACTTGTACTTATGTGACTCGTGCATGATTACGTCACTAAAATTCCCATAATGGGGTAGCCAACTTCTTCTATGTAAGCACAAGGTTCCATCCGCCCTTGGTTCCAATTTCTCCTTAGAGAGATCGGTTCGAAGCATTCCTCCAATGTCTTCTTTTTGGAGGTTTTCGAGTTTCTGGGCTTGAGTATGCGCTTCTAGAATTTGCTTAGGCAGGTTTAGATTGATGGTCATGACTAAGGCTCGAACCCTCATTGGTGGATCTTTATCCTTACGGCTTAATGCATCAGCAAGTACGTTTGCTTTACCTGGGTGGTATTTTATTTCACAGTCGTAGTCACTTAGCAATTCGATCCATCGACGTTGACTCATGTTCAGCTCTTTTTGATCCAGTATGTGTTGAAAACTCTTGTGGTCGGTATACACTGTACGCTTGGATCCATAAAGATAGTGCCTCCGAATTTTCAAGGCAAATAATACGGATCCAAGTTCTAGGTCATGTGTTGTGTGGTTCTTCTCATGCTTTTTTAATTTTCTAGAGGCATAGGCAATTACTTTCCTTCTTTACATCAATATTGCCCCCAGTCCCTTGTATGATGCATCACAATATACCTCAAAGTCATCATTACCCTCAAGCAAAGATAGGAGAGGCGCACTGCATAGATTTTTGTTTTATCAACTGGAAAGCTGATTCCTCCTTTTCTCCTCAAGTAAATTTTATTCCTTTCTGAGTGAGCTTGGTCGTTGGTTTGGCTATATTGGAGAAGTATTCGATGAATCTGCGGTAGTATCCGGCAAGGCCTAAAAATTGGCGGGTCTCTGTCGGTGATCTAGGAGATGCCCAACTCTTAACTGACTCAAGTTTTACAGGATCTACGTGGATACAATCACTGTCAATGACGTGACCTAGGAAGTGAACTCTAGATATCCAGAACTCACATTTGGAATATTTTGCATACAGATGCTCTTCCTTGAGTACTTTCAATACTTGTGCCAGGTGCTCCGCGTGGTCTTGTTTGTTCTTGGAGTAGACAAGTATATCATCGATGAAAACTATCACGAACTTATCCAGATAAGGTCTACACACCCGGTTCATGAGGTCCATGAATATTGTTAGTGCGTTTGTCAACCCAAAAGGCATAACTCGGAATTCGAAATGACCGTAACGAGTTCTGAAAGCTGTCTTAGGAATATCCTCTTTCCGGAATCTCAGTTGGTGATATCGAGATCTTAGATCAATCTTAGAATACATACTCGATCCTTGGAGTTGATCGAATAAGTCGTCGATGCGAGGTAATGGATAACGATTCTTTACCGTTAGTTTATTCAATTCCTGGTAATCGATACACATCCGAAAAGAGCCATCTCTCTTCTTGACAAATAGAACAGGGGCTCCCCACGGAGAGAAGCTAGGCCTAATGAATCCTTTTTCTGATATTTCCTGGATTTGTTTAGTTGATTCCTTCAATTTTGATGGTGCTAACCGGTAGGGGGCCTTAGCTACAGGTGCAGCCCCAGGGATTAAATCTATTTGGAATTATACCTACCGAACTGGTGGCATGCCTGGCAGCTCATCAGGAAAAACTTCAGGGAAATCACGGATAATTGGTATGTCCTCAATACGTTTCTCCTCAGGTTTGTCTTCCTCATTGATCTTGGAAAGGTGGGCTAGGAAAATGAAGCATCCTCTTACCAAATATTTCTGGACTTTGGTGCAAGAGGTGACACTAAGCCTAGTGTTGATTATGTCTGGGTTACCATCCCCTTGTATAATCAAGGTTTCATTTCCCCAAGGTATGCGAACCAATTTTTCATCACACACTATAACCACACGGTATTTTGCTAGCTAATCCATGCCGATAATGACATCGAAGCTACCAAGGTTTACTGGGATGAGATCAATGTTGAACAGGTGATTGGAAATATTTAAGGTACAACCTCGAATGATGGTGTTCACGGTCACAACTTTTCCGTCAACTAGTTCTACATCATAGTGGGGGTCTAAAACTGATGGGGTAACTTCCAATATATCACTAAATTCAGTAGATATAAAACTTCAGTATGCCCCAGTATCAAATAAGACACATGCATATCTTTGGTTTAGTAGAAACGTACCGGTGACGATGTTGGAATCCGGGTTGGCTTGGGCATTGCCAACCATGTACACTCGTGATGAAGTTCCCTCTTTGTCTTTTTTCTGGTTGGCTAACTTGTGACAATCTGGTCTCACATGTCTAGGGGCTCCACATTTGTAACACACTACAGTTCTCCTTGGTCCACTGTTGCTTCCACCTATGGGGTTTCGGTTTCCATGTTGTCTACTCCCGCTCCCACTGACATTGGATCCGCCTTTGCTGTTGTTCTCGGGGTTGCTGTTAAGTTGAGCCGGGGTAACAGCACTGGCTTGACAATCACGAGCAAAGTGGCTTTGTTGACCACATTTGTAGCATCCATGACACTGGCCTCCAACAACATGGTGATATTTTCATTTTGGACATTTTGGCTTGGAGCCTGAGTAGTTCTTGGTGCTGGCTGTGGGAGTATTACCAAAAACTTGCCCAACGTCCTGTCTTTGGGAGGCTGTTGATGCTGGCTACGAGAGCTTTCATCCGATTTCCTCTTGTTCTCTGTTTGCCTTTCCGGCAGGTTACGGGCTCGTCTATTGATTAGTTCTGTGACAATCCATCAATTTATGGTTGATATTTTATTCTCAATTATTATTTGAAAATATTATTTTAATGTTATATTATGAACTCACTTATTTTTGGGAAGTAATTTGGATTTACGTATTGAAGTAGCATCGACTACGTCTAAACCGGAGGATTCAACGTTACGTGCTTACATTTACATACACCGTCTTTGATGACAGTCCGACATTTCAGAAAATAAATTTATCCGTGAATATTATTTTGGAGTTTTAAATTTGTGTTGGTTCATAAACTCACAAATTTACGAGAAGAGATTAGGACTTACGATTTTAATTTAACGTCCTTTACGACTAAACCGGAAACCTTAGGATTACGTATTTACGTTTTCGAACTCCATTTTTGATGAGACAATTTTTATTAGATTCGTTTTGTGCCGTTGATTTATAATTTATAAAAGCGTTTTTCGTAAAACGACCCGAGGGAACGCAAATCGAGGAAACTAGAATCGAGGAGTACCCGTAAATAATTGGAGATGAGACAAAAACAAGTTTTGCCCCACCCCCACACATGGGATGGCCACATTGTGACACCACATTAACCTTGTGTCAAGTCTTACACAAGTTGCTTACACATGTTAAGTAAGCTTAACTTGTAAGCTTTTACACCTCAAAAACCACTAGCTAAAACCATTATACACATTCAACACATGCAAACCACCTCAAAATCCTCTCATCTCTCTCTCTTAGTTCGTCCCATATCACCCCAAAAACACCCATTTTGATCAATTTTAACCATAAAATCATGTGTTATTCACACATATGATGAGGCCCTTTTGAAGCTCTATAGATTGGTGGTTTTAAAATCCAAGGAGAAGATTTGGTGATGTTCAAGGGCTGATTTTCCACAAGGTGTTCTTGCAGAATGGTGGTCTTGAAGATGGTCTTGGTTATTCACAAATTTCTCCATCAAAATCCATGTCCAAATCACAACCTACATCAACTTGGTGGTATAAAGATTGTCCTCCTCATCCTCTTGTTATTTTGATTATGTAATCTTGTATTTCTTTTACTTATGTATATGTATATGATGATGAATGATGATTAAAAATGTTATGTGGGGATTTGGTGTTGATAGATTGGATAAACATGGGTAAAAAGATGGACAAACTATATGTAAAATGGGTAAATCTTGTTTAAATTGTTGGCTGTATAAAACAGTAAAGAATCATATGATGAACTGATAAAAATGGCATAGATTAATAGATATACAGTAAGTAATATGTCTTGTACACATGTGAGAGTTGGCCATGCAATGGAATCATTGTAATGAGTGAGATATGATCAAAACAAGTTTAGAGTACAAATCTGAGTTCACTGTTTTGGACGATTTTTAGAAAATACTTAGAGGCTGATTCAACAGTAGCTATAGGAGAGTTAAATGGAGAACATATCATTTAGTTTATGTCATAAAAATTTGAGCTTCTATCTCCATATAGAACTCTAGATATGGCAGTTTTGGTGAACATGAAAATAAAAATCAGATTTTGGAAATTAAAGTATAATAGTATTATATAAGCACTCAACTAAAAATAGTATAAAATGTGAATTAAAACCCACTAACTTATATAATACATTTATATAAATATGTATAAGGATAAATAAGTGTACAATTTATAAAAATGGTAGTTTGATTAGTTATATAAGTTATAAAACTATAAACATGATTTTTACGACTTTTTTGGCTATTACCGTAAATTAACGTTTTTGTTAAATAAAACTTAGACGGTTGGACCCGTCTAATGTAAACTTTTATAAACTCATATACTGATATATAAACATATATAACAAGTAAAAACCGATAAAACCCGAACTATATAACATACGGACATTAACGGGCTAAGTTAACGTTATTGAACAAATAATACAACAAAATGGACTAATACACTTATAAACTTATTTATTGGGCTTAACCCATTTGGGCCCAACATGTAAAATGTAAATACTGATAATACAAGTATAAAATGGATTAATACAAGTTAAAGAACTTATAATGAGTTTATTGGACATAAAATATGTAAATAGGTAAAACTAGTAAACTAGTATAAAAGTTACCGACACACAACACTAAAAGGAGTAAAAGAGAATATGTAAACCCACTTGATCATCATATATATAAAATCATCATATGTATACATAATTGTTATTTTTATAAAGTCATTGGACATGAGTCTAAGACGAGTATTATTTGTCTAGGTTTCCGTGATTGAAACACGTACCGTACATCCGAATTGCCGATAACCCGCCTTCCCACATCAAAGTGAGTTCATAGCCTCGCACTCTTTTAAATGTTTTTATGAAATGTTTTATAAACCCGCGAGGGAGATAATATGTTAGTTTTTACAAAATAGGACACCATTTGTCCCGATTGTTTGTTTATTGATTTGGACCCGAATGATTGTATGACCCGATTGTATGACCCGATAAATGATTAAAGGACCCGATAGATGAAATAAAATGGATTATTAAAGTTAGGTTATGTCACTAAAAGTCCCATTAGCATGAATTGTGAACTACCGGGATTTGGTAGACGCTTATGCATATAATAGTACTATTTGGGGACGATCACCCCAGTTCGCGCCTTGACGGTTGATCCCCGTCGTGCCACATTGATTGGTAAGCGAATTTATGTATGAGTAGATTACATAGCGTGACCTTTGTGATGACACGCTAATTTAGATGGGCAAATTGAGTTTCGGTCTAGCTACCCGTTGTTTGTTTTAGTAAGGTAACAATGTCATGCGGCTTATAATAAACCAATTAACGAAATACTGCTTTAAGCATTAAATTACGATATATTGCCTGACTAGCAATACGGGGTCTTACTATTGATATTATGTTCGTGTTTTGGTTTTCATAACCATAATCATATAACGGTTTTTATTTAAGTTTATACAACGTCATAAGACGTATTGTATGATGTTTTTACGACATTGGCTCGTATAATGATTTTTAAGGCACATGTCGATATTATGATTTTGATAAGGATTTGTATAAAATGACTTTGGCTATTTTATGGCCTATTACAAAGATTTGTACAAAATGATTTTCGGTAATAATTATATACCGATGTTATGTTGATGGATTTTATTAAACTCTATGAATTCACTCTGCGTTATCGCTGACCTTTTCTTTTAACATGTTTTATCTCATGTACTTGAAGGTAATTCTCGGGAAGACAACAAGAATTCATGGCCCGCACCTAAATACTTATTTCCATTCAAATGCTTTGTAAAACCTGTATTAAATACAATGACTTGGGACCTATGTAAATTTGATATTTATGAATGGAAATGCTTTATTATTAAACGACGCGATTTTTATGCGTTGTCTATGATGTGAGTAATGTGCTATCCCGTAACACCAACTAGTCTTACGCTGTATTGAGTTGTATAAATTTGGGGGTGTTATAGTTTGGTACCAGAGCTCTCGTTATAGAGAACGAAAGATTTTTAAAACCAAAGGTTTTGAATAAAACGTTTCAAAATCTTTTAACTATAAACATTTTTCTAAAAATGTCTAAAAATCTTTTGACTATAACGGTGCCGAAGAATTCCCGAGTTACCGACAAGACCAGACGGAGAAGTGTTATTTTAATATATATAACTTGGATTAAATATATATATATATATATGATGTAATTTTATTACATGATTGTTTAATGATTATTTTGATATTTATACGAGGTATTTATACGACGCAGATTGTCACAAGGAACCCTAAATCCCCTAGTAAATTAATCGATGCTATTCTCGTAGGAATTCTAGCCATCCTAGATCTAAACCAAGTTGTGGATGTTTGTAATCCCAACAAAATGGTTGATATTCGTAGAACTGTTGGTATTAGTTAATTAAGATCTTGAAGAAGAATTGGCAAGATTAAATCTGATATCGATGTCATGACGATCTTTCCTTATAGAGTGGAGTTTGACAAAACGTTACCGCCTAGAAAGATGTCATCTGACTCGTTGTCATCCAATTCTTAAATTGAAATCGAAAGGGTGAATGTTGCACTTGAGGCTGTCGTTGGAACCATTACCCAAAAGCCTCATGCCACTAGTACCTTTCCGAGAAATCTGATTGAATGTGTGAGTCATCGCATGCTAGTGACTCATTTGATAATTGTTGTTGTAAGAGCTATAGGATTGGAATTAAGTGTTGATCATATCGAGCTTTTATTGCCCTTTTAAGATCTAAGAATAAGGTTGAATGTATTGGAGAATGATGTAGGATATCGCATTGAGTATAAGTTGATTAAAACTTGAATGAAGTAAAAAATTTAACTTGTATGGAATATGAGATTGTTAAGAGGAATTCGTTAAGTCCTATGATTGAATTATAAGGTTTTAATTGATTGTTGATTCGTTTTAATGGTTGTTCCTAGGCCATTGTCCAATAATGAGGATGCCTAGTGTCCAGGGAATAAATTGAAGAAATCTTCTTCTGAATTGGGACCAATGGATCTTCTGGGACATGTGGAACACCTAATGACTCTTGTAGATTAGTATTCATTGTGGTATCTTTTAAAAATCCCTAACTTAACAGAGACATCAGTTGGTAGGATGAGTTCTGAGAATTGTATGACATAGTGACATGTAATGTGTTACGGTACAATTTTGACTTGTTTGTGATTAATGAAAAAGACTACATTTGATTGCTAAATCCTACATGTATCGATGTTATCTATCTTTTATTGCTTCTTCCTAATGCTCGCATTAGTTATGCAACCATTGAACAAGTACTCATCTTGATTTGAGTTACGTTGTGGATTATTCTTTTTGAGTGCCATCGAGATCATGAACCTCATGATTATTTGGCTAAAGCTCATTTCCTATTATATTGTAGTTAGTTCTTGGTGAACAACTTTTCATCACTCTTTTGCAGATCACTCATTATATTTATAAGTTAAAACAGTATTCCTTGAGAAAAATTGAATTCTCATCACTAAAAGGATTATTCAAAATGAGATTTATAAGTAATCGTTATCAAATGAAGTTGTTTATGAAACACCTTGGAAAACTTAATTGTTTTCATAACAAAGAAAATCTTTGTAAATTTATTTTTGATTCTCATTTAAGAATTAAGCATGAAAATGTTTTTATTATAAACATGATGATGAATTTTTGACGAACTGAGTATTGCATCATAAATCTTGAAATTGTATATAGTTGCGCGCCTACATACAATTTGGAATGGACCATGCAAGGCTGATTAGTAGTCACCATAAAACTAATGAATAAACACTACATTTTCTTTGAAGATTGTGAAAGATTAAATTTTATGAGATCTGCAAGAAGTGAAAAATAGGGACATAATGTTAGGGACACCTACATATGTGCCTGTAGCATTTATTCTTCTGAGTCGAATTTACTCATCTGTGGAAATTGTCTTATTTGACAATTGACAATTCCCTCTTTGTTCAATTCTCCCGTGGTGAGATTTTTAGGAAAAGTATCTGATTACCGAGTGTTGATACCCGACTGGATGTATCGACGTTCCTATCATTTCTTTTGATTTGATTTCATTTGAATGACCTGGGTAACGATCCGAGGAGCTTTCGAATGCGTACTCAAATTATGAAAACATGGGATAGACTCATATTCGTTAATGTTTTCATCTGTATCTGATTTGAAATTCTCTCGCGTAGATTATGCGTTGACCTTACTCTTTTAATGGTAGTTGTGTCTCCATATATCCTTGAATTTGGGAAGGATTATGAGTTATTATTAGTCTTTTGAGAAGTTCACATCTTATCGACGACAATGAAACTAGAAAGTTGATAGTGCCAGTAGAATGGATTGATTGATTATGACATGACGACATTGTCTTAATTGATGGGAACTCGAGTAGAAATCCCCTAAAAGATAAGATGTTGATTATCAAAAGTGATCTTAATAATTCTTGGTGGATGACGATATCCTGTATTTAAACTTAAAATTATACCGTGAATGGTTGTGAATTAGTCATAGATATTATAATCTAGAAAGAATCTAATATGAATTTATTAAAAGATATTTCTGTTATTTGAAACTTTAGGAAGTATTTGTTGGTAAATTACCTAGACTTTTGCCATTAAGGCAAGTTGAAATTGGTATTGATTATATTCCTGGTGCTGCATTTGTGGCATTTGCACAATACGTCAGCACCATCTGAATTAAAAGAATTACCGTACAACTGAGAGAGTTGTCGGAGTAAGCTTTTATTCTACCAAGCCCGTCATCATGAAGAGCTATGGTGTTATCATTCCTTATATTTATAGATTACTGTGAACTAAGTAAATTGACAATCGAAAACGATATCCATAACTCGAAATGGAAGATTTGTTCGATCATTTACAAGGTTCTAGCGTATGTTATAAATATTTGATCCACGGCATGGTTATTATCAACTTCGCGTCCGCGAAGAAGATTATGTATTCTAATCACTACATCCAGA
Source organism: Glebionis coronaria (assembly GCA_025667525.1). Taxonomy (NCBI): domain Eukaryota; kingdom Viridiplantae; phylum Streptophyta; class Magnoliopsida; order Asterales; family Asteraceae; genus Glebionis; species Glebionis coronaria. The sequence continues at coordinate 71,689 of JANFOE010001063.1, read as the reverse complement.
ACTTGTAATGAACATTATGAGTTTCACGAGATGTCGTTTGAATTGATCAATGCACATGTAGTATTCATAAATTTGGTGAATCACGTGTGTAGGCTGTAATATGATAAATTCATGCTCGTGATAATTAAGGACCATTTGTTTGTTTATAAGAATAAGAATGAGTTAATATTATTTATAGATTTCCCTAAATTGGCCGAACAATGAAAACATGTACCTTGAATAATTAACATGTGATTTAAGACTTAATCCTTTATATTAAATGACCGTTTGATTAATGATGGTAAGATATATATATATATTGACTCTTTAAAAATTAGAGCCATTTGAAACTTTGGGTTTTATCAAAAAGAAAATGGAAATGTGTTTTGACAAATGTTTTAACAAAGGATTTTAAGGGATCATTCCCTTATAACCAAAACATTTAACTAAACTCCTGTTTAGGGGTAAATGTTTTTGCATACCTTAAGACAACCTAAGTGGAATTGAAGAAAACATTTAAACCATGACTTGAAATTTGAAACGACAATTTACGCTTTTCAACTAAGAAAATTTTGACCAAAGTATGACCAAAAATTTTTCAAACATTTACAGATCTTATTAAATATTTTAATTATTTTCGATAAATCAACAAAAATCTTGTTAATTAAATCCAAATTTATTTGGAACATCTTTATAATTGGTCAAACTAAAAAATTTAAACTTTTAACGTTTACGTTTCATAAAAACTTAATATTTATTATTAATTTACTTGTAATAATTATCGATACTTTAAACGCTGGATTGAGAAAAACTGATAAAGATGATAGATGAGATGAAACAAAAACTTAGAAAATATGAAGAAAGAAATTATGAGTGAATTTTGTTCATGATAATTATATCATCAGGAAAGGTGAATGTAGATATCGACACATAATATAGAAAGGATAAAGAATCAATTAGGACATGTTCCTTAATAATGAAGGTGCAAAATAAATTGCCGAACAATATAAAAAAATAAACGATGTTTGTAAAAAGGATAATATAGATAATAAAAGGGGTTCGCGTCTAATGTAAAGCATTAAAATTGAGAAGCCGATAGCGTTAAATGTATAACAGGCCACTTGTGATTGTCTAAATATGGAGGATTGTGAGATATAGTTATTTTGGAATCTGTAAGTATAAGTATTCTATTCTTGTCATTTCTGATTGAATGTATCATTACCAGAAGAAGTTGAACTAATGGCAAATTATGAAGGCAGAGATCGCCTCATACGTTAGTAAACATCTAGCTATTGCAAAGATCATCATCTGAATTTGATTCGATTTGGGTCATCGTCGACAGACTGACCAAATCTACTAATATCTTTCATGTTATGATTAGATTCTTGATGAAGAAATTAACTCTTTTGTATTTAAAGGAGTTGTGTAAAAATGGTGTGCCTGTATCGATCATCTCTATCAAGATCCTCGCTCGCATCGAATTTCTAGAGATTTGCTCAGAAGTCATTGAGAACGAATCTTGATGAGGGTACTCTTTACCACCCCAAATCGAAGGGACGAGGTAAAGTAACGATGCAAAATACTATAAGTAGTGTTCTATGTTTGAATGATTGACCTTTGTTAATAGACCGTATAATCGTTTTCCTTTAGAGAGATTGTCATTGATAATTATCATGTTAGGATCGAGATTGAATCTTGTTAAGATTTAAATAATAGAGCATCTGTAAGCAGGAGTTGAGATGAAGACATCCGACATACACCCATTGTGAGTTGGACATGTCTTTTAGGTTTAAGGTTTCTTATGATGGTGAACCTAACCTTACAAAATACCCGACCCGCGAGATCTGAAATGATTGTTGAAATTAGGATCTGATTATTGACTGCCGGTAGTGGGCAAGAGGCTATGTGAATATGAAATGTAGATCTTGAAGTGCCAGATGGGTAGCGAAGTTATGCCAAAAATTTTAACCTTGGAGAAATGAATTAATGATCTGACAAATCATGGGATATAAGTCCCCGTTGTATGGGACCATTGAGATGATGTAAAAGATTGGTTTGAAAGGCATATAAGCTGGATCTACCCTAGGACTTCAAGAGCTGCGTGAATTATGTATCGTATATCGAACTTGATAAAATGCCTATCAAGTGAAAATCTGACTATTCCTTAATGAAATTTAGATCGGCGAAAAGTTGCATTCATCAAAAACCCGTGAACATCACAGATAGAGAAAGTAAGTCAACGTTAAGCCTAATCTTATTCCAGTAATTGTGTTTGATGAAACTCGCGTATTGTAATGAATTACACTTGTGAGAAAAGACCGAATGTGGAGGAAATACCCACATGGCTTTATCTCTATAAGAAGCGAGTAGTAAGATGATCTTTGAGGACAAAGATCCTGTTTAGGGGTAAATGCTGTGACAATCCGTCAATTTATGGTTGATATTTTATTCTCAATTATTATTTGAAAATATTATTTTAATGTTATATTATGAACTCACTTATTTTTGGGAAGTAATTTGGATTTACGTCTTGAAGTAGCATCGACTACGTCTAAACCGGAGGATTCAACGTTACGTGCTTACGTTTACATACACCGTCTTTGATGACAGTCCGACATTTCAGAAAATAAATTTATCCGTGAATATTATTTTGGAGTTTTAAATTTTTGTTGGTTCATAAACTCACAAATTTACGAGAAGAGATTAGGACTTACGATTTTAATTTAACGTCCTTTACGACTAAACCGGAAACCTTAGGATTACGTATTTACGTTTTCGAACTCCGTTTTTGATGAGACAATTTTTATTAGATTCGTTTTGTGCCGTTGATTTATAATTTATAAAAACGTTTTTCGTAAAATGACCCGAGGGCACGCAAATCAAGGAAACTAGAATCGAGGAGTACCCGTAAATAATTGGGGATGAGACATAAACAAGTTTTGCCCCACCCCCACACATGGGATGGCCACATTGTGAAACCACATTAACCTTGTGTCAAGTCTTACACAAGTTGCTTACACATGTTAAGTAAGCTTAACTTGTAAGCTTTTACACCTCAAAAACCACTAGCTAAAACCATTATACACATTCAACACATGCAAACCACCTCAAAATCCTCTCATCTCTCTCTCTCTTAGTTCGTCCCATATCACCCCAAAAACACCCATTTTGATCAATTTTAACCATGAAATCATGTGTTATTCACACATATGATGAGGCCCTTTTGAAGCTCTATAGATTGGTGGTGATTTTAACATCCAAGGAGAAGATTTGGTGATGTTCAAGGGCTGATTTTCCACAAGGAGTTCTTGCAGAATGGTGGTCTTGAAGATGGTCTTGGTTATTCACAAATTTCTCCATCAAAATCCATGTCCAAATCACAACCTACATCAACTTGGTGGTATAAAGATTGTCCTCCTCATCCTCTTGTTATTTTGATTATGTAATCTTGTATTTGTTTTACTTATGTATATGTATATGATGATGAATGATGATTAAAAATGTTATGTGTGGATTTGGTGTTGATAGATTGGATAAACATGGGTAAAAAGATGGACAAACTACATGTAAAATGGGTAAATCTTGTTTAAATTGTTGGTTGTATAAAACAGTAAAGAATCATATGATGAACTGATTAAAATGGCATAGATTAATAGATATACAGTAAGTAATATGTCTTGTACACATGTGAGAGTTGGCCATGCAATGGAATCATTGTAATGAGTGAGATATGATCAAAACAAGTTTAGAGTACAAATCTGAGTTCACTGATTTGGACGATTTTTAGAAAATACTTAGAGGCTGATTCAACAGTAGCTATAGTAGAGTTAAATGGAGAACATATCATCTAGTTTATGTCATAAAAATTTGAGCTTCTATCTCCATATAGAACTCTAGATATGGCAGTTTTGGTGAACATGAAAATAAAAATCAGATTTTGGAAATTAAAGTATAATAGTATTATATAAGCACTCAACTAAAAATAGTATAAAATGTGAATTAAAACCCACTAACTTATATAATACATTTATATAAATATGTATCAGGATAAATAAGTTTACATTTTATAAAAATGGTAGTTTGATAAGTTTTATAAGTTATAAAACTATAAACATGATTTTTACGACTTTTTCGGCTATTACCGTAAAATTAACGTTTTTGTTAAATAAAACTTAGACGGTTGGACCCGTCTAATATAAACTTTAATAAACTCATATACTGATATATAAACATATATAACAAGTAAAAACCGATAAAATCCGAACTATATAACATACGGACATTAACGGGCTAAGTTAACGTTATTGAACTAATAATACAACAAAATGGACTAAAACACTTATAAACTTATTTATTGGGCTTAACCATTTGGGCCCAACATGTAAAATGTAAATACTGATAATAAAAGTATAAAATGGATTAATACAAGTTAAAGAACTTATAATGAGTTTATTGGACATAAAATATGTAAATAGGTAAAACTAGTAAACTAGTATAAAAGTTACCGACACACAACACTAAAACGAGTAAAAGAGAATATGTAAACCCACTTGATCATCATATATATAAAATCATCATATGTATACATAATTGTTATTTTTATAAAGTCATTGGACATGAGTCTAAGACGAGTATTATTTGTCTAGGTTTCCGTGATTGAAGCACGTACCGTACATCCGAATTGTCGATAACCTGCCTTCCCACATCAACATGAGTTCATAGCCTCTCACTCTTTTAAATGTTTTTATGAAATGTTTTATAAACCCACGAGGGAGATAACATGTTAGTTTTTATAAAATAGGACACCATTTGTCCCGATTGTTTGTTTATTGATTTGGACCCGAATGATTGTATGACCTGATTGTATGACCCGATTGTATGACCCGATAAATGATTAAAGGACCCGATAGATGAAATAAAATGGATTATTAAAGTTAGGTTATGTCACTAAAAGTCCCATTAGCATGAATTGTGAACTACCGGGATTTGGTAGACGCTTATGCATATAATAGTACTATTTGGGGACGATCACCCCAGTTCGCGCCTTGACGGTTGATCCCCGTCGTGCCACATTGATTGGTAAGCGAATTTATGTATGAGAAGATTAAATAGCATGACCTTTGTGATGACACGCTAATTTAGATGGGCAAATTGAGTTTCGGGCTAGCTACCCGTTGTTTGTTTTAGTAAGGTAACAATGTCATGCGGCTTATAATAATCCAATTAACGAAATACTGCTTTAAGCATTAAATTACGATATATTGCCTGACTAGCAATACGGGGTCTTACTATTGATATTATGTTCGTGTTTTGGTTTTCATAACCATAATCATATAACGGTTTTTATTTAAGTTTATACAACGTCATAAGACGTATTGTATGATGTTTTTACGACATTGGCTCGTATAATGATTTTTAAGGCAAATGCCAATATTATGATTTTGATAAGGATTTGTATAAAATGACTTTGGCTATTTTATGGCCTATTACAAAGATTTGTACAAAATGATTTTCGGTAATAATTATATACCGATGTTATGTTGATGGATTTTATTAAACTCTATGAATTCACTCGGCGTTATCGCTGACCTTTTCTTTTAACATGTTTTATCTCAGGTACTTGAAGGTAATTCTCGAGAAGACAACAAGAATTCATGGCCCGCACCTAAATACTTATTTCCATTCAAATGCTTTGTAAAACCTGTATTAAATACAATGACTTGGGACCTATGTAAATTTGATATTTATGAATGGAAATGCTTTATTATTAAACGACGCGATTTTTATGCGTTGTCTATGATGTGAGTAATGTGCTATCCTATAACACCAACTAGTCTTCCGCTGTATTGAGTTGTATAAATTTGGGGGTGTTACAAGTTCAGTGGCAAACTCCATAGCACCTTCCACAGTAGTGGGTCGTGATGTAAGCACGCTATCATGAATAGCATCAGGAAGTCCACTGACATACTTCTCAATCTTCTATTCCTTTTGAGGGAACATTCTGGTACACATTAGGATTAGCTCTTGGAATCTTTGATTGTACCACATGATGTCATTGTTCCTGCACTTTAGATCCCACAGTTCAATCTCCAACTTCTTCATTTCTCCTCTTGGGCAATACTTTTCAGTCATCCGTTCCTTAAGGTTGGCCCAGGTGAGAGTATAATCAGCATCGTGTCCAAGAGTAGCAACTACAGAGTTCCACCAGGTAAGAGCAGTCTCAAGTAACGTACAGGTGACGAATTTGACCTTATTCTCATTGGTACAGTCACTGATACGGAATATCGTTTCCAACCTTTCGAACCATTGCATTAGGTCCATCGCTCCTTCCTTTCCTCGGTAGTATGAGGGCTTGCATTTTAGGAAGTCGGGGTAAGAGCAACCCCTGTTGGCGTGGTTTATGTGTGCATTGAGGTTTTGACCATTATTCATATTCCGGTCGGCTTCTCTAGTTGCTATGGCGGTTGTGATGCCCTCATTTATCATCTCCCTGAGTTGGGTAGTGGTGACATTTTTAGTAGCCTCAGCATGGTTGGTGTTGGTAGCATTTGAGGTGGTGGCATCATTGGGATTTGATCGAGTAATCTCAATTTGTCTATAGTCATACACAAAATGAGGTCATTAGTTTAAGGGTTAGTACAGTCTTTATACTAATTGCACGAAGAAATTTCATGCATAGATTTCATAACAAATTGGATAACCTGTCAAGATTTCATAATATAATACATTGCATAACAGATATAACATAAGAAAATGATTACATGCAAATTTCCACAAGGAATTAAACATTCATCGCGCATAGCAAATCCGAGACAAAGGCTTAATTGGCCTTGTCCTGGGTAGTGGTACAGATTATCTTAAGTACATCATATCCAAAAACATATGTTCGAAAGAAGAGTACAGTACAAAGATGGATCACAACAGCTAGAAAAATAAAGTACAAAAAGTCCTATACCATGATAGCTAGTGTACAACCCATAAGCTTATCATGATGCACAAGAAATCTAGTACATCTACTCTACTCCTGCCTAGCTGGTCTGCTGGATGAGGCTGGTGCTGGTGGGGCTGGTGAAGCTGCAGATGCTCTCTTGGTACTCCGCAAAGCCTGAACTGTCAAACGGGTCTCTTTGAGCAGGCGGAGTGCAGTCAGTAGATGAGATCGGAGTCTGTCAACAGCTTCGCGAAGATAGGCAACCTCAACAGTCACTCCCAAAAGATTTTTATTAAGTTATAGTCCAGTTTTAAATAAAATAAAAAATATTTAAATTTTATCTTTTAAATTTTATTTAAAAATTTATCTGGTTCTCTATAACTATTGCTCTGATACCATTCTTTGTGACACCCCGGGTTGGGTCAATTACAGCGGAAATAAAGTTTGGAATGTCACAGGGGTGTATCGATAGCAAATAGCACATAGAGAACATGATAAAGGATTATCCATCATATATATATTACATGAACAGTGTAAAAATTTAATAAAAAATTGTTTAAACATGACAAAAGTAAATTGTTCGTTTTTCCCCAGTAGAAACCCCTGATCAGTCCTACAATGCAGGCTAATATGATGCTTGTGTCCATGCACACACCACGTAATAGCTTCATTTTCCTGAGAAAAACATGCTTAGAGGGTCAACATAAAGTTGGTGACTTTACAGGTTTAATAAAATAAGTTTGGACATAAATGAATCATGATAGTAGTGATGCACATAGCATCCATACTAAAAGGTAATTATATTCCCTATTGCTCAATACTAAAGCTTAACTTTCCATAGTCCTCAACAAATGAGGACCCGGGGCCTTACAAAAAGGTGCCAAATCCAGTTCCAACATGGTATACATATGTTGTCCTGGCCAAGGCACAGTGAGAACTACTCACCCTGATGGGGATCATCAATCCCAAATACATCTATTTATAACATTCGGGCAATTATAATGATTTAACAGTTTTTACAATAGGCAATCATAATCAAAGTTTATCAATAATTTATAAGGGGCTGTAAACTCACCTTGGAGTTTTGTAAAGGCTGTGCAAATATAAAGGAAATCCAAATAATGCTACGTCACGGTCTACTGCCTAATTAAATAGTACAGTCTTAATAAATAATATAAGAAAACGTATGCGTATGCTTATACCAATTTTAATCAGTTTATTAATACTAAAGTAATTACTTAAATGACTGTAGTACAAGTATTAATAATATTCATTTGAACTTGTAATTAAGTTTCCCGTTTATGTAAAATAAAATATTTTACTTATAGTTTTTGTAAAAAAACGTACTTGTATTCAATTTATTTAACATTTATATTAATTCGTTTCATAAAAGTATATAAGTATATGTATTTTGTTTACCCTTATACATATAGTTTATATATTTTATCTTATAAAGTAAAATTTAAATATTTTATTTTGTAAAATAGAATATAAATATTTTATTTGGTTTAAAAGTTCCCAAAATTTTCCAAACATTTATAAAATAACTATAAGTTACAAGTTTAATAATTTATAATTTAAATCCTTATGGTTTAGGGTTTATTTAAGTTTTACTAAATTAAAATAGAATTAGGGTTAGGGCTAGTTTAATTTTTAAGTCCAATCATTAATTAAATGGGCCTAATGGGCCATTGAAAGTATATGGCTACAAGGTATTGGGCTTATTAAGTCCATTAGGTCTTGGCTAGTGTTGCATGGGCTTGATTAGTCCATTATCATTTCTTTTTTATTTATGTAGGTAATAATCTAGGTTTTCTTACAAGCTTATCATTAGCTTGACAAAATAAAGTTGTAAGCCCTAAGTCAAAAAGGGTAAAACATCACGGTTTGTTTTATTTTGATGTATCAATTGAGATATAGATTTGTTACAAGGTTGCATGTAAGTTATAAGCCCTAATATGAGCTTATGACTCACGGCTATATTAACTTATAGCTTATTAAGATAAGTCAAGACTTGTTTTATGGTTTCATGTAATTATCAGAGTCCCAAAATGAGATCCAAACAAGATTATCTAGATTTATTATATGTTCCCAAGGTTATCATAACTCCCAAAATATAACATATAGCCCACGGCTATATTGTTTTCCCCCATATGTTCTTATAAGATTTTGTGTGCTTGTTACATTATTATTAAGTTAGGTTAAGGTATTAATACAAAATCTAGGTTTAACATGGACATGCATGTTCATTAGAAATCCATCCAAGGACCTCCATAACCCACAACTATATTTTTACACATATAGTGTTTTGGTGATTTTTAGTAGTTCATTGTATGTAGATAAACACATATCCCATTATTTAAAACTTGTTACATAAATCATAGATGTACATGAAATTAAGCCGTGACCTTTAAGGCTATGGTTTTTCATGGTTTTGAGTTACAACAAGTTAGCTTATGAGATTTATGATTATTAGTTAACCATAATCCCAAGAGTAAGGTTTATAACCCACGGCTACATTTAAATCCATAAAATTATTCACATGATTTTTATCAAGTTTAAGCCTAGAATAAAAATCATAGGCTTCTTATAAAAAGTTTTCAAACATGACTTATGGTATTCCCAAAATATGTCGTGACCTATATGGTCATGGTTTTATCAAATCTTGATTTTTAACAAGTTTGTTATATGTGTTTACTAGGTGGATGTTAATGCATGCAAGTAAAATTGAAGAAAGTATAAAGGGGTAATACCTTCTTGCTATAGTTACCAAGGAAGATCTATGGAACAAAGGAGATTCGTGAACAAGACTAGATGATGATGAAACCCTAATAATAAACCAAGCCGTGACCTATATGGATTCGGCTAGGGTTTATTTGGGTGGATATGAAGATCAAGTTGGTAGAGATACTTCCAAATGATTAGTAGTAATGAAGAAGAAAACAATAACTAGTGAAGTTGATATGTTCTTGGTGGTATCCGTATGATTGAGGGTGAAAGGGAGTTGAGAGAAAGTGAGATTTGATTGCATGTGGGAATGGAAAGGTGTATGTGTCTTTCGGCTTAAAGGAGAGAGAGAGACAAGGAAAAGGGCATGATTTGCCTTGGAAAGAGTGTCTTTGCCAAGTGTAGGCTTTGTCACTACCAAGACACCTCTTCTCCTTCCACCTTTTATGTATGTCGTGTGAGGCTAACCAAGGGAAGAAGTGGGCTTGGGCTTGGGCTTGTGTTGGGTATAACACAAAAGGGAAAGTGATCTTGGGCTAGTCAAAGATGTGTAAGCATGCATATGGTATGCATACATACATACACGACTACATATACATTGTGTAACAAGTTTTCCAAATTTGTTAAGTGTTGTATACTCACATGATGGTTATACATTTTATTACTTGTTCTTCTAGTTTTAAGTACATGGTTTAAGTTATGTAGTTATTTACAACAAGGATGTAATGCAAAAGTATAAGTACACAATGGACATGTTCACACAATTTTATATGAATATAACACATGAGTGAATGTACTAGGATCATTGAGTAAAACTTTATTACATTTTTCTCATGGTAAAATCGTGGATTTTACAGCACCACCCCGTTATTTTAGCTTGTCCTCAAATCTACTAAAAACATTGTTATCTTTTAAGTAAAAAGATATGGGTACTTGGCTTTGACGATGTCTTCTCGTTCCCAGGTGTACTTAGGGCCTCTCTTTGAGTCCCAACGCAACATGATCAACGGAATGCGGTTGCGTTTTAGCTTTTTAGTTTCTTTCTTCATGATTTCTAGTTTCTCTTCTATGAATTGGAGTTTGTCATCAATCTGAACTCCCTCTAAGGGCATGGCTAAGGGATCCTCATCGTAACACTTTTTCAGATTCGACACATGAAAGGTGGAGTGTACCCGATTCAGTTGTCGTGGTAGCTTCAAGCGGTAAGCCACTTCCCCGACCTTAGCTATCACCTTGAAAGGACCTACATACCGTGGATTTAACTTTCCACGTTTCCTGAATCGTACAACCCCCTTCCATGGTGACACTTTGAGCATGACGTGATCTCCTACTTTGAACTGCATGGGTTTGCGTTTCTGGTCCGCGTAGCTCTTTTGTCGATCGCGAGCAGCTTACATCCTTTTTTTATAAGGACAATATTGTCAGTGGTCTCTTAAATCAATTCGGGCCTAGTGAGTTGGAATTCGCCTACTTTTGCCAAATACACAAGAGAGCGACATTTTCGTCCATAGAGTGCTTCGAAAGGGGAGGCCTTGATGATGGAGTGGTAACTGTTGTTATAGGAGAACTCAACCAATGGTATATAGTCAACCCAACCGTTACCAAAATCGATCACACATGCCCTTAGCATGTCTTCCAAAGTCTGGATGGTCCGTTCGCTTTGACCGTCTGTTTGTGGATGGTAAGCAGTGCTCATATCTAGATTGGTACCCAGGGCTCGTTAGAGAGCCCTCCAGAAGTTTGAAGTAAATCTGGTTTCCCGATCACAGATTATTGAGACTAGTACTCCATGTTTCGTCACAACTTCGTTAAGGTAGATCCTTGCCAACTTTGATAGGGAATCAGTTTCTTTGATGGGTATGAAGTGAGCAGACTTGGTGAGTCGGTCGACTATCACCTAGATGGCATCATATCCGTGAGACGATCTTGGGAGTTTGGCAACAAAGTCCATGGTGATATTTTCCCATTTCCATTCGGGTATCTCAGGCTGTACCAGTAAGACTGAGGGTCTTTGGTTCTCTATCTTGACACGCGAGCACGTCAAGCATTTCTGAACGTAAGTGGTGATATCAGCCTTCATGTTTGGTCACTAGTATAATTTCCTCATATCTTGATACATCTTTTCCGATCCAGAATGTATAGAATACTTGTACTTATGTGACTCGTGCATGATTACGTCACTAAAATTCCCATAATGGGGTAGCCAACTTCTTCTATGTAAGCACAAGGTTCCATCCGCCCTTGGTTCCAATTTCTCCTTGGAGAGGTCGGTTCGAAGCATTCCTCCAATGCCTTCTTTTTGGAGGTTTTCGAGTTTCTGGGCTTGAGTATGCGCTTCTAGAATTTGCTTGGGCAGGTCTAGATTGATGGTCATGACTAAGGCTCGAACCCTCATTGGTGGATCTTTATCCTTACGGCTTAATGCATCAGCAAGTACGTTTGCTTTACCTGGGTGGTATTTTATTTCACAGTCGTAGTCACTTAGCAATTCGATCCATCGACGTTGACTCATGTTCAGATCTTTTTGATCCAGTATGTGTTGCAAACTCTTGTGGTCGGTATACACTGTACACTTAGATCCATAAAGATAGTGCCTCCGAATTTTCAAGGCAAATACTACGGATTCAAGTTCTAGGTCATGCGTTGTGTGGTTCTTCTCATGCTTTTTCAATTTTCTAGAAGCATAGGCAATTACTTTCCTTCTTTGCATCAATACTGCCCCCAGTCCCTTGTATGATGCATCACAATATACCTCAAAGTCATCATTGCCCTCACGCAAAGATAGGAGAGGCGCACTGCATAGATTTTTGTTTTATCAACTGGAAAGTTGATTCCTCCTTTTCTCCTCAATTAAATTTTATTCCTTTCTGAGTGAGCTTGGTCATTGGTTTGGCTATCTTGGAGAAGTATTCGATGAATCTGCGGTAGTATCCGACAAGGCCTAAAAATTGGCGGGTCTCTGTCGGTGATCTAGGAGATGCCCAACTCTTAACGGACTCAAGTTTTACAGGATCTACGTGGATACCATCACTGTCAATGACGTGACCTAGGAAGTGAACTCTAGATATCCAGAACTCACATTTGGAATATTTTGCATACAGTTGCTCTTCCTTGAGTACTTTCAATACTTGTGCCAGGTGCTCCGCATGGTCTTGTTTGTTCTTGGAGTAGACAAGTATATCATCGATGAAAACTATCACGAACTTATCCAGATAAGGTCTACACACCCGGTTCATGAGGTCCATGAATATTGCTGGTGCGTTTGTCAACCCAAAAGGCATAACTCAGAATTCGAAATGACCGTAGCGAGTTCTGAAAGTTGTCTTAGGAATATCCTCTTTCCGGACTCTCAGTTGGTGATATCGAGATCTCAGATCAATCTTAGAATACACACTCGATCCTTGGAGTTGATCGAATAAGTCGACGATGCGAGGTAATGGATAACGATTCTTTACCGTTAGTTTATTCAATTCCTGGTAATCGATACACATCCGAAAAGAGCCATCTCTCTTCTTGACAAATAGAACAGGGGCTCCCCACGGAGAGAAGCTAGGCCTAATGAATCCTTTTTCTGATAGTTCCTGGAGTTGTTTAGCTGATTCCCTCAATTCTGATGGTGCTAACCGGTAGGGGGCCTTAGCTACAGGTGCAGCCCCAAGGATTAAATCTGTTTGGAATTATACCTACCGAACTGGTGGCATGCCTGGTAGCTCATCAGGAAAAACTTCAGGGAAATCACAGATAATTGGTATGTCCTGAATCCGTTTCTCCTCAGGTTTGTCTTCCTCATTGATCTTGGAAAGGTGGGCCAGGAAAATGAAGCATCCTCTTACCAAATATTTCTGGACTTTGGTGCAAGAGGTGACACTAAGCCTAGTGTTGATTATGTCTGGGTTACCATCCCCTTGTATAATCAAGGTTTCATTTCCCCAAGGTATGCGAACCAATTTTTCATCACACACTATAACCGCACGGTATTTTTCTAGCTAATCCATGCTGATAATGACATCTAAGCTACCAAGGTTTACTGGGATGAGATCAATGTTGAACGGGTGATTGGAAAGATTTAAGGTACAACCTCGAATGATGGTGTTAACGGTCACAACTTTTCCGTCAACTAGTTCTACAGCATAGTGGGTGTCTAAAACTGATGGGGTAACTTCCAATATATCACTAAATTCAGTAGATATAAAACTTCGGTCTGCCCCAGTATCAAATAAGACACATGCATATCTTTGGTTTAGTAGAAACATACCGGTGACGATGTTGGAATCCGGGTTGGATTGTGCATTGCCAACCATGTACACTCGTGATGAAGTTCCCTCTTTGTCCTTTTTCTGGTTGGCTAACTTGGGACAAACTGGTCTCACATGTCTAGGGGCTCCACATTCGTAACACACTACAGTTCTCCTTGGTCCACTGTTGCTTCCACCTATGGGGTTTCGGTTTCCATGTTGTCCACTCCCGCTCCCACTGACATTGGATCCGCCTTTGCTGTTCTTCCCGGGGTTGCTGTTGAGTTGAGTCGGGGTAACACTACTGGCTTGACAATCACGAGCAAAGTGGCCTTGTTGACCACATTTGTAGCATCCATGACATTGGCCTCCAACAACATGGTGATATTTTCATTTTGGACATTTTGGCTTGGAGCCTGAGTAGTTCTTGGTGCTGGCTGTGGGAGTAGTACCAAAAACTTGCCCAACGTCCTATCTTTTGGGAGGCTGCTGATGCTGGCTACGAGAGCTTTCATCCGATTTCCTCTTGTTCTCTGTTTGCCTTTCCAACAGGTTACGGGCTCGTTTATTGATTAGTTCAGTGGCAAACTCCATAGCACCTTCCACAGTAGTGGGTCGTGATGCAAGCACGCTATCATGAATAGCATCAGGAAGTCCACTAACATACTTCTCAATCTTCTCTTCCTTTTGAGGGAACATTCTGGTACACATTAGGATTAGCTCTTGGAATCTTTGATTGTACCACATGATGTCATTGTTCCTGCACTTTAGATCCCACAGTTCAATCTCCAACTTCTTCATTTCTCCTCTTGGGCAATACTTTTCAGTCATCCGTTCCTTAAGGTTGGCCCAGGTGAGAGTATAATCAGCATCGTGTCCAAGAGTAGCAACTACAGAGTTCCACCAGGTAAGAGCACTCTCAAGTAACGTACAGGTGACGAATTTGACCTTATTCTCATCGGTACAGTCACTGATACGGAATATCGTTTCCAACCTTTCGAACCATTGCATTAGGTCCATCGCTCCTTCCTTTCCTCGGTAGTATGAGGGCTTGCATTTTAGGAAGTCAGGGTAATAGCAACCCTTGTTGGCGTGGTTTCTACGTGCATTGAGTTTTTGACCATTATTCATATTCCGGTCGGCTTCTCTAGCTGCCATGGCGGCTGTGATGCCCTCATTTATCATCTCCCTGAGTTGGGTAGTGGTGACATTTTTAGTAGCCTCAGCATGGTTGGTGTTGGTAGCATTTGAGGTGGTGGCATCATTGGGATTTGATCGAGTCATCTCCATTTGTCTATAGTCATACATAAAATGAGGTCATTAGTTTAAGGGTTAGCACAGTCTTTATATTAATTGCACGAAGAAATTTCATGCATAGATTTCATAACAAATTGGATAAACTATCAAGATTTCATAATATAATACATTGCATAACATATATAACATAATAAAATGATTACATGCAAATTTCCACAAGGAATTAAACATTCATCGAGCATAGCAAATCCGAGACAAAGGCTTAACTGGCCTTGTCCTGGGTAGTGGTACAGATTGTCTTAAGTACATCATATCTAAAAACCTATGTTCGAAATAAGAGTACAGTACAAAGATGGATCACAACATCTAGAAAAATAAAGTACAAAAAGTCCTATACCATGATAGCTAGGGTACAACCCATAAGCTTATCATGATGCACAAGAAATCTAGTACATCTACTCTACTCCTGCCTAGCTGGTCTGCTAGATGAGGCTAGTGCTGGTGGGGCTGGTGAAGCTGCAGATGCTCTCCTGGTACTCCGCAAAGCCTGAACTGTCAAACGGGTCTCCTTGAGCAGACGGAGTGCAGACAGTAGATGAGATCGGAGTCTGTCAACAGCTCCTCGAAGATAGGCAACCTCAACAGTCACTCCCTCATGTCGTATGGCTGCAAGGTCGAAGAAGACAGACAAAGACTGCTCCTGACCAGTAAGAGCACCATGGGTCTGGTGCTGAAGACTCTCTAAAGTATGAATCCGCTGATGGAGACAGTAGTTCTCCTCTAGCAGCCACTGTAATGCCTCATCAGTCATGGCCCGAACACCCTTAGCCCAGCTGGCCTGCTGTCAACAGGTTGCGGATCTCCGTCATATCCTGCTCTTGGCGTACGACCAGAGCGGCTGTCTGAGCCTTGACTGTATCAGTACGTCCTGTCCCGGAACACCCACCGACCTTGAAAATAGAGTCGAGAGCAGCCTCATACCTTCTCTTACGAGACGGTAGAGACCCTGGAGAGTGGCCCTGTGGTGATGACTGTGGTGCTAGAGACGATAGATCAGAAGTCACCTGGTCTCCCTCCACAGTGGTGGGTACTAATATGGCTGAGGGTGGAGCAGTGGGAGAATCAACAAGAAGTGCAGCTCCAATGGTCTGGCTGTCCTCTGAATCCGAGGCCGACAGCCATCCACATTATACGGATCACGGTGACGGAGAGATAGCTGGAACGGGGGCTACCTCGGGCAAAGTAGTCAGTGGTACAACTGGTGGAGTCATAAAGCTCTAAAAATAGTAATATTTTAAAATTGAAGTAAGTATAAGCTTACAGACAAAAATATATATATATATTGTTACAAGTTTAATAGTGTATATCCCTTTTTAATCAACATCGTAATGCCTTTAAGGTTACGTTAATACTTATAAGATTAATTAACCGAAACGTTAATAATAAATGCACACTTAGTTCACAAAGGATATATATATAGGCCCTACGTTCTATATGCTTAACAATTATAGTCCCAACAAAAAAAATCCCAAAAGATTTTTATTAAGTTATAGTCCGGTTTTAAATAAAATAAAAAATATATAAATTTTATCTTTTAAATTTTATTTAAAAATTTATCTGGTTCTCTATAACTATTTCTCTGATACCATTCTTTGTGACACCCCGGGTTGGGTCAATTACAGCGAAAATAAAGTTTGGAATGTCACAGGGGTGTATTGATAGCAAATAGCACATAGAGCATATGATAAAGGATTATCCATCATATATATTACATGAACAGTGTAAAAATTTAATAAAAAATTGTTTAAACATGACAAAAGTAAATTGTTCGTTTTTCCCCAGTAGAAACCCCTGATCAGTCCTACAATGCAGACTACTATGATGCTTGAGTCCATGCACACACCACGTAATAGCATCATTTTCCTGAGAAAAACATGCTTAGAGGGTCAACATAAAGTTGGTGACTTTACAGGTTTAATAAAATAAGTTTGGACATAAATGAATTATGATAGTAGTGATGCACATAGCATCCATACTAAAAGGTAATTACATTCCCTATTGCTCAATACTGAAGCTTAACTTTCCATAGTCCTCAACAGATGAGGACCCGGGGCCTTACAAAAAGGCGCCAAATCCAGTTCCAACATGGTATACATCTGTTGTCCTGGCCAAGGCACAGTGAGAGCTACTCACCCTGATGGG
Organism: Glebionis coronaria; assembly: GCA_025667525.1. Classification (NCBI taxonomy): domain Eukaryota; kingdom Viridiplantae; phylum Streptophyta; class Magnoliopsida; order Asterales; family Asteraceae; genus Glebionis; species Glebionis coronaria. Next base: position 54,358 of record JANFOE010001063.1, on the reverse strand, counting down.
TATCATCAATCCCAAATACATCTATTTATAACATTCGGGCAATTATAATGATTTAACAGTTTTTACAATAAGCAATCATAATCAAAGTTTATCAATAATTTATAAGGGGCTGTAAACTCACCTTGGAGTTTTGTAAAGGCTGTGCAAATATAAAGGAAATCCAAATAATGCTACGTCACGGTCTACTGCCTAATTAAATAGTACAGTCTTAATAAATAATATAAGAAAACGTATGCGTATGCTTATACCAATTTTAATCAGTTTATTAATGCTAAAGTAATTACTTAAATGACTATAGTACAAGTATTAATAATATTCATTTGAACTTGTAATTAAGTTTCCCGTTTAAGTAAAATAAAATATTTTACTTATAATTTTTGTATACGTACTTGTATTCAATTTATTTAACATTTATATTAATTCGTTTCATAAAAGTATATAAGTATATGTATTTGGTTTACCCTTATACATATAGTTTATATATTTTATCTTATAAAGTAAAATTTAAATATTTTATTTTGTAAAATAGAATATAAATATTTTATTTGGTTTAAAAGTTCCCAAAATTTTCCAAACATTCATAAAATAATTATAAGTTACAAGTTTAAGAATTTATAATTTAAATCCTTATGGTTTAGGGTTTATTTAAGTTTTACTAAATTAAAATAGAATTAGGGTTAGGGCTAGTTTAAGTTTCGGAATATTGCAAAACTAGTCCCTCCATGTTTTAACTAAAGTAAAACTTTCGGATTTTTACATTTTTGGTACCTAGGGCTTGTTATACATTTTGGTTATGGCAGAATTAGTCCCTCTAGTATTAGTTAGGTTTTATAACTTTTATAAAATGTCAAAAACAGTCCCTAGGGCTTCTATATGTTTCGGATTATTACACAAATGGTCCTTAGGTTTATAAAATGACAAAACAACTTCTAGAAACTTTCAAAAATGGTCCTTAGGTTTTTTATATGTCACGAATGACATTTATTAAGCCCTAGACTTTTGGTTATTTACACTTTTAGTCATTGTGTTTAATAGTGTATCAAAACAAGTTTTGAGTGTCACGGTTTTAGTCCCTAAGTTTCACAAATTGTCATTTTTAGTCCAAAAGTTTTTATGAGTTATATTTTGTTATAAAAACTTCATTTAAATATTAAAAATATTAAATGGGCTCATTAAATGGGCTAAAAGATCAATGGTCCATCTAGTGGGCCTAAACACATTTTTAAGTCCACTAATTTGTTAAATGGGCCTTTAAAACATTGATTGGGCTTAAAAACATTTTTAAGTCCACTCATTAAATAAATAGGCCTAATGGGCAATTGAAAGTATACGGCTACAAGGTATTGGGCTTATTGAGTCCATTAGGTCTTGGCTAGTGTTGGATGGGCTTGATTAGTCCATTATCATTTCTTTATTATTTATGTAGGTAATAATCTAAGTTTTCTTACAAGCTTATCATTAGCTTGTTAAAATCAAGTTGTAAGCCCTAAGAAAAGGGTAAAACATCACGGTTTGTTTTATTTTGATGTATAAAATGAGATCTAGATTTGTTACAAGGTTGCATGTAAGTTATAAGCCCTAATATGAGCTTATGACTCACGGCTATATTAAGTTATAGCTTATTAATATAAGTCGAGACTTGTTTTATGGTTGCTTGTAATTATAAGAGTCCCAAAATGAGATTTAAGCTTTGTACAAACCTAGAAATCAATTATAAGTCCATATACATACATATATAGCTCACGGTTATACATTAGATCTTGGTATTTCCAAGATGAGACTTTTATATAGTTATGTGTTTATAATTATTTAAAAAGTCCAAAAAAGATTATCTGGATTTATTATATGTTCCCAAGGTTATCATAACTCCCAAAATATAACATATAGCCCACGACTATATTGTTTTTCCCAATATTTTCTTATAATATTTTGTGTGCTTGTTACATTATTATTAAGTTAGGTTAGGTTCTTAACACAAGATCTAGGTTTAACATGGACATGCATGTTAATTAGAAATCTATCCAAGGACCTCCATAGCCCACTGCTATATTTTTACACATATAGTGTTTTGGTGATTGTTAGTAGTTCATTGTATGTAGATAAACACATATCCCATTATTTAAAACTTGTTATATAAATCATAGATGTACATGAAATTAAGCCGTGACCTTTAAGGTCATGGTTTTTCATGGTTTTGAGTTACAACAAGTTTACTTATGAGATTTATGATTATTAGTTAACCATAATCCTAAGAGTAAGGTTTATAACACACGGCTACATTTAAATCCATAAAATGATTTACATGATTTTTATCAAGTTTAAGCCTAGAATAAAAATCATAGGCTTCTTATCAAAAGTTTTCAAACATGACTTATGGTATTCCCAAAATATGTCGTGACCTATAAGGTCATGGTTTTATCAAATCTTGATTTTTAACAAGTTTGTTATATGTGTTTACTAGGTGGATTTTAATGCATGCAAGTAAAAATGAAGAAAGTATAAAGGGTAATACCTTCTTGCTATAGTTACCAAGGAAGATCTATGGAACAATGGAGATTCATGAACAAGATTAGATGATGATGAACCCTAATAAATAATAAACCAAGCCGTGACGTATATGGATTCGGCTAGTGTTTATTTGGGTGGATATAAAGATCGAGTTGGTAGAGACACTTCCAAATGATTAGTATTAATGAAGAAGAAGACAATAAATAGTGAAGTTAATGTGTTCTTGGTGGTATCCGTATGATTGAGGGTGAAAGGGAGTTGAGAGAAAGTGATATTTGATCGCATGTGGGAATGAAAAGGTGTGTGTGTGTGTGTTTCGGCTTAAAGGAGAGAGAGAGATAGAGAGAGAGAGAGAGAGAAAAGGCAAAGGGCATGATTTGCCTTGGTAAGAGTGTCTTTTCCATTTGTAGGCTTTGTCACTACCAAGACACCTCTTCTCCTTCCACCTTGTATGTATGCCATTTGAGGCTAACCAAGGGAAGAAGTGGGCTTGCGCTTGGGCTTGTGTTGGGTATAACACAAAAGGGAAAGTGATCTTGGGCTAGTCCAAGATGTGTAAGCACGCATATGGTATGCATACATACATACACGGCTACATATACGTTGTGTAACAAGTTTTCCAAATTTGTTAAGTGTTGTATACTCACATGATGGTTATACATTTTATTACTTGTTCTTACTAGTTTTAAGTACATGGTTTAAGTTATGTAGTTATTTACAACAAAGATGTAATGCAAAAGTATAAGTATACAATGTACATGTTCACACATTTTTATATGAATATAACACACGAATGAATGTTCTAGGATCATTGAGTAAAACTTTATTACATTTTTCGCATGGTAAAATCATGGATTTTACAACTATACCGGTTTATTAGATAGTAACCAAATAATTTATGAAAATAGTTTTGTAAAATGAGAACAAAGTAGTTTAAAATCTTCCAACAAGTAGTTTACAAGAAGTTTTTGCCACACTTTTAGATAGGTCTAATGAAATAGTTGACAAAATAGTAGCTTATGATGTGATGGCAAAATGGTGCATAAAATAGCTGCAAATGGTTCATAAGATGATGTCAATAAATAGAAAATAATTCATGTAATGGTTTGAGAGAATAATTCTTGCAAGATAATGACGGAATGATTCAAAATGTGGTAACGCTTTCAAAAGGGATGAAAGTAAACAAACTGTCAAAACACATTGATTAATATAGATTTAAATTTAAAACGTACACACGAGATGATAAGCCTTAAAAGTACAACACCATACTTAAAAGAAAACAGTGAATGACGACTTCTACTAGGTCTCATTGGGTAAGGCAATGAAATCCACCTTAGGTGTAACACCCCACTTGGATAAGTGGAATGTTACGTGTATTTATGGCGTGTCATCAAAGCATAAGGTAAATGTCCTAAAACATTAACTGACCGTAAAGGAAATACCGGAATCAAACATCGGTAATCCAAACATAAGCTCAAAACATGAAAAGTAAATACTGAAGGAAATGGCTAAACAATGTCCGAATAATCAGAAGAATGTAAGAAGTGCATAAAGTAAGAAGTCTGGATAGCCTCCATCCATATGCACATGCTATTAGAATCCTAAAAGCGCCCTGCTGTATACCTGTCGTTAGAAGATTAAAGGAACTATGGCTGAGCATAATGCCTAGTGAATGGATATAAAGCATGATAAGAAATACTGAAATGAAGTAGATGATAAAATACTGAAGTTGTAAGACTGATAAGTAAGGTTGCAGTGAAAACCTGTGTATAATCTAAAAAGTCTGATTTATAAATAATAAAGCTGAACTGTTATCTAGTAAATTTGAAAACATGCATTTAATTTATTTTAATTGCCAAGAGCTTATATAGGTCATGTGCTGTAACAACTGCTGCATGAATAAATGGAGGGGTGACCTCGTCATGCTGTAGAGGGGTGACCTCTAAATAATGTGCTGGGTGGAGGGATCAACTCCAATGTGAAGGATGTAGAGCAAACACCAAATTCACCTGATAATTGTAAACTAATAGCCTTGGATGTATCCATAGGCCCCGCTGATAATACTGATAAATGGCCAAGCTGAAATAAATGGGACGCTGCGAGAAATCACTCATTCGCAGATGATTCATGACACCGGTGCCTCTAGTGTCATGGTTACGGTACCTCCGTAACTAGTACATAAACTGATCATGTTTGTATATAAAGCTCAAGCAATTTATTTAGTTATTAAAATGATTACTGATAAGCTTAAAACATATACTAGGGAAAATATTTGGCTACAGACGGGGAATCCTAATCATGCATAGAAGGGAGTCCTTAATGAAGGACGGGAAATCCGTACCTTGTGTCTAGTAACTGACTGCAAGGAAAGCTGATGAGACACCTACTCTGATTTCACAAACGCTACATAAATAACGGACACGAATATGTTGACTGATATCCGTTTAGTTCTACTGGTCTTATATGTTCTTAGTTTAATTTATTTTATTCTTGTACAACTGTTTGGGTATAATCTGATAGTATCTGACAGTTCTATAATATTACTGGTTAATGTATCCCTGTACTGCTGATTACGGTATAATGTGTATTCTGATATTATCACATTGCTATAATTAGTAACCTGCTATAACTAGAAAGTTTCTTAATTTAGAAAGGTTTTCAAATTCGTTTCTATGAAAGGTAAATCATTTAAGTAATCACACCTTTTTAATTCAATAAGATAATTAACCATCATTAATTTAATTTACAAATTAAATTAAATAAATAAAACAACTTGGTTAATTTAATTATAAAACTTATTTATAAAATTAATTTAACCCAATATAATATTACCTCGTATTTATTATTTTTCTTGCCCCGAAAACCCGAGTCAAACAAAATCCTACCGAGACTTCTAAGTCTCTGTCGGACGAAAACAAAACAAACATACTAGATATATTCACAGCCGGATTAGCGACATAATTTTCTGTCGCTAAATCGTCGCTAATTGTGACCAAAACTGTTTACAAAACTGCCTGTACAAACTGCGAAAGAAATTCTATCATTAAACTGTCGCTAATCATGAAAATGTAACTCATCCGATTCCCCTTGTTTGTATCATATACCCACAGAGAGCCTTAGGGCTCTCGGGTTTCCCTAAGTTCGATTTCGACTGTTTAGCCCTATGTTCCGACTGTTGGTTATTGGTACCTACTATTTGTACACCCAAATACCCCTTTAATGTTTATACTCATAGTATGTAAACCTAAACACCCCCTGTTCGTGTTTTTGGCTGTGGCTGATTGAACCAAACGCACCACCGAGACCCCTAGTGGTCTCGGCAGTATAATAAAATCCCATCGAGACACTAATAAGTATCGGTTTTTGTGGCAACAACAAAACTCGACCAAGAATCATGGATTACAAACATTTTTTTTATTTAAGTGTTCTTGATTTGCTGAGAAGTTCATGATTAAAGAGGAGTAAGGAGGATAACGATTACCGTCATTTGATTTGGAATAGATAAATGGACACACACTGAACCTTCACACAAAACTCGATCTCTTCTCCTCTCTTTCTATTCTCCAGCCGTCGGTATCCTCACACACAGGGAAACCCTATTTTTTGTATAAGTGATTTGTCCAAAAGGGAAAAAAGGAGTAGACCGTATGTTGTTTTGCATTATGGGATGGGCTCCCAAGCCCAAGTTTTCTTTCTTGTTTTCTATAAAACAGCCGACCTCCTTATACATATAGTTCTCATTTTGATTTTCGACACTATAAAAAATCACTTAAACGAACATATATTTCTCGTGTTTTAATTTTTCTGAAACGTAATATTCTTTTCTGTATAATAAATAATACATACGTATTTTCTGAAACTTAGTAATTATTTTCTAAATGATTATTTATTTATAATAATTAAAAAATTGAGACTGGTTAATTACTGTTAACGTTTAATTATTTTCTGTATAATAAATAATACATACGTAATATTTTCTTAAACATAATTATTATTTTCTGAATAATTATTTTATTGTAGTATTTAAATAAACTAAGACTGAGTATTTACTATTAACGTTTAAATAAAGTTAAAGTTGAGATTACCCGTATTTAATATTCGAGGATTTTAAATACGGGTTTTACGATTCTTCCCCTCTAATAAATAATTCGTCCTCAAATTAGGGACGCGATAATTCTATGGTTTTACAATTCTCCCTCTCTAAAAAGAAATTTTATCCTCGAATTAAAGGTAATTTAAGATGATGAAGTTTATGAATACTGAAAGGACACCTAAGTTGAAAGACATATAAGCTGAAGGATAATTCTTCTTCTAATTAAGACATAATGCTGCTGATATGTATAAACATGACATGACTGAAGTGATCATGTAACGTGACATCGCTGAAGAGGACATGGAACGTAACCTGACTGAAAAACTTAACTGGATTTATTGAAGGAAAAGTGATGAGAGGTCCGGATGGACTCCTCCGTTTCGAGTAGCTTCCCGCTCGAAATGACTCCTTCGAGGGTCTAAACATAATGAAAATCTTAGTCGATGACCCTGTCCAAACGATGCTGAATAGTTTCTGGTTCCATATTTAAGATGGATTTTCTGAATCTGATAGAATGAATAAGCTATATTATGTAGGAATACATGAAACAATAAGTACAGTAACATGAAGTGATGACTTTTATATCTCTGAGCAAAGTTGCTGGGAACATTTGAGACGAACTACGTGAACAATTGTGAACTTGCTACGTGAGAAGTTGTGAACGTGGTTCACGATCATCTGATGAATGTTGGGCATGGAATATATCGTGAACGTGATATGTGAAACATACTGTGGACATGATACTAGAAATATCATGAACGTATGCGGACTGAGAAAGGACTGCCAAACGGTACGGCCTGACACGTAAAACGTCTGCTTGGATATGGAAAAAATGTGCTAATCTTGAGTCTCGTTTCTTAAGCTTCCTGTAACCAAATCTGGTATAATAACTGGAGCATATATACTGAGATGGAGCGCGAACCTGAACGTGAACGATTGTGAAGAATGCGAACATGAAGTTATATCATGAACTAGTATATAATACGGACTGAAATAATATCATAATGTGAACGCGAGATGTAAACGTGAAAGTGAACGTAACCGTACACGTGATCGTGAACATGAATTTTTGTCTGATATGATGGTCGATTGAATACCTTGAAATCTTAAGATTTATTGCTGAATTTCCTACAGATCTGCTACTACGTAATTCTTTTGGATGAAAGAAAACTTATAGGCTAGGTTAATTGGTCAACAATGACTTAGATAGTATAACACTTCTCCGGAGTCCGGGGTGACTGATAACAAATTCCATGAAATTTTGTCTCATTTATGTTCAGAAGTTTCTAATGGTTGTAATAACTCACTAGCATGACGACGTTATATCTTGACCCTGCGATATGTCAAGCATCTAGATATGAACATAGCTGCATCAATGTGTTACACTGCTTCTACCAAAATTTTGTCTGGGATTATGGTACATTCTGGTGGAATCTGGTTGAATAGTCATGACAGAATTTTTGAGTCTTGGTAAATTAGATCTCTCCTAGAGTATGATCTTATGGAAAACAACATTTTAGTGTATGTCCTCTCCTTTATGCGTAAGCATGGTCATGGAAAGCTAATCGTAAGAACTATCTAAAATTTTCTGCGGTAGCAGTCAACTGAGTTCTAGAAAATCTTGTACTTTAGCCATAGGCGTCGATCTTGACCATCTGGTGATGGCCTTCACCTTCACAGGATTTCTGATATTTCTTTCTACAGAAATAGGGTGGCTCATAAATACTACTTTGTTCAATTGGAATTCATATCTGGAAAGCTGTGTATAAACTTTTCTCCTACCGGAGATTTTGTACAACTGTGAGAAGATGGTTCTAGTGTTCTTCTCTAGGATTTAGTATATCAGAATGTTATCAATGAATATATTGACGATTTTTTCTGAGAATTCATGGGAAATTTTTATTCATAAATTTTATACTATAGCTGGAGCTTTTTGGAGCTCAGAAATATAAATCAAAGTTATAAAGAGACTATAACATGTGCAACAGCAGTCTAGAAAACATCATGTTCTTTCTCTTACCACTGATAGTGGCATGTTCGTGAATTGTTCTGGGAAATATATAAGACGTCGTAGCAGATCAAATAAACCTGCTATTCTTGGGATGAACATTGATTAAGAATGGTGATCTTGTAAAAAATTTCGATGGTCGATACATGATCTCATGATGCCGACCTTCTTCCTGATAGACAGAAAAAGTACACATCCTTGTGGTGCGCTAGGGCGAATAAATCCTCGTTCCGGTAACACTTGCAGCTAAGGCTGCAATTCTTTTAACTCAACTGAATTCCTGCGATAAAGAGTTCTAAAAACAGGTTCTGTCCTTGAGACAAGCTCTATGTTAAACTCTGTCTCGTAGTTAGGAAGGAATTTCTGGAAAACTTTCTGGAATGACCTTTGGAAACTTTGGGATAATCTGCTAATAATGAATTCAAATAATTTCATAAGTGAATTTATAACTGGTAAAAAAGTCTCCGTAGCTATGGACTGATAAGTCACGGGCTTGTAAAGCAGAAACAATTTATACTGATTTTTCTAGCAGAAAATAAAATGAATATATTTGGATTTAGTAAGACGGATCTCGTCGTTAACTGAAAGAAAACCTTATTTATTATGCGTGATAATGTGGAGTCTTTTCTGGATGGAAAATAGACAATATATGGTTTAAGACAAAACTGACATAGGAATACGTGCGATAAACGTGGCAACTTTCACTGAACGTGTCCGTCTGTAACCTCACAGAATGAACAGTGTGTGTCTAACCTGGATAATAATCTAGTGGTGGAAATTGAATTGTACTGGTCTGATGTATGCGTGGCATAACCGAGCGGGTATACCCACTTGGAGGGTACCATGATTTTCTGAGGGCCTGGTTTAGAAAACATATGTAATTATGAGTTCTGACTCGTATTTTGAAAAGGTATTCGTACGACGTCTACCATGACTGGTGTCCTGATATGTGTCTCCCGAAATGATACCTGAGACCTGTGTCTTGACTGATGTCTTGACATGTGTTTTAGTAGATGAATCTGAACAAGGATGAAATTTTTTTGATAACTTCTAGGATAGGCGGACCGGTTAGACAGTTGACCTCTGTATTTCTGGTCACGTCCGTTCCGAAGTTCCGATGGTTACTGACTGATTAATTATTAGTACGGTGGTTGTCACTACCATTTTGTTTGTCAATTTCATGACGGACATTATCATGACCGTGATTCATGAAATTATTCTGCTGAGTGTCCGACTGATTACCGGTTCCTACTCTTATGACTGAAAGATTAGCTGAGTGAAGTGCGACATCCAACTGAGGAAGTAACAACATGGAATATGATTGTAGCGTATGATGGTTGAAGTATATTCTTGTCGGAAATTTCAAATTATAGTTTCCGTCCTTGCTCTTGAAGAGTCTTCATAGTATAAACAACATCAGTATCTTCGGGAATCTCCAAAGTATCAGCAGCATCAGTATTCGTGAGGTCTCCAAAATATTAGCAGCAACGGTACCTGGTAAAATCTTCCACACTCAAGCAGCATCAGCATCTGGTAAAGTATCGACAAGTGGGAACGCCTGAGATGATTAAGGATCGATTAACAGTACACATGGAGTAAGGTACATGGAGTACTCCTGGAATACTGTACGTGAAGTACACCATGAATACTGTACATGTAGTACACCTGAGATACTGTACATGGAGTACACATGAAATACTGTACATGGCTCCGATGGAAATTTCTTGAGATGATCGATACTCGTGTCAACCGTCTAACATGGTCAATGGAATATAATTTGATTTAACTGGTTAGCAAACTGAACAGAGGCAAGTAACATGATAGGCTGACAATTCCTGCGTAGACTTAATGCTGGTTGTATAAAGGTTCAAGAGTATGTATAAACGGAATTTCAACCATGGTCAACATGAAGACCAAACATGATTTATCATGAAAACCTGATTTTACTGAAATTCTTCCGTGTATTAGCATGAAAACATCATCACCCTACTGAAAACATAATTCCCATGAGGAGACATGAAAATTTATCAACTTGAAAACGACATCCACGTGAGAGTATAAAACTTGACTGATACAAAGAACATAGAAGAATAATCAATTGAGGTTTAACATCAACTGATGTGAATGGTTATGTTTTAATCCACAGTATTCAAAGTAGGAAGCATGTGACTAAGTATGTGCGATTTTGGTTCGATTCATACATGTCAAAATTTTCTGAGTACTGTCTGTTGGGAATCTAAACTTATTAGATTCCCTGATCATTGATTTAAACATAAGTAGGCTGATAGATAGTCCCTTGCTTGTGCCTAGGAGGCAGGCAAGTTTCGCAAGACTCACAAAGATCCAAGTCTCTGTGAGCAACCTCAGAGGAGTCCATGTCAGAGACATTGTCAGGGAAGTCGAAGATTACCTGAAGACATACTCCTTGGCTGTGATGGATAACAGCCAAGATGTATCAGGGACTCTGAGGGGTTGAGAGTTAACAGGGGTGGCAATACCCTGATAACTCTCAGCACACTTTGGACATGCCATTTGTGTGTTCGAGACTATGAAGAATAAGGAAACTGTTTTTGACAACTGTTCCTTAAAGCATAATGGAAGACTACCAAGAATAGAAGGACATCATGTGACTGATGTGGGAACTTGTAAAAGCTTGTGTAGTCAACATCAAGTACTGTTTAAGTCAAACTCGTAACACTATAAATAGGATGTGTATCCATGCATTAATGTTCAACACTCTGAGATATTAAGAACATTAGTGCGTATAACTTAGTGAATCAAACAGCTACGACTGTATTCATAAGTTAGGGTTTATTGTTGTTCAAAGTGTGCACAACACATTGTCATCAAACGGTGTTATCCATAACACTTGTAATTCTTTATTATACAATAATAAGATTACGTTTGAAAAGTAATACCTTGTGTTAATTAAGTTAAGATTAGGGTTTCCTGAATTGATTAGGGACTTTCAATTGGTATCAGAGCGGTGTTTGATATTAAAACCTTCAAGAAACATCATTCTCAGTTTTATAATCAAGATCCACCATGCCGGAAACTTCTACCCCACAATCACCTTCCACAAACCCATCTTCACCAAGACTTAACCCTCCAGCCAATGACGATGATCTACCTCAACTTCTTGACTCAAGAGGTGGATCACACGTAACCAGTGTACCAGTCTTTGATGAAGAAGACTTTGCCAGTTGGAAGAGTCAATTTCTTGTATACCTTGATGGACTTGAACCTTTTCTCTTAGAAATTTTAGAAAATGGTCCATATATTCCCATGGCGCTTACATCCACTGAAGAAAACCCTCTTCCCAAACCTGTCAAACAATGGACTTCAACTGATAGGAAATTAGCAAACCAAGATAAACGTCTCAAAAGCATCATAATTTCCTGTCTTCCCAAGCATATCATGAAGTCTGTCATTCAGTGTCCCACAGCTAAACAAATGTGGACAGACCTCATTCTTGGCCATGAAGGACCCTCTAAAACAAGAGAGACAAAGATTGAGGCACTCAGACTTCAGTTTAATGCCTTTAAGTCACTTGAAGGTGAAAAGGTTCAGCAAACCTATACTAGGCTGAAGATTCTTCTAAATGAGCTTGCTATGAATGATGTCACTATTGGTCAAGCTGAGATCAATGCTACTTTTGTCAACAGCCTTCCAAGAAAGTGGTTGAGCATGAATCAGACTCAGAGAGCTAACAACTCAATCAAAAATGATACCCTTTCCCAGCTCTATGGTAAGTACAATTATGAAGAAGGGCTGATCGATACTATCTACAAATCAGAGACTGAAAGATTTGTAGTTCAAGGAGCATCTTCCAAAGCTTTGATCTCTGCAACACATCCTCATGACAGTGATTCTGATATTGAAGAAGATACCCGTAGCAGCCAAGAGTTCTTGTCAGACCTTAATGCAGAATTTCATGAAAGAGCATTGCTAGCCAACCAAAGAAGATACTACAAAAGATCTGGAAGAGTAGGATCAGCTAGCAAACCAACTGACAGGTCAAAAGAAACATGCTTTGCCTGTGGAAAGCTTGGACATTATCAAAAAGATTGTCCTTCCACCAAGACATCCTCACCCTCTTATCCATCATCTTCATCCAAACCCTACAAGTTCAAACAACATAACAACTCATCTCAATCCAATTCTTCAGACACTGAGATGAAAGATTACAAAAATAAGTACAAGGCACTTAAAGCTGAGTTAGAACAAATGAACTTGAAGATTGAAGCTATGTCCAAAAATAAAGGTGGTGAGAAAAAGACAGAGAAAGGGTTGGTTGCTGAAACTTATGATTGGAATGATGAACCACTGACTTCAGATGAAGAAGACACCACAAGAGTCAGGGCTTTTATGGCGATAGCTGAGGATGAACCAGCTATTGGAAAAGGTGATGCTAGATCAGGACAATGGGTTGACATCACAATGAAAAAGGTACACAGGCTTTTATCTATGTCTGATAGTGATGAACGTAAGCATGTCCTTGATTACACCATTGTTGATTTGCACTTTGTTGAGGAACAAAGAAAGAACCTACTTGAGAAGTTTCACTCTATTAAATTTGAAATGATAAATGCTAAGGCTGAATGTGAAACTCTCAGGCGGGTTAATTTAGAGAATAAAACCCTGCAAAATGAAGTAGCTAGATTAACCTTGAAAAACATAGCTCTAAATGATCAAGTCTCTGAATTGAACAAGATTATTAAAAAATGGCTGTGTGCTAGGTTTACTATTGATGAATTGCTTAGGGATGAAGTGCCTGCTGACTTAAACAGGGATATAACTGCTAAGAATAAAAAGCTGAGGATTCTCACCAAACCCAAAGACATTGTCTTTAAATCTACAGATACTAATCATATGTCAGATACCTCTTTGACTAATGACCCTGTCTCTGAAGATGTGGCTGAGCTACCACCTTTGCCCAAACTCTCTGGAGTTGAACCTAGCAGCTCTTCTAGATCTGCTAAGGACGAACTTAGGACAGATATTGAGAATCCTCCAGCCAAAGTTTTTCGTGTGCCTGCTAAACAAACTGGAAAACAAGTAGCTTTTAAGCCTGTCACTTCTAAAACTGTGAATAAGGTTGACCCCACCACTGAAGATCGCTTGTTGTCTCTTATGAAAGAAGTATAACTCTTGAAACAACACATTAAGCCTTCCGCTGAATGCTCTACTTCTCATGAACCTAAGTCAGTCCTAGGTGAACCCAAAGGGGAAAGGTTAATCAAACCTAATTGCAATGTATGTAAAAATTCTCACCATTCGACCTTAGATCATGACAGACACATAGCAGCTAAAAGAGCTCAGACACCCTCTAGGGACAGACCACATAATTCCAAAAGGCAACAGGGAAATTACAAATCTTATCCTCCATGTAAATTCTGTGGGTTCACAGACCATCACTCAGACGAGTGTGGTGACTTCCCTGGGTGTGATATCTGTGGGAGTTACAACCATGAAACAATGAACTGTCCATCCCAACGCCAAAAGTTTTTCAGGAACACAAGAGTTGCTAACAAGCAATTCAGGGAACCCACTGGAAAGTGTGTTCACCATAGGAACTAATCTGTTTCTATGTATCTGTGTAGAAATATCTCAAGGAATCGGTATGGTATCTAGATAGTGGTTGTTCTAGACACATGACAGGGATTCAACAATACCTGCACAGATACTCAAAGGAGCCAGGTCCCAAAGTGGTGTTTGGAGATAACTCTTCAGGTGACACAGAAGGATATGGCTTAGTGAACTGCAATGGAATCACTTTTACCAGGGTTGCATATGTGAATGGTCTTAAACACAATCTTATTAGCATCAGCCAATTATGTGATGCTGACTATAAGGTTTTGTTTACTAAGACTCAGGGAACCATATTCAACAAAAACAATGATGTTGTGCTGATTGCACCTAGAAGGAGAGATGTTTATGGCATCAACATGGATGTGTGCTCTGAAGACAGTTCAAATTGTTTTCTTGCCAAAGCCTCTGAAAGTGTCAACTGGCTGTGGCACAAAAGACTGTCTCATCTCAACTTCAAGAACATCAATAAGATAGCCACTCAAAATTTGGTTGCTGGTCTACCTTCAGTAATGTTTTCCAAAGACAAAACGTGTTCTGCCTGTGTCAAAGGAAAACATCACAGGTCTTCATTCAAGACTAGGCAATCATTCTCTATTGACAAGTGCTTACATCTCCTTCACATGGACTTGTTTGGGCCTGTCAAACCTCAAACCATTAATCACAACAAATACACCTTGGTCATAGTTGATGAATTTTCAAGATATACATGGGTGTTCTTCCTTAGAAGGAAAAGTGATGTTGCTGAAACCATCATGTCCTTCATCAGATAGGTTGAAAATATGAATGATGTTAGAGTCAAAGCTCTAAGAAGTGATAATGGTACAGAATTCAAGAATCATCAACTTGAATCATTTTGTGATGAAAAAGGGATTTCACAGAACTTCTCTTCAGCTGGCACTCCTGAACAAAATGGTGTGGCTGAAAGAAGAAACAGGACTCTGATTGAAGCAGCAAGAACTATGTTAAATGGTGCAGCCTTACCAAAGCAATTTAGGGAGAAGCTGTTCACACTGCCTTCTACACTCAAAACAGATCAATCATTGTCAAAAGACATGGCAAAACCTCCTATGAAGTTTTCAGAAAAAGATCTCCAGACGTCAGCTATTTTCATGTGTTGGGATGCCCTATGTTTATTTATAACTACAGGGATAAACTTGGAAAGTTTGATGAAAAAGCTGATGATGGTTTCTTTTTGGGATACTCTCCAACAGCCAAAGCCTTCAGAGTATTCAACATCAGAAGACAAGAAGTAGAAGAAACATTCCATGTCAGATTCAATGAAGATGATGAAGTCATACAGAGAACAGGAACAGAGGGTGATGAAGTAGATTTTAATGAAAATATTTCTTTCCCAAGTGATGAGTTCACAGAACCCAGACCTACCAGTCATCATCACTCCAACACTCTCACTCCTTATGTCCCTGCTTTTGACCCTCTGTCTACTCACAACATAGAAGTTCCTACTTCTCAGGAACTTGATGAAGAAGAACCTCAAATCTCTGATGGTCCTTATCATGATATTGATGACTCACCAATTCTTCAAATCTCTGAAGATTCTCCTGCTGATAATGTAATAGCTTCCCTTGATATGGCTGAAGAAGACTCTGACACTGAAGTAGTCTTTGAAGAAAGCCCTCCTAGTCAACAGGATGAGACTCAAATTGTACCAGCTGTGCCCTCAAGTACCCCTGCTCTTGAATCCCCTGCTCCTCAAAATATGAGGTCAAGAGATCAACACATTCTTCTTGTCAACATTATTGGGGAACCAAATGCAGGGGTCACAACCAGACAGCGAATCCAAGACTCAGAGTCAGCCTCAGCCAATGAATGTCTATTTGCTGAATTTCTTTCACAAATTGAACCTAAAAGAGTAGCTGAGGCTCTGGTAGAAGAAGGATGGGTAGCTGCTATGTAAGAAGAAATCAATCAGTTCAAAAGGAACAAAGTATGGACACTAGTGCCAGCTCCACCTGGAAAGAATATCACAGGCACTAGATGGATCTATAGAAATAAGATGGATGAAATTGGGAACATCATCAGGAACAAGGCAAGACTGGTAGCACAGGGGTTCTCTCAGACTGAAGGAATTGATTATGATGAAACTTTTGCACCTGTTGCTATACTTGAGGCCATCAGAATCTTCCTTGATTATGCTGCCTATATGAACATCACTGTGTATCAGATGGATGTTAAGAGTGCCTTCCTCAATGGTGATTTGGCTGAGGAAGTGTATGTTACACAACCTGAAGGATTTGAGAACAGCGAGTTTCCCAACCATGTGTACAGACTTCACAAGGCAATGTATGGTCTGAAACAAGCTCCAAGAGCATGGTATGAAACTCTTTCAAATTTCTTATCTGAAAATAAATTTATCAGGGGTTCTATTGATAAAACACTCTTTACCTTCAAGGACAAGAGTGATTTCATCATTGTGCAGATTTATGTGGATGATATCATCTTTGGGTCAACAAATGTCAATCTTAGTAAACGTTTTGCTAAATTAATGACCAAGAAATATGAGATGAGTATGATGGGTGAATTAACTTACTTTTTGGGCTTTCAAATTAAACAATGTCCTAAGGGAATTTCTATTTGTCAAGAAAAGTATGTTAAGGATTTACTTAAAAAATATGACTTAGCTGATTGTGCATCAGTGAAATGCCCCATGTTTCCACCCAACAACTTGGGCCCTGATGAGTCAGGGGTCTCTGTCAATGAGACTTTATATAGAGGTATGATTGGGTCACTGATGTATCTAACAGCCAGTCGTCCAGATATCCAATTCTCCACATGTCTCTGTGCAAGGTACCAAGCTAACCCAAAAGAATCCCATCTAGTGGTTGTTAAGAGAATTTTCAGGTATCTCAAAGGAACACCATCCCTAGGTCTATGGTATCCAAAGGAATCAGGCTTTGATCTCAAGGCCTATTCAGATTCAGATTATGTTGGATGCTGTATTGACAGGAAAAGCACTTCAGGCAGCTGTCAAATCCTAGGAGGAAAATTGGTTGGATGGAGTGCTAAGAAGCAAAACTCTGTGGCTATGTCTTCAGCTGAAGCAGAATATGTCGCTGCAGCCAACTGCTGTGCTCAGGTGCTCTGGATGAAAAGTCAATTGGCTGACTATGAAATCTTGTATGACAAAGTACCAATCTTTTGTGACAACACCAGTGCCATTGCCATATCCAACAACCCTGTTCTTCACTCTCGCACCAAACACATTGATATCAGGTATCATTTTATCAGGGATCATATAATGAAGGGAGATATTGAGCTGCATTTTGTTCCCACAGAGCTGCAACTAGCTGATATATTTACAAAGCCTTTGGCTGAACCTTCGTTCAACAGGCTAGTTGCTGAGATAGGGATGCTCAATATCTCAAAGCCTGTGGCTTGATATTAAATGTGTTCATTAAATGATTGATTCTATATTAAATGTTTTTCACATGAAACTAGGTAGTTACTTTCCAAGTAAATGCAAAAAACATTCTCAAATATTTAATCATTTATTTTTCGGATAACGAGGAGACAAACTTTTTGAAAGGTCAAGGGGACCCACTTGAGCAGTCATTTTCGCACCTTGCATTTAATACGGTTGAATAACTGTTCACTTAAGTTTGAATATATATTGTCTTCTTTCTCTTCTCACCCACCACCATTCTAAAATCTACTTCTCTCTCTAAGTTCTTATCTCTCTCAACCATCCGCCATTTTCATTCACCTTCAACCTCAAATCCATGGCGTTTCCCGTTCCAAAAGCCTCCAATGTTAACTTCGAGATCAACGAGAGCATCCTCGCCTCCAACAATGCCATTGGATGGATTAAGGCACCAAACAGCACCTATTCAGATCTGGTAAATTTCATGCAGAATTGTGACCTAAATGAAGCCTTCACCAAATCTCCATCCACTTTTTACCAATAATACCTTAGGGAATTCTGGTATTCTGCTGAAGTAGTAGAAGACACCATTAAATTTAGCCTTTCATGCAATGAACATCCCTTTGCCTTCTCCCTTAAAGATTTTTCTAGTGTGGCCGGACTAAAACATGGAGATGAATGCCTGAAGGCAGTTGACAAAAAGGCTGTCAAGGAAGCCCTGGCCACACTCAACCCTTGCCATGACGTTAACCCTGCCCTCACACCAGCTGAAGTCCTCGCCAAATCCCCTCTGAAGATTAAGTATTTCACTCCTATGTGGCGTGTCCTCTTCACCCAAATTGTGAAGTCCCTGGGAGGAATGCAGGGATCACAGGATCAGATGTCGTTTAATCATCAGGCTATTGCGTATGGATTAATCTGAGGAGCTGATGTTGACGTTGGAAGCATCCTATTCTCAAACCTGGTAGAACAACTGAAGGGAAGGAATCAGGTCAGGGAAAAGAACATCTGTTATGTGCGCTTCCTGTCCCTGATCTTTGAAAGTTTGCTGGGAGAGAATTACCACAACAAGGCCTTGACTGCTCTTAATCCCTATCGCATCACAAGCGCCATCTACAAGGAAATAGGAGCTGAGGATATCCCTGTCACCGCCCACATGCTGAACGTGGCCAACCAGGTACCAAACGCTGAGAAGCCCTTGCTCCCTTCCTTTGAGAAGGTGAATACTTCTAATGTCGCTGGCAAGTCTATGTCTTTGACCTCTGGGCAGCACACTACTAAGTCCAAGGCTTCATCTGGCCAACAGCCAAAGAAGAAGAAAATCCCCTCTTCTTCCCACTCCAAAGCTGTTATTAAGGCCAAGGAAAAGAATACTGACACCGCCTCTGGTCCAGATACTCGTGTGGATTCAGAATCTTTGGCTGACAAACAACAGGCATCTAGTGTCTCTAGGTCAGCAGAGACAACAGGAAACCAGCCAAACCAAGCTAATATCTCACAGGTAATCAGTGTACATTTTTAGAGGTTCACAAGCAACCACTCTCATTTGTCTGTAGGAGAGAGTGGTGAAGTTAGGGTAATCCTCGACCCATAGAAGTCTGTCTTTACACTTAGAATACTTTAAGACTTCTGTACACCCTGTCTTTGCACCAGGGAATGATTCATTTGTGTTTATAAAGCACCCCGATGACCCTGAACCCTCTAGACAGTATTCAGGCTAACAACAACCTGAATACACTAATGTCTCAACCTTGATCAGCTGTACTTCACACAGCCTCTTGGTTCCCTCCTTAAAAGAGTCCCAAAGGATTTATCCTTTCAAGGGGAGCTGAATCATCACCCTCAGCTTTCCTAGGGGCAGCGTAACAGGCGACCTACAACAACATATGTTTCACTCTTAAAAGAGTCCCAAAGGTTTTACCTTTTGGGGGGGCTGAATAATCACACTCAGCTTTCCTAGGGGCAGCGACTGGCGATCCATAAACAACATATGTTTCACAATCAAAAGAGTCCCAAAGGTTTTTTACCTTTTGGGGGGGCTGAATAATCACACTCAGCTTTCCTAGGGGCAGCGAATGGCGATCATTAACCACACTTTATTCACACTTAAAAGAATCCCAAGGATTTATCCTTTGGAGTGGCTGAGTAATCACCCTCAGCCTCTCTGGGACAGCGAAATGGCGACCATTCTCTTTATATTTTTCCCTGTTACTAATTACAACAAACTTGCAGGCTGAAATTGTACAGCCAGTCGTAGAACCTCAGGTAAAACAAGAAACAGAGGCTGATACAATGACTCAGGACAAACCAAATGATGAAGAGCCTGTGATAAACGATGATGAAGAAATGCTCTCATTAGAGGATTATGTCTCTGATATTGAGCAAATGCCTGAAGATGAATTCCCTGAGGGAATGTTTGATGAAGAGGATGAAGAAGATGAGGACGACCAGCTGTCTGCCTCTCCTCCTAAAGATATCGCTGTGTCCACACCAGCTGATGACAAGACTTCTCCTCTCAAGGAAGCTGTTGACACTCCAAACTCTGCTACATCTGCAACAACAGTCTTCCAAAGACCAACATATGATCCAACAACCGAATTCCTCATGTTTGATCATCCTGCCCAGACCAACTTTGACTTAATTCCAAGGGGGGATGATTTTGCTCAGCAAAGCCTCAATATCAAGAATCTTCAGCCCGTACATCATCAATCTGATATTGAGCGCTTATCAAGGAAGCTGGATGTGATCAAGTCAGAGATGCACAATTTTACTGTGACATTTCCAGGCATCATAAAGAAGGCTGTGACTGAGGCTGTCACTGAGCCAATTCAGGATGGTGCAAGAAAAGGTGTAGCCCAGGGACTTAGTCATCTCTCAACACGAATCAAGGATGCTATTGACTCAGCTGTCCCTGCTATGTTCCGTGAACATGAACTCACCCTACACAGGCAATTTAATGTTGTTCGCAACAGGCAATACAACCATGCTAACTTTATTGTCAGGCGTGTTCAGGCAAATACTAATGCCAATGCCAACCTCTTGCTGAAGATTGCCAGGGCTTCAAGAAAAAGACAATGTGCCATGGTTGCCTCTGTGGAGCAGATTGCAAGACGTTTTCAGGCACGTTCATCCAAGCATCAGCGAAGTAAGGATGAACGTGAGGGGGAGAAGAATACTACACTCAGCCTTGCATCTGCTGAACAAGGCTCATCATTAGCTAATCCCTCAACTACACCTGTTCCTCTACAAGTCATCACACCAGTTATTGTACCTGATGATGAGGATGATACTCAGGGTGAGCCACAAGATGGAGCTGACTCATCTAAATCTCTGATCTTAGTTAACATCAGCAAGCCTGAGGATGATGATGAGCCAGCGGACAAGAAACTAAAATTCACTGTGAGCTCTCTTCCCAAAGTTATTCAAACTCAGGCTCAGACAGCGTTCATCAATAGAGCTGATGTTTTGAAAAACATAAGTGTGGAGTCCTCTGTCTCGAAGAAAGGAAAGGAGATAGTTTTGGTTGATACTGACACCAAACTTAAGAAGATAGCTGTGATGCTAGAGACAGGAGGATCCACCACAGACCTTTCCCACTTTTCAACCTTTACACCTTCCGATGAGATTCCTTTAACCCCTGAAGAAATAGAGCAACAGGCTGAAGAATTCAAAAGACTAAATGAGCTCAAGACAGCCAAAGAATTAAATAAGCTACTCTGAGGAAGATGACACCACCTGAAAGGGAAAAACAAAAACAAAGGTTGAGGGAAATGGAACTAAAACGCGCTGAGGCCTTAAAGAAAGTCAAACCTGACTATGATGCCTGCGTGAACAACAGGTATGCTGCTGGCAAGATAACCAAGTTTAAATACACCATTCACAAATCCACAAACACCCCACAGATGATCTTATGGAGGGAAAACCAACAGAGGAATATGGATGTGTTTGACAACTTCAGGTTAAAGACACTTGGGTTATCAGAATGGTTTGAACTCGAAGCCTTAGCTGCCAAAAAGTCTGGACAGGCAAATTTCCTTCTGCTTAAAACTCTTAAGGGTAAGTTTAACTGGATCAAGGAAACAGCAGCCAAACTCAAGATTGATCCCCCACCACAGCTTTTTGAACAAGAACCCCCAAAGACAGGCAACAAAAGAAGAAGAATTTCACAAATTGTTAATGAAACTTTTGTTACTGAAGATGTTCATGTGGATGGTATGCACAGGGACTTGATCCTTCCAAATGGTATTGTTGGCCCTGTTGATGGTCAGACATACTCAAAGCCTGAAAGAGGAATGGCATTTATGAGCAAGGCTTGCCAGTATGCTTTTCAGAGGGAAGATGAGCTGTGCTTGGCTTCAACTATTCAGCTACTCTGTCACAAGAAGTGTCTCAAGATCAACACAGAGTATTCCAAGAAGTTTGCAAAGACTTTGCAGGATGAAATTGATAACAGATTAGACGTGGCCGAAGCTGAAGAAAGAATCAAAAATGATGACTATTGAAGATGGTCTGAGCCCTTTTTACCTTCATCTTTTATTTTACTTATGTAATGAACTTGTAATTTTCTTTAAGTCTTAATAAAATCATGAGGTATGTTTGTTTAGATCTGTTATGTGTAAGAAGAAGCTGTTAAACTCACTTACCTTAACTTAGTTAGATCTAGCATTATTTATGTTTAAATAGGGGGAGATTATTGGGAATCTAAACTTATTAGATTCCCTGATCATTGATTTAAACATAATTAGGCTGATAGAGGAGTCCATGTCAGAGACATTGTCAGGGAAGTCGAAGATTACCTGAAGACATACTCCTTGGCTGTGATGGATAACAGCCAAGATGTATCAGGGACTCTGAGGGGTTGAGAGTTAACAGGGGTGGCAATACCCTGATAACTCTCAGCACACTTTGGACATGCCATTTGTGTGTTCGAGACTATGAAGAATAAGGAAACTGTTTTTGACAACTGTTCCTTAAAGCATAATGGAAGACTACCAAGAATAGAAGGACATCATGTGACTGATGTGGGAACTTGTAAAAGCTTGTGTAGTCAACATCAAGTACTGTTTAAGTCAAACTCGTAACACTATAAATATGATGTGTATCCATGCATTAATGTTCAACACTTTGAGATATTAAGAACATTAGTGCGTATAACTTAGTGAATCAAACAGCTACGACTGTATTCATAAGTTAGGGTTTATTGTTGTTCAAAGTGTGCACAACACATTGTCATCAAACGGTGTTATCCATAACACTTGTAATTCTTTATTATACAATAATAAGATTACGTTTGAAAAGTAATACCTTGTGTTAATTAAGTTAAGATTAGGGTTTCCTGCATTGATTAGGGACTTTCACTGTCATGTATAGAGATTTACAATCTGGGCTAAATATGGTTGGTTGTAGTTCAATCCATACTTGTCAAAATTTTATAAAATGTCATGATATGACAAGGTGAACAACTATGGATCGGTTCACAAAAGAACATTCGACTGAAAAGCATGAATTTTGACCTGAGAAATGGTGAACGCATATGGGTCAGTTCACCTAATAACATTCGACTGAAAACATGAATCTTTCATGAGTAAGGTTAAATGCCTATTGGTCGGTTTACCAATACAAAATCTGAACGACAAGGGTGAACGCCTATGGGTCCATTCACCAAAACGAAAATTCGTAGAAAAGCACATGCGACTAAATATGGACAGTCATGTACCAACCTTTTACTTAGTCAAAACTTTAAAGAAACTGACTGATAACTGGGGAAAACTGACTGATAAATGCCTGAGTAACCTGAAAGATAACAACGCCGAAATTTGGGACGTTCCTGGTGACTAGCCACTAGTCACAGATCAAGTTTTAGAGCCTATAGGTCAAACCAGGATCTGATACCATAATTGTAACACCCTACTTAGATAAGTGGACCGTTACGTGTATTTATGGCGTGTCATCAAAGCATAAGATAAATTTCCTAAAATATTAACTGGCCATAAAGGAAATACCAGAATCAAACATCAGTAATCCAAACATAAGCTCAAAACATGAAAAGTAAATACTAAAGGAAAGGACTAAACAATGTCCAAATAAGAAGAATAATGTAAGAAGTGCTTAAAGTAAGTAGTCTAGATAGCTTGCATCCAAATGCACATGCTCTTAGAATCCTAAAAGCGTCCTGGTGTACCTGCCGTTAGAACATGAAAGGAACTACGGCTGAGCATAACGCCCAATAAACGGATATAAAGCATGATAAGAAATACTGAAATGAAACAGATGATAAAATACTGAAGCTGAAAGACTGATAAGTAAGGTTGCAGTAGAAACCTGTATATAATCTGAAAAGTCTGATTTATTAATAATAAAGCTGAACTGTTATCTGTTAAATCTGAAAACATGCATTTACTATATTTTAATTGCCAATAGCTTATATAGGTCATGTTCTATAAAAACTGGTGCATGAATAAATGAAGGGGTGACCTCGTTATGTAGTAGAGGGGTGACTCTAAATAATGTGATGGGTGGAGGGATCAACTCCAGTGTGAAGGGTGTAGAGCACACACCACATTCACCTGATAACTATAAATTGATAGCCTAGGATGCATCCATATGCCCCGCTGATAATACTGATAAATGGCCAAGCTGAAATAAATTGGACGCTGTGAGAAATCACTCCCTCGTAGAGGAGTCATGACACCGGTGCCTCTAGTGTCATGGTTACGGTACCTCAGTAACTAGTACATAAACTGATCATGCTTGTATATAAAGCTCATGCAATTTATTTAGTTATTAAAATGATTGCTGATAACATATACTGAGGAAAACATTTGGCCGCAGACAGGGAATCCTAAGCATGCATAGAAGGGAGTCCTTACTGAAGGACGGGAAATTCGTACCTTGTGTCGAGTAACTGACTACAAGGAAAGATGATGAGACTCCTACTCCAATTTCACAAACGCTACATAAATAACGGACGTGAATGAGTTGACTGATATCTGTTTAGTCGTACTGGTCTTAATTGTTTTTAGTTTAATTTATTTTATTCTTGTACTACTGTTTGGGTATAATTTGATAGTATCTGACAGTTCTGTAATATTACTGTTTAATGTATCCCTGTACTTTTGATTACGGTATGATGTGTATTCTGATATTATAACATTGCTATAATTAGTAACCTGTTATAATTAGAAATTATCTCAATTTAGAAAGGTTTTTAAATTCGTTTCTATGTAAGGTAAATCATTTAAGTAATCACACCTTTTTAATTCAGTAAGATAATTAACCACCATTAATTTAATTTATGAGTTAAATTAAATAAATAAAACAACTTGGTTAATTAAATTATAAAACTTATTTATAAAAGTGATTTAACCCAATTTAATATAACCTCGTATTTATTATTTATGTGCCCCCAAAACCCGAGTCAAACAAAAGTCTGCCGAGACTTCTAAGTCTCGGTCGCACGAAAACAAAACAAACATACTAGATGAATTCACAGCCGGATTAGCGACATAATTTTCTGTCGCTAAACCGTCGTTAACTATGACCAAAATTGTTTACAAAGCTGCCTGTACAAACTGCGACAGAAATTCTGTCATTAAACTGTCGCTAATCCTAAAAATGAAACTCATCTGATTCCCCCTGTTTGTATCATATACCCACCGAGAGCCTTAGGGCTCTCGGGTTTCCCACGTCTTCACATTTTACCCACTATTTTATGTTATGTTTCCCACTGCCTGTGTTCGATTCCCACTGTTTAGCCCAAAGTTCCCACTGTTGGTTATTGGCACCCACTGTTTATACACCCAAACAACC
Organism: Glebionis coronaria; assembly: GCA_025667525.1. Taxonomy (NCBI): domain Eukaryota; kingdom Viridiplantae; phylum Streptophyta; class Magnoliopsida; order Asterales; family Asteraceae; genus Glebionis; species Glebionis coronaria. The sequence continues at coordinate 28,969 of JANFOE010001063.1, read as the reverse complement.
CCTTAAAGTTTATACTCACAGTATGTAAACCCAAACACCCCATGTTTGTGTTTTTGGCTGTGGCTGATTGAACAAAACGCACCGCCGAGACCCCTAGTGGTCTCGGCTGTATAATAAAACCTCATCAAGACACTAATAAGTCTCGGTTTTCGTGGCAACAACAAAACCCGACCAAGAATCATGGATTACTAACATTTTTTTTATTTAAGTGTTCTTGATTATTGAGAAGTTCGTGATTAAAGAGGAGTAAGGAGGATAAAGATTACCGTCATTTGATTGGAATAGATAAATGGACACACACTGAACCTTCACACAAAACTCGGTCTCTTCTCCTCTCTTTCTGTTCTCCAACCGTCGGTATCCTCACACACAGGGAAAACCTTATTTTTTATTGTATAAGTGATTTGTCCAAAAGGGAAAAAAAGGAGTAGACCGTTTGTTGTTTTGCATTATGGGTTGGGCTCCCAAGCCCAAGTTTTCTTTCTTGTTTGTTATAAAACCGCCGGCCTCCTTATACGTAAAGTTCTCGTTTTGATTTTCGACACTATAAAAAATCACGTAAACGTACTTATATTTCTCGTGTTTTATTTTTTCTGAAACGTAATATTCTTTTCTTTATAATAAATAATACATACGTATTTCTGAAACATAGTAATTATTTTCTGAATAATTATTTATTTGTAATAATTAAATAAAACTGAGACTGTGTAATTACTGTTAACGTTTAATTATTTTCTTATAATAGTTAATATATACGTAATATTTTCTAAAACTTAATAATTATTTTCTGAATAATTATTTTGTTGTAGCCTCTAAATAAACTGAGACTGCGTATTTACTGTTAACGTTTAATTAAAGTTAAGCTGAGATTACGCGTATTTAATATTCGAGGATTTTAAATACGGGTTTTACATTAGGCATTAGCAGAGTCCACGTCGCCGTTAAGGTTCTTACGATATTTTCTTTTTGTTGTTAGCATTCTTCCAAAAAAAGGTAAAATAAACCAATATAAGTTAATTTCGAAAGGTTGAGTCCCAAAGTGAAATTTTACGAGGTGGCGAGTTGATATCTCTTTCGAACAAATTGACTTGTTTCTAAATGACGGGTCACGAGATGAGACAAGTGTTTTCAAAGTTAACGGTTATGTGTTAAAACCCATAGTCTGATAGTAAGATAATATGTGGGATCGAAAAATTGTGACGAGTTTCGGTGAAACAAAATTATGTAGTCATGTAAGAGATATCTTAATGACCATCGTAACAATTACAATGTCATAGAATTAAAGAACATCATTGTTTCACTTAAAATGGCTATCGGAAGTTCTAGCCTTTATATAATTAATCTTCATATAACATGATGAGAGATATGCGTAAGGAGTAGTAAACGCAAGTATGCGGTAATGCAAAAGTATGCATGTACAAAGTAGCCGTGTATATATGGTAATATATATAATATGTATATAATAACACATAAAGCACGTAATCACATATCGGTTATAGTCTAGGCCTAAGATGCAAACCTAGTTCCCTACAACCGTGGCTCTGATACCAATTTGTAACACCCCAAAAATTGGTCAACGGAAGCGGTAAAGCTAAGGGGATGTTACGTCATAATAACAAAGTAAAAGGTGAAAGAGAATGACTCAAAATGAGACGTTTTGAAAAAGAATTTACCTCGTTGCATTAATTAAAAATAACAAAGTTTACAAGTCATAAGTTTCAAATGTAAAGCAGCGGAAATTTATAAGTTTGAAATAGACAACGAGATAAATGTTCAATGCATAAATTAAATATTCCAAAATCCTCCAACTAAGCATGAGACTCCACATACTTCAAATAGCACGCAAGATCAAGTACCTGAGATAAATGCTTAAAGTGTCAACACAATGGCTGGTGAGTTCATAGGTTTAATTCAAATGTATGGTAAAAGATGGACAACAAACAAGATGTTTCAAAGCATATGGGACCATTACAGGTGATATAATGTCAACATATGGGAAATAGTGGGTAAGGTAGTTATGATAGCGCTAAGCTCATGACACCGATGCTAATGACAAGATGAAACAATAATAACTGCCCGCTAGGTGTCCTACCCCTAAGACAACCTCTGAAATGGCCATAAGTATACGTCCGTTTGACAGTGGTGACAGAGGACACCCGGACGAGAGTGCAAAACTCCAATTGATCTATCTATAACATATGTGCTTACTTGATCGGTCATCCGAAAGTAATTAACGGTTCATGATGGGCAAAGTGGGATAGCGGTACTTAGGCTTATCCATAAACATAACTTCAGCAAAGAGATCAAGAAAACATAGTTTTGCGTCCATAAAAGATGTTACAAGCATTATCTCACCCCAACCAGATTAAACATATAAATCAGTTTAAAAGGGGATATGACTCACCTCAATTAATAGCAAGCAACAAGTAATAGTAGTCACGAAAACGATGCACGCACAATGAGACAAATCTCAATCCACAGACTAAATAAATAAAATTCATATTTAGGATAACTATGCCAAATATAAGATGTTTCGACCCTAGTATGTGCTTGCATTAAGTTTTATTAATAAAAACATTCACTTTCCAAAAATATCATTTTTGGTCAAATGGTCAATATTTACGGGTCATCACACACACAAAATAATTGAAGTGTCGCGATATCGGACTTTTTAGAAATTAGACATAATAAACTTAAAAAGTTAGTTCTGGTTGACCGCGGGTTTCTCTCTAAGTGTATCGATTAATTGTCAAAAAGTATCGTCCATTATTGTCCAAATTTAATAAAGTCAAATATATATAGCGATCCTCTAATGTTTTATTATTATTTGTGTCATTTTATTAGTTAAAAAGTTTTAATGTACAACATTTAGCAAAATCATAGTATTAATGGGTCCAAATTAATTAATTTATAACTTTAGGGTAGTATTTGTATTTTATGTCTCCTAATAAAAAGCTTTTCCCCCCACTATAAACACTGACAATGGGCCCCACTAGACATAAAAAAAATTTCATTCTTTGTTTCTTTATAACACGATTACGAGTTCGTTTCTTGACCGTTTTCAAAAATTTAAATTGCATAGTACTCCATATCGTTAAGACTATGAATCCCACCACAAAAATCCAACGTTGAAAAAATGTTTGTCGCGTTATTTTACTAAAAGAGTCATATTTTCTACAAAAAGCTTAAAACTCATTTTTAGCTTATTCAATCCGAAGCACTTCTTTTAGTTAACCCTTGCTACTCATGTTAAAAACATTTAACGTACTAAACACACTTATGATCACGTTTTTAAGAATAACCCGAATCTCTTTGGTCACCATCTTGAACCAAAATCATTTTGTTAACATGTCAAACTTTGAAAACAACATTTTCTTAGGTTTTACAAGATGCACAAGCACATACTAGTTGTTAAAATCACAAGGACAAAATGAAAATGATATGCTTACAATATGGGTCCAAGCAATGAGACCGCTATGTATACCAAAACCCACGAAAGGGAAACCCTAGCTCGAATCTACCACGAACCCACGTTTTTATACAACTAAAGCTCACATCTAGAGCGTACCCACTTCGAAAATAAACAAAACCCACGTTCCAAACTAGCAATAACCCGCATCTATAAGGAAACCCATGAGCAACAACTAGAAACCTTTGAACAAGAAAATCCCACGTCGTCTTGTACTCGCGTCGACATCAACAAAAAACTCGAACAAGAAGAAATCCCACGTTGTTCATTTGTAGGATGTCATTACTTGTTAATGTGTGTATTGGAGATCATAGTGAATGTGTTTGTAGTATGTGTAGTCAAGGTATATGATATGCATATGAGAAAACAAGTGTAGAATCTAGACAAAAAGTAAATGAGGTTGTATATGTCGGCCTAGCTTATTTTGGTAAGAAACAAAAATACCATGTGATTTGGTAGACATCATGTAGTAGCTTGGTGACTGTTGGTATTAACTAAGGTGGTTAAAATGTCTAACCATGGTAAGATTTTCTATTTTAGATAGTTAGTTAAGTTAGCTATTGTAAAGATATATGAGTGGATGTCAGTTATAGTAGGTGAATTAATTATAGAATGATAAGTATTGAGTAATATTAGTGTAAAAGTGTTTATTTGGGTAATTTAAAGTTAGACACCGTGTTGAATAATTAAGTCGATGCTAACTATGTTTACGGAAAATAAAACGATAGATAACAATACGTTAAAAAAAATTAAATTAATTAACTAAAACAATAATTATGAAAATACTTATTCGCATAGTATTTATAAATAAAGATAAGTAGACAACAGTTAAATCGCAGATAGTTTACGTAAACGCGACACAGATAAATCCTACACATATTATGCACGCGTAATGAAAAAAAGTTACAGAAACGTAAAATATTGATCGTAAAATATTACGCAACCAATAATGACACACTCACAGTGCTCACAACAACGCAGACTGAGCACAGTCAAAACATAATACATGCAAGAAGACGTTATTTCATAAACTAAGGGAACGCTTCCCAGATAATTAGCAATTTAGCACATAGTTGACTAAATAAAAAGTCAAGGGGGCAAAACTGTAACTTTAGAAAATCTGAATATTACCGTGTGTTACAGTTGAGGGGTATAAAGTGTAATTTCTTCAATCTTGAGGGACCAAATTTGACAATCTTCATTTCTTCAATTGTATTTTTGTAAAATTCATATTCGGGTCCGGTTCTTTGTGCGGCTTCGTTTCCCGTGTTCATTATTGCTTGTTTCTTTTGATCTTTTGATTGAATTCATGATATCCGTATCTAAAATACACAATGAACAAATACAAGCATATTTTACGGTATTTTATGACATTTTAACACATTTTAAGCCCGAAAAGAACGATGAGACTATGTATAATTGTAGTCTCATCACTCTCCCATACTAAACCATTGACGTACCCTCACAAAATGCTAGAACTAAGTATCTTAGAACCTCCAAAATTCATTTTTATATGACATTTATTGAAACATAAATTTAATTTCACTCCCACTTGTGTTTTAGACATAACGGATTGTTTTCATCGCAAAATAGGACGCTTAGGATCATAGAATAAGAACACGTGAATGCCTCATAGAGATAAGTTTGTCGTCCTTGATTTTCACCCAATTCCATGCTAAGCGTAAAACAAGATCATTGTCATTATAAGTTAGTAATGCTAACACTACTCATATGCTCTAATCACGTACTTAAATTCACTTATTCCTAAAGTGTATCTCTTATATTTTATTTTTGTCTTAATGATCACGATGATAAATTTTTGACTTATTCCTAAATAGAGATTAGGTCCAAAAATAGAGTCCAAATGGTGTAATGAAAATCATTAAATTAGTAGCCTTTCCTAATAGAAAGCAATGTCAAAAATTTAGTCAAAAAATAAGATTCGATAATCACGGTTTTATAACGGTTTTTAACATTTGGCTTATTACCATGAATTTTATTACCCACCTCATCATCGGTGGATTTGATTATCATGGTTTACCTTCGCTTTTTAGGGCTTCGGTCTTGCCTTGCCTTTTATTTAACCTCGCCATGAGGGGTTTATTATGGCCAAAGACATATATCCTCAACGTTAACGTAATTTTGGATCTTTAAAGCTTCAAGATTTAAGTCACTTTCAATTTTTGCATATATTTTTCGGCCTTGTGAGCTACGAATTTTTGCTTGATTTAGGTGAAGAGGTTCTTAAAATTATTATTGGGTGAAGCTTTCGATTATTCGGGTTGTCAATACTTCAAAACCGTGACGCTGACGATTCTTAAATGTTTTCCCAATTTAATTACATGGAAACTATTAGAATTAGCTAAAAACCAATAATAGTGAATAAACCGTAAAAAACATATTTATTAACAATTATATATTAAAGCGTTGGAAGAAAAAGCAAATAATTAGGACACATGAGTTTTTGAAAGAATACGAGTACTCAACGTTTGGCATAGTAACTTATAATTAACGCTATCATTTCTCGTCTTCAATTTAATGAGACTTAGCCTAATATAGTTAAGGAATCGAAGCTATGTGCTCAACACGCACGGTCGACTAAAAAATTACTCTTATTCTCATCAACGAAAAACCTACATTCGTGTCCTTAAACACTTACGAAAAACTAGAAAAATTTTAAAATTTGGCCATATTTAACCTTATTTTGCAACAACACGATAACAAAAAGATGAAAATTGGATTGCGTGATGACCTAAGCAAGGTAAAGCATCTATTTACCCTCATACTAAAACTAAACATTGTCCTCAATATTTTGATTCTAAGGGTGAAACACCCCCATACTAGAGACGAAAATTCGAATGCTTAATCTCAAGCATGGAAAAGGTAAAAATGTCACACCCCGTCTTTGCGAAAACACGGGGCGAGACGTATGGATATCATCATAACACACGATGTCTATATAGAGAAATTTAAATGAAACATAAAAATAAAAAGAGACATAAAGTGTCATGATGATATCTATCACAAGAGGAGTCTAAACAAAAGAGTGTAATGTCTTACTCAAATGTTCAAGACAAACAACCAAAGCAAACAAACCAAACAAACATATATCATAGAGTATACGAATCAAATCAAAAGAAAATAAACTAAAGGGGAGTGGATTCCCCTAAATGCATCCTAGCAGCTTCTAGACTCAAGCCACTTCTAACCTCATCCTTCATAACCACCTCACCTAAAAATGATACTAAAATCCGTCAACATAAAGTTGATGAGAACATAGGTTTAGTCTACAAAAAACAATATAAGAAACCTTGACACACCCCTATAAGTAAGTCATAGAAAACAAGTAAAAAACAATGGACCATAATGTGATAATCATGTTTCATGCAACTACAAACAAAACTCAATTCAAGTATCAACCACATATACAATTCACAAAGCACAGTATCTCAATCAAGAAGTATCCTGCCCCACACAAAAGAACGATCCACCACACTATCCGGATCTTTCCCACACTACTTGTGGAATATGAACCCATATCCCCGTCGAGATATCTTGTCTCCTAGGAGACGATGTACAGAACCACAAGAACTCAGGATGGATCATGCCCCACGCTCCACACATATCAGAACGCATAACAAAATAGATAAGCATGCAAGTCACACAATAGTACATTTATGTCCACACTTTTTAAAACATAATACTAAAGTATTTTAAGAAAACTAAAAGTATCATCTCCATCCCATACTTGAAGAAAACATTTAAAAGTTCAGTAAAAATGAGACTATGAATTCACCTTGCAAAAATCAATCTAAAGCCTCCTCACGGACAATCAATTATCTAAAGCACAAAACATAATATAACACGTCAACATGGACTCCGGAACTCTCATCCTACATCAATGTAACCATCCCTATGATGGACACATCTCAAATTCTATCCCAAATCAGCCCCATGTTAGCCCTCTAAGTTCCCATTATCCCAAAATACCCAAAACACGAGTTTAAACCATGTTGTCCGAACATTAACCTTGAACTCGAGATTTATACAAATAATTCGACTAAGGAACTGACCTCCATAGGCTATACATTTTGAATATTTAAAAGTACGTTCCAAGTACATAATATTAGGCTTTTTGAATCACCCAAAAAGCTTTTAAAATGAACAAGTTATGACCAAAACGCTTTTACCTAAAATCCGCCCAGGCATTAGCGACAGTTTCTGACAGTTTAGCGACAAATTCTGACAGATTTGCGACAGTTTCTGCCTAATCCGATTTAAACCCTAATAAACGATTTTAAACCCTAAAAACCCTCATTAATTACCAAATTCAAGCCCTAAATTATTTTAATTCCAGAAAATTAAAAATCCTAATCCATCATATGATTATTAACATGATTCTAACATAATTAATTAAATAAGAACAAGAATTTAATAAAGATCAATAGCTTTAGTGATAGTTGTAAGAATACGTCTTTTAGGAAAAAGAGCGTATTTAGGGCAAGTATTAACAAGTGATTTAGGAAAACCACAAGTTATGACCCAAAGTGTGGATCGTTCTCAAGGAGGCTTGGTGTGTGTGTTAAGAGATGATTAAATTTGTGATTATATTAATGAGGAAAGAAAATAGAAATGAGGTAAGAAGAGAATGACGGTTACGATGACGAATTAAACTAAGACGATAAAGTCGTGCACGTAAAACCGTAAAAAGTGAAAAAAATAAAAATATATCCTAAAAATTTCTAGAAAATTTCAATAAATCCTAAATAATGTAATTAAAGTTTACAAAAAATCAAAAATCACTCAAACCTTTTATTTAATTAAATAATAATTTTTTAATGCTAATTAAAGCCCAAAAAATCAATTTAATTAACAAAAAGCCCAATAAATGAGATTTTTTCAATTGTAAACCTCTAAAATGACCTAACTTAATTAAAAACTATTTCTGAAAATCTTAAAATTAATAAAAACTATTTAAAAACAATTAAAAACTATTTAAACTTAAAATAATTATAAAAATTAATCTAAGGACAATAAAAATATTCTAAAAATTTTAAATTCCTAACTTAATGTATTTATCATAAGAAAAATATAAAAACTTGAAAAACTAAATTTTAATTTTTAATAGTAAAATAATTATAAAATAATAATAAAATAATATTAAAAATCCAAAATTTATAAAAAATCTAAAAAGTTGCAAACTAGCTTATTTTAACCTAATAAACACAGAAATGAAGTTGAAATTACAAAAATACCCCTAATGGGCCTTCAAATGGGCCAAAGTCCAAAACAGACCCTTATTGGGCCAAAATAAGCCCAATAAGAAAAATGTTTATAAAAATGGCCCAAAAGCTCCTATCTGACTCAAAATTTGATTTTAAACACAAAACTTTCAAGGCCCAAAAGCTGAAAATGAGTATTAGCTAGCTTATTTCAAAGCAGCTTATTCTTAATGGGCTTTTTGGCCCATTAAGCTATAAGCTGATTCCATAAGCTCAAATTAGACACACAAGCTTCATTTGAGTTACTTAAGAGTTCTGTATAAAGAAATTTGATATAAGCACAAAGAATAAGCCTGAAAAAGCAATAAGCTATATTCACAAAATGACAAAATAGTCGTTTTCGAGTTCTAGGCCACCCCAAGAGCTGATTCAAGTTTCAAAAGCTTTTAAATGACTTAACTAAGCTTAATCAACAAAATGTTTTCAAATAAGTTCACTCAATAAGCTGAAATAAGCAAATAAGCACTTAATTAAAAGTCAACTTTAAGAGTTTTCTAGCAAAAAGTCAAAGTCAAGGTCTGATAAGCTCCAGTTAAAACAAATGGGTCAAATGAGGAAGATTGATCACAAAAAGTAAGTTGTTGCAGGTCTGAATAAGCCAATATGGCTTATTAATAAGCTAACTGAGCATTTGCTATTATATGATCCGGTGGTCTAACATGGTGGTAAATGATGGTGGAAGCCATTGTTGATAGAGAGAGAGAAGAGAGGTTGTGTGAAAGAAGGAAAAATGTATTAAAAGTGAAAAATGACACAAGCAACACCCCTCCTTGGAAGCTAAGGAGGGGTATATATAGTCACACACGATACACATAACTATACATGAACCTAGTCTAGTCTAAGCGTGTGTGACTATGATAACTAATGAGAATTCTTAAATGTCGTCACATAAAGTGAGTTTCCAAAAATCTTCCCCCATGGGACGATGTGTAGAATTCCTTACAATATTTTTTCCTAACAAGTACATAATGATAAGAACAAGAGCTTTCATGAAGCGTCCAATGCTAATGATGTCTTCTGAGGCCTTCGTCTTCAAAACGACTCATCTTTAAAGTAACTTGTAGAAGAAATACTGTAACGGCACGAGCTAAGTAACCCATACACTTCTGGTTAAGGAGAAGCTTCTGAATTAGCTTCCCCCTAATTCATGCCACATAAACTTGATGTAGAAGCTTCCCTAATCCGACAATCCTCGTAAGCAACTTCAAAGCTTTCAATAAAGCTTAGAGTGATTAAGCGCACAGCGGAATCTAACAAGCAAATCCCATCATATAACATGATAACGTTGTTAAGAGGGATTGAAAGTTAGGGGTGCACCAAGTAGATCAACAACTTTTCTTCTCACGCTTGAATAATTCTTCTGAATTTTTCTTCCCCCTGAGAGTTCAATTTATGCATACCAGAAAGAATCAAGACATTTCTTCCCCCACATAGTTGAAGAAAGTAAATAAATCCCAATTATGAAGCTCAAATACTGAAGTGGACACTTTATCCCATTCATGAAGTTTACATCGTAACACCAGAGTCAATTAAGTCCCGGAAACGCACATATCTTCTTCCGGAGATGCACCAGAGTCAATTAAGTCCCGGGAATGCATATAGGATAATTATGATGAATAATTGCAACAATCAAACAATTAAACCTCGAATCAGTAGTGTACCGTTTAGAGATTGATAACGCCACGAGTTAAAACACTAATTTTCTCTGCGGCTATGACAAATGTCATCCTGGAATGTCTTCAAATCAAAAGAAGGTATGAAGTTCATCACGTTTACTCGTTGTGCGTTCAATGTGTCTTCTTCTTCCCCCTTGATGGTTTCGAAACTCGGAACCATCAATAAATTGTACGCACATGTACCTGAAATCTCGTGAGAATAATAAATAAGCTGAATTATATATTTTGTGAGAATCAGCTGTTGATCGAAAATCTCTTCTCATAAACTCTCCATGGCCACCTTTACCAACCCACGTGAAAGAAATTTGAAGTGACCACTGAAAGAATGAACCAGATACATCAAACATGAAGCTGAATAAAAATCCTTCGATCTTGTGACTTAAGCTTGCACAATTGTTGAATGAAGAACGGTGGAGAAATCTCTAAGTACTCAATGCATCACTGAAGAAGTCTATAAGCACAACACCTCTTGAAATTATCCACGTCGACTAAGCGCGTGACACTGAGTACAACAATGTAACCCCTTTAAGTGATAATTATCCGAGTCATCAACCAACCACCCCGAACCCGGAAACCAGATAAACAAGTCTTCATTCTAAGATTAAGCACGAGCAAGTTATCTTTGAAAGATAAAATAAGTGCACGCCTTCGAAAAATCCGTCTTCAACTTCAAATAATTAATACCCGATCCAAACAAACTCTGTAGCCACTAAATATATACCTAAATTTTTCTTGGTCACGTCAAAATAAATTCTCGTCACATTTGTCTCGTCACTTTGTCATGACACTTGTTGTCTCGTCCCGATAATGACCGAAGTAAGATTAATACACACAAAGTTTTTACAAAAATGCAAATTTGTGTAAAAAATTGTGTGTATAAGACAAAGTCCACACGGCCCATCATGTGTTGAATAGACGAGAGTCCATGGCCCATCAATTTTTCCGGTCCAAGAAATAAATGAATGAAGCCTATGTTTTAGAACCCGGTCCATCATCACAAGGGTTATAACTCACACCCCAACCCTAATTTCACTCAGTTTATACCTAATCCAGCGCCCCCCTTTTCTCTCCCTGTCATCCAAGAAACTTCCGTCCTCCACCAAACTCCATCTCCTCCATCTCCTTCATCCACCAACTCAGAAACATCCGCCCCTCCAAAATCCTCATCTAAACAACAATCCCATCTAATCATCCACATCTTAAACTTTATCCCATATCCATACCAACGATAATAAAATAGCCATCGTATCCGAAATCAACATCGATCGCTGTCCCATCGAACCAAAGAAGACATAAAACGAATTTTTCTTCAAGATTCGTGAATGGATTTTGGGTAGGTTTGTTTACTTGATTGCATGTCGGTAATTAACGAAAGAAACAAATAGATCATAACTGTTTTGTTATAAATCTTGTTTCATTTCGAAAATTAAATGAGGGTTTTCCTTCAAACAATAAATCTATGATCATTGATTTAGTTTCGTGAGTGAATAGTTAGATTTTGTGATCTTGACGATTCTAAGTCACGGAAACTGAATAGTCTGAGATTGTATCTTATGATTTTTAAGTTTTCTGGTTGAGTTCGAGTCTTAGATGAGATGGGATTAGGAGATGAAGGGTTTAGGTTAGTTACGGTGTTGATTGGGAGTTAAAAGGTTGGAGTGCTTTGTGTTGCAAGACTCAGTGAGTAAACTAAGTCAACTCGGTAATTACCGAGTTGACTCGGTTGAGATGGTTTAGGTCAAAAAAAAACTGCATGGTCAAGATTTTTAAACTGCATCGAAGTCCAAAAGGTATAGCCATCGCAGTCAATTTTCACATCCATCGCAACAGTCTATCTTTTTAAACCCATCATAGTCTAAAAAAATGCCATCGTAACATGAGTCCATCGCAGTCAAGATGGACCCATCGCAGTCTAAACAAGAAGAGTCCATCGTAACATGATGACCATTCGTAGTCTAAACAAGAAGAGTCCAACGCAGTCTTACCCATCGCAGTCTATCGTGATGATGTCCCATCGTATCATGATGTCCCATCGCGATGGTACCCATCGCAATGGTACCCATCACAATAGAGCCATCGTAATGGTACCATCGTAGTCAACCCATCGCACTTAATGCGATGTACCAGGAAGCTAAAATCTTATCCACGAGTTGTCCTTGTTCCTGAAAATCCGGAAATGTGAAACTGAATATTTTTCTGGATAATTACATCTTCATCTTCAAAAGATTACCAGAAAAAAAATTCCCAGAAGGTGATAGCACACAAAATCCAGTCACAAAATCATTAGCAGGGACTAAAAACCATGGATTTAAGCAAGTTTGACTTTTGACCGTAACATGATAGCCAATGACACAAAATTTGATAAAAATTGTGACATAGGTTAAAGGATTTGGACAGAACTTGTGATATGGGTTTGTAAATATCAGATATGTGACAAAAATGATAACAAGACTTGACAATTTGGACAGATTTGGACCAAATAATAACATGACGTGACAAAAAGTTAACATATGAGAACAATACGTGACAAAAAAATGATAGATTCGGACCCAAAAAAAAATTAAGACCACCAAAATCGAAAACAAGAACGATCCGAGGATGGAACCGAGGCTCTGATGCCAATTGTGGATTTGCTATATATGATCCGGTGGTCTAACATGGTGGTAAATGGTGGTGGTAGCCATTGTTGAGCTTGGAGAGAGACGAGAGGTTGTGTGTGTAAGATGAAAGAAAGGAAAAATGTAATAGAAAGTGAAAAAGAAACACAAGCAACACCACTCTTTGGAAGCTAAGGAGGGATATATATAGTCACACACGATACACATAACTATACATGAACCTAGTCTAGTCTAAGCGTGTGTGACTATGATAACTAATGGGAATTCTTAAATGTCGTCACATAAAGTGAGTTTCCAACACTAACTAAAAATTAACACTAGCAGGGGTTGGTTTTGGTGTTTGAGTAGTGGGAAAAGTTTCCACTGCTTGACTTAATTGAATTTTTGTCTTATATGACTTTTTTTATTCAAGTTACAAACAAGGCACCCTTGTGATCAGTGAAGCACAAGGAGTCAGAAACAACAAAGAAATCACAAAATCACCCAGCCAATCAGTGCAGTTAATTCAATTAAGTACCAGATATCTCACATACATGAACAAATAAGTAGTTATGAACCTATAAGCTGTTCTTGCAAAATTCAGCCAACCAAATTGCACCAAAAGCATATACAAGCTATAATAAACTCAAATGAACAAGTTTAAACAGGTTTCATGCAATGATTCAAAGCCTAAATCAAGATTCAAGCACAATAAGGTTACTGATGAACACTAACACAAGCAGATTTTTACTTTGCTGATGTACTTGACCAACAAGCCAAATTCAAACACTCAAATCTTCAAACCAAGTTATATTAACAATGATTTAACAACTTTTAGCCCTAAGCATGCATATACTCTAAGTATTACCAATATCTTAGGTCAAAATCAGTCAAATCCAATGAGATATAGCACAATGTTTGATTCAAAGGTTTAAGGACAATAACTTGCAGAAACTAGTACTCAACCAAGTAGATAACATATACAAAGCACAAACAACACTTTTCAACAATACAATAACACTCAATGATTCAAAACAGGTTAACCCAAACACCCCTTTAAATTTTCAAATCAAAATTTTCAAATCAAAAGTGTATTCCAAGGTTACCCAAGCCAAAATCAACACAATAACAGATATAATATGCAGATTTTAGCAAGATTAAACAACAAATTTCACAAGAACACAAGCAACACACAAATATCACAAATATCTAACTTTTTATTAGATTTTGAGATTAAGGGTGCAAACCTCATAGATGTACATCCACACCCACGAATTTTGAGCTTATGTGCTAGCAAGAACAAGCACAAGCTTCCACAATAAAGCCTGCTAAGATTCAACAAAGTTAGAAGCAAAATATCAAAACAGAAAAGTGAAAAATCCTTGATTAATGCAACCTTAGTTCCCCACACTTGATTATCCCCAAGTTATAAGCTTCACAACAGCTTGATATCATAATATTAGGATACTATGATCAGCTTTATAGCCCAAGAATTCCAAGTTTTGAACAAGACTTAGCAAAATATCAAGATTATAGGAAATATGCAAACTTTTGAACACTCCTTTGAAAACAGGTTTTATGATTGAAGATTAGTAAACATGTAACAATAATAAGCAGGAAATAACAATGGCACTTGAGTTTTCTTCAAAGATTCAAACACAATTCATTCATATGAAACTAGATTTACAGAACTTTGAACAAAGGGAAATTCAAGAGCAAAGGCTAAGTGACTGAGTCCTATGCCTTTTATAGGCTACAAGTAAACTAGTGAAAGCTAAAAAACGTGAACCCTAATGCAGTAGAAGTCCCAAAATGCCCCTTGTCTTGTTTGAATGTCTTGGCATCATGTGAAGAGAATTGGCTGTTTGTGTGAGGTGTCCAAGGTGAAAATGCATCCAAAGGCTCACAATGAAGCTTAAGTTTGAACCTGAATGTGGGTGGTAGATTCCTTGGCATGTTTTGGCATTTTGTTCAAAAATTGTGTGAAGAGGGTTTATCATGTGACTCATGTTGTGATGTGGCATAGGGTTTAAGGGTGGGTTTGTGTTTAGTGTCACCTTAATTGTAGTTCTGGAGGTGATCAAGTGCTAATTGCAAGGATTAAAGAAAAACCCAATTTTGCTAAGAACACCAAGAACATGGTGTTTAATCTGTTTTGGGGTGTGATTAAGATTTAAACTGTTGTTAAGGCGCCAAGTTTAAAAAATAATAAACCGGATTAAGTGGATTAGTGAGGTGGATGAATGGTGAAGTGTGATTGGTTGATTTCAGGTAGTGGGGCACGTGTCATATAGTGGTTGGTCTAGGTAAGATATGTTGTCTGCCAAGATTAGCCCCCCATCTCTTATACTTCTTTCACTTGCAAATAAATAAGCTAAATCCGGTTTTCCTTTGTTATGTAAGTTTCATTTTTTACACTTTTGCCCCAAATACTTTTCCAAAGTAATTTTAGGGGTATTTCTTGCCAATTCTTGATTCTTGAAGAGCTGATTTGGCATTTTCTTCATTGTTAATGGTCTTGACTTGTTTGTTTGACTTCTTCGAGGACTGAATTTGCCAAGTCATGATTTATGAGGGACCATTTTGCCATTTCTTAAATGTCAAGGGTCCTTTTGGTAATTTTGACATTTTTAAAGCACCAAACTTGTAATTTCTTATAACTTGAAGTCCTTCTTGGTATGTTTAACTTTGAGGAGGATTGATATTGACATTTTAGTTTTGTTGAGGGACTAAAATTGCCAATTCTTCAAAGTGGAGGGCCCTTTTTGCAATATTGACAAACTTTAGGGACCAATCTTTTAATTATGAAGATACAAGGGTATAAAGTGTCAATTCTTCGATATTGGAGGACCCTTCTTGCATAATCTTCAAATCTTCAAGGGTTTGTCTTGGAAAATTCTTCATTAGGGCTTGGTTCAATGTGCGGCTTCGTTTCCCATGTTCGTTTTTGCATGATTCTTGTGATATTTTTGTCATTTTCTCAATATCCGTACCTAAAATACACAAGCAACAAACACACGCATATATTTGGCCATTTTCATGATATTTAATGCATTTAAAGCCCTTTTTGGACGATGAGACTATGTATAAAAGCAGTCTCATCACTCCCCATACTAAACCATTGCCGTGCCCTCACGCAATGCTAGAATAAAGTATCGTAGCATCTCCAAAATTCATTCTTATTCACTTTTATTGAATGATAAACTAGCTACACTACTACTATTACTACTACTTTCGTTTTAGACATAATGTATGATTTTCATCTCAAAATGGGACGTTTAGGTTCATAGAATAAGAACATGTGAATGCTTCGTTAGAAATAATTTCATCGTCCTCCATTTTCACCCCAATTCCATGCCAAGCGTGCAACGACATCATTGTCATTATAAGTTAGTAATGCTAACACTACTCATATGCCCTAATCACGTACTTATCCTCCCGTTATCCTAAGTTGTATCTCTTATATTTTATTTTGTCTTGAATGTTTCACGAGGATACATTGTTTGACTTATGCGATAATAGAGATTTAGGTCTAAAAATAGAGTCCTAACGGTGTAACCAAGACCATCCAATTAATAACCCCTCCTAATAGAAAACGATGTCAAAAAATTAAGTCAACAAGAAGGATCGATAAACACGGTTTTATAACGTTTTTGAACATGAGACTTATTACCAAGACTTTTATACGCCCCCTAACGGAAGGGCCTTATTATCATAGGTTTACCTCCATCTTTTATTCAACTTTGCCATGAAGCTTTTATTATGACTTAGGTCTTGCCTTGCCTTTTATTATCCACCTCATCGGTGGTTTTATTAGCCAAAGACGTATATCCTCACGCTAAGGCGAATTTTGGATCTTTAAAGCTTCAAAGATTAAGGCTTGATTCACTTTCAATTTTGCATAGATTTTTCGGCCTTGTGAGCTTCAAATTGTTTGCTTGATTTAGGTGAGCACTTGAAATATTATTATTGGGTGAAGCTTTCGATTATTCGGGTGCCAATACTTCAAAACCGTGACGCTGGCGATACCTTAATGTCTTCCCAATTTAATTACACCGAAGCTACTAGAAAAGACTAGAAACCAACAATCAAGACTAAACCGCTAAGTTAATATTTATTAAGAAAAAATATATTTACAAGCGAAGGGAGAATAAGCAAACAACGAGAACACATGAGTTTTTGAAAGAATACGAGTACTCTACGTTTAGCATAGTAACTTCTAATTAAATCTATCATTTCTCGTCCTCATTTAAGAGACTTAGCCTAATGTGAAGTTAAGGAATCAAAGCTAAGTGCTCAACACGCACGGTCGAGTCAAAAATTACTCTTATTCTCGCCATCGGAAAACCTACATTCATTTCTTCAAACACTTATAAAACATGAGAAAAAATTTAAAATTTGGCCATTTTTAGCCTTATTTTGCAACAAAACGATAAACAAAAAGATAAACTTTAGAAAGCGTGAAGGTTTGGCAAGGAAAGTATCTATTCACCCCCCCCCCCCCCATACTAAAGTTAAACATTGTCCTCAATGTTTCGAGTCTAGGGGTGCAAACACCCCCATACTAGAGACATAGTCGAATGCATAATCTATCATGGAAAGGGTGTAACCGTTAAATTTAAAGCCGTTTATGAAGTGTGCTATAAACCTAAGGTTAGAACATCAAAGGATATATCATGGATATTGAGAAAGTCTTTAAAGCAAACGATCGAGTGCTCCCATAAAACGAACACGAGAGGCTCCAATCGCGAAGATCATGATAATCCACAATTCACAAACAACCACGGAACAAAGGTTGGAAGGGCACAAATCCCCACACGTTACTACATTAGAAAGCGATAATATGTACATAGGATAAGCATGGGACTCCCCCACGAGGCACCTCGTTTTTGATTACCGAGTCATGAGCTCTACTTGATCCCCTCAATACTAATTATCATTGGGGAAGGTGATTTGGTCGAGGTAGTTCAAGGATGGAACTTCCCCGCCAAAGTAGTGCTTCAACCTATGTCAATTCACCTTGAAATTGGGGCCATCATTTTGAGCTAGCTCGATGGTCCCATATGGAAAAACTTGAGTCACGGTGAATGGAACGGACCAACGGGATTTCAACTTACAGGAAAAGATTTTCAAACGAGAATTAAAAAGCAAAACTTGATCCCCAATGTTAAAAACCCGGTTTTTAATTTTTGAATCATGCAACTTTTTAGTC
This sequence comes from Glebionis coronaria, assembly GCA_025667525.1. Taxonomy (NCBI): domain Eukaryota; kingdom Viridiplantae; phylum Streptophyta; class Magnoliopsida; order Asterales; family Asteraceae; genus Glebionis; species Glebionis coronaria. The sequence goes on along the minus strand of JANFOE010001063.1, from coordinate 10,733 downwards.
ATTTCTTTATAAATCAATGAATTTTCATAAGTAATATCCCTTAATTCATCCAATTCGTTTAATTGCATTTTTTGGTGTTTTCCCGCGGTCTCCATGTCATCATTACAATGCTTTAGGGCCCAATAAGCTTTGTGTTCGAGTTCAATTGGAAAGTTGGAAAGTGACAGTTCTTCCCATACACTAGCTTATAAGGAGTGCACCCGATGGGCGTCTTATGAGCGGTCCTAAAGTCCCATAAAGCATCGTCCAACTTATCCGACCAAGATTGTCGGTTTTCTCTAATCGATCTCTCCAAGATCCTCTTCATCGCTCGGTTTGAAACCTCGACTTGCCCACTCTTTTGTGGGTGATAAGTCGTAGAAAGACGATGTGTAACCCCATATTTCCTTAGGACCCTTTCGAATTGGTCGTTACAAAAATGGGTTCCACGATCGCTTATGATCGCACGAGGGGTTCCAAACCGAGAAAACAAGCTTTTCAAAAACTTGATTACCACACGAGCATCATTGGTGGGAAAAGCCTTAGCTTCCACCCACTTAGATAGGTAGTCAACGGCGACAAGGATGTACTTATTACCACGAGATGATGGGAACGGCCCCATAAAGTCGATGCCCCAAACGTCAAAGATCTCACACACTTGGATGATATTTTGTGGCATTTCATCTTTTTGTGAGGCTTTTCCTTGTCGTTGGCATGAGTCACATGACTTCACAAGCTCATGTACATCTCGGTAAATAGTAGGCCAAAAGAAACCGGCATCAAAAACCTTCTTAGCCGTGAGATTAGCACCGTGGTGACCACCCGTGGGTCCCTCGTGACAAGCTCTAAGGATGTTAGAAGCTTCGGTACCAAAGACACAACGTCGAATAATTTGATCCGCACAAGTTCAAAACAAGTAAGGGTCGTTCCAAAAATCGAACTTGACGTCACGAAAGAATTTTCGTTTTTCTTGAGTCGTCATACCCTTGATGATGAAGTTGCCCGCATGGTAATTTGCGATGTCTGCAAACCATGGGGTGGAAGCATCAAGCTTAGAATTCACTACACCAAGTGTCTCGAGCGGAAATGTTTCGGTGATTTCCTTGGGCTCGTAAACACTTTGGTGAGGATCTTCCAAACGAGAAAGATGATCGGCCGCTAGATTCTCGGCTCCTTTTTTATTAACGATTTTGTGATCAAATTCTTGAAGGAGGAGAATCCAACGAAGTAATCTTGGCTTAGCATCTTGTTTAGCCATGAGATACTTGATAGCCGAATGATCCGTATACATGATGCATTTTGTCAAGACGAGATAAGGTCAGAATTTCTCAAATGCATACACCACGGCAAGGAACTCCTTCTCCGTTGTAGTGTATTTTAGTTGAGCCTCGGTCATCGTCTTGCTAGAATAGTGAATAGGCAAGAAGTGCTTTTCATGACGTTGCCCCAATACGGCCCCAATAGCGTAGTCACTAGCATCACACATGAGCTCAAAGGGGAGGTTCCAATTGGGAGCAACAAGAATGGGAGCTTCGGTAAGTTTCCTCTTAAGGATTTCAAAGGCTCGTACACAATCTTTGTCAAAGACAAAACGTGCCTCTTTTTCAAGGAGATGTGTAATAGGTCGAGTGATCTTTAAAAAATCCTTGATGAATCGACGATAAAAGCCCGCGTGGCCTAGGAAACTCCTAACTCCCTTAACGGTTTTGGGATGAGTTAATTTGGCGATGACGTCTACCTTAGCTTGATCTACCTCAATCCCCGCTTTTGAAACCTTGTGCCTTAAGACGATTCCACTTTTAACCATAAAATGACACTTTTCCCAATTAAGCACAAGGTTGGTTTCCTCACAACGTTTCAACATTCTCTCAAGATTAGACAAACACGAAGTGAACGAACTACCAAACACGGAAAAGTCATCCATGAAGACTTCCATCGTCTTCTCGATCATATCATGAAAAATAGCCATCATGCACCTTTGAAAGGTTCCCGGTGCATTGAAAAGCCCGAAAGGCATTCTACGATAGGCAAACGTTCCATATGGACACGTAAACGTAGTTTTTTCTTGATCACGAGGATCGATGGGGATTTGGAAATAACCGAAAAACCATCTAAAAAGCAATAGAAATCATTTCCCGCAAGACGCTCCAACATTTGGTCCATGAAGGGCAAGGGAAAATGGTCTTTACGAGTGGCTTCATTCAACTTATGATAGTCAATGCACACTCTCCATCCGGTCACGAGTCTAGTGGGAATTAACTCGTTGGCATTGTTTGACACAACGGTCATTCCTCCCTTTTAGGGACATAATGTATAGGACTCACCCAAGGGCTATCAGAAATAGGGTAAATCATTCCCGCGTCAAGGAGTTTTAGGACTTCCTTTTTGATGACGTCGTGAATTTTGGGGTTCACCCTTCTTTGACATTGGATTGCGGGCTTGTAATCCTCCCCCATTAAGATTTTGTGGGTACAAAATTTGGGATCGATCCCCTTAATGTCGGATAACTTCCACACAATTTCCCCTTTGTGATCCTTTAGAACATCGAAAAGTGCGGTTTTTTCATCATTTGAAAGTTCTTTCGAAATAATAACCGACAACTTGTCGTCCTCCTCCAAAAAGACATATTCGAGATGAGGAGGTAAATCTTTCAACTCAAGGATAGGTGGTTCCTCAATTGAAGATTTGGGCTCGATACTCATAACCTCCTCGTGTAAATCCCGCATGCTTTTACCATGAATAGTACCCTTAAGATCGTACGTACTAGATTTAAACTTTCCTAATATAGCATGATTACGATTACGTGTTAGGATTTTACGTATTACGTACGTGTTAGAACACGATAAGTATTTACTACGCACGAACACGGGATAATTATTTAAACAATAATTAATCACGAACATGCGATCATGAAATCATGAACGTAATTAAATCACGGGCTAATATTAATTACGTATATATATTTATTACGAACACGAATAAATATATTAAGTCACGATCGATAACTAACTAAAACACGTAAAACACGAACACGAGAACACACGAAAACACACCAATAGTTTAGACACGGAAAAACATTCGGGTTACCCCTTGTGGGCCCCTTTACCACGAAATTAGGGAGGGAGGATGGGCTTAGCCCATCAATTTTCACTAAAAAGGAAAAGAGATATTTTTCACTACTCATTTTCATTCACACAAGATTTTTAGAAAAACCCTAAAACCCTCTTCCTTGTTCTTCTTTGTGCCGCCACCTTAAGAACACCACACAAGGAGGTGGTTTGTGATCTTGAATCTTGGAAATTAAGTTGGTGATCGTGTTTGTTCTTCGTTCTTTTTGATCCACGAATTCGGTAAATCCTTTTTAAACCTTTTCTTTTGATTTAATCTTTTTATAAATCAAGAACATGTGATGTTTTTACAAAAACCTAATAATTAAACATGGATCTAACATGATTTGGTGTTAAATAAAATCAAAAGGGTGTTTTAAGGGGTGTTTGTTTTTGGCCGCAGGCTGCACCGAACCCGAAGGGGTCTCGGTTTGGCCAAGCCGACCACCACCAAGACCATACGGTCTTGGTTGGTGCGTGTGGGTCCCACGGAAGCAGTAAAACACGGGGTACCCCGAGTTGGTTCGGGGTACGGTGTCGATTTCATGTCCGGTTCATCGTTTTTAGTTTAGATCCGGTTCATGGTGTATGTTTAGTTTTTTTTATGTTTATGATCTTATGATAAAATTAAATTAATAAAATGATATGATTAATTTAATAACATGACTTAGGTTATTTTAATTATTATAATCATGAAATTAATTAACCTAAGTATTTGTATATTTAAGACTTATAATTAATTAATTATTTTAAAACCATGGATATAATTAATTAATTAACATGACTTAGGTTATATTATTAATATATAATAATACATATTTTAACCTAAGTATTTAACTTATTTAATTAAAAACATGTTATACTTTAATTAAATATTTTAACCTATAGTTTAATTTAATTACATGAAATAATTATTAAACTATACATTATATCATATGACTTAGAAAATAATCATGAAAACACTTAGGCTTATATACTTAGCTTATTTAACCAACTTATTTCTAATTATGGAAACTTTCTATTTTTAGAAACTTAATTAAATAAGGCAGCTAATCTATTTATGGAAACTTATTTAATTAAGGCAGCTAATCTATTTATGGTAACTTTCTATTTTTAGAAACTTATCTATTTTAAGTAGTAAATCTATTTTTGGAAACTTTCTATTTTTGGAAACTTTCTATTTTTGGAAACTTTCTATTTTTGGTAACTTTCTATTTTTGGAAACTTTCTATTTTTAGAAACTTTCTATTTTTGGAAACTTTCTATTTTTGGAAACTTTCTATTTTAGGAAACCTGCTACTTTTGGAAAGTTACTTATTATTACACAGTAAGTATAATAACACATGAAATACCAGAAATACTTAATCAGATTAAACAGAATATAAGGTAAAACACAGTTTAAGACTTTTATACAGTAAAACATGGTAAGAACACATAAAATAAGCTAAGACATGACATAAAACCAGCTACGTATTTAGTAAGCAGATACTTATTCATGTATATATTTATGTAGCACTAGTGATTCGGAAGTAGGATTCCTCTCAGTTCGTCTTCTTCGTTCACTGGACATAAGGTACGGATTCCCGTCCTTTCAGTATGGACATTCTTTCCTTATTAGGATTCCCCGTATGCAGCCTACTGTTTTCCCGTAGTATAAGATATGTGTTTGATTGCTTATGTTTAATTAAGATTACCTATAGCCAAATACATGCATGACCAGTTTCACCTAGTTATGGAGGTACCATAACCATAACATTAGAGGCACTGATGTTATGACTTCACCACGGCGGAGTGATTGCTCGTGGCGTCCCTTCAGCTTTTGGCCATTTATTTATATTTATCATGTGGGGCGTATGGGTGCATCCTAGTTACATGCTTTCAGTCAGGATTTCATGGTGAATGTGGTGTGTGCCTTGCATCCTTCACAAGGAGCTGATCCCTCCTACCCAAAAACAAGTATATTAAATTAGAGGCAGCCCCTCTAATTTGCATGATGAGGTCACCCCTCCAAGTATTCATGCACGGTGGATTTTCATGACCTATATTGGCTAATGGTAAAATACGTTAAACAATTTTCATAAGATAAACATAAGGCCTTTCAAACTATAAAACCAGTTTTATGAACATGTTCCAAGTTTTCCAGGACTTATACATTTCCGTTGCTATTAAGTCTTTATTATGTTTTAGTTATTCGTACTATGTCTATATCCGTGCACTGAGCGTTTTGCTCAGCCGTTACTTTCCTTTCCATGTCCCAAAACGGCAGGTACCCTAGGAGAGACTCGAGCATTTGGAGGACGTACATAGGATGGAAGCTGCTAGAGACTTATTTTCCTTTTTGCCTTCATGTACTTATGCTTGTTTAGTCTTTATTCATTTCTTTTGCTTTATTATGTTTTGGGCTTATGTTTGGGAATCGATGTTTGATTCCTTTTATCCCTATGGTCATGTAATGTTTTATGCATTTATCCTTGTATGCTTTGATGACACGCCATAATTACGCGTGACATTTCCATTATCAAAATGGGGTGTTACACCTCGGGTGGAGGAAATGGGAAATCATTAAGAAAATCCTTGATAATCGAGAAGTCCTCATCATTGTCGAGGTCTTCGTCACAAGTACGTGGAACATCGAATTCTTCCAACGTAAAACCACCACCTTCAAATGGAGTGAAGGTTGGTGTCGAATTATCAAGAATGGGATCTAATATAGTGGGATTTCCACTATTTTCATCATCACCAAGACCTAGAACTTCTTGTGAAAATTCCTCGCAAACAACGTCGATCATATCAACGAGGTTTATGGTTGCAACGGAATAAACATGAGAAATTTGAGAATTTTGAGTTGCATTTATAACAAGTTCCTCGTCGTTGAAACGTAAGTTGATCTTTCTAGCATGAACATCGATTAAAGCCATAGACGTATCTAAAAACGAACGACCTAAAATGAGAGGAACTTGAAGATCCGTGGGAATATCGACAACGATAAAGTCTACCGGATAATATAACTTTCCCACTTTCACAAAAATGTCTTCCGCCAATCCACATGTGGGAATCGTGGAATGGTCGGCCAACTCGATAGACATTGGTGAAGGAGTAAGATTAGGAAGATTGAGCGACTTGAAGATTGCAAGTGGCATCAAGTTAATGCTAGCACCAAGATCGGCCAAGGGGTAGCATTCTTCCATATCTTAGATTGCACAAGGAATCAGGAATTTACCGGGATCACCGACTTTTTGCGGTATGCAGTTAAGATAAACCGATGAACAACTAGACAATTGTTGAAATTTCTCCTTGTTGTTCAACATACTCTTAAAGTTAGCGGCAAATCGAGGCATCATGACCAAAGCATCTGCGAAACTTACATTAAAGTGCAAATCACGAAACATTTTCATAAAAAGCTCAAATTGGTAATTATCGCGCTCTTGATGTTTCTCCTTTATAAGTCTCGATGGATAGGGCAAAGGTGGTGTGGGTTGAGGCATAGGCATAGCCTTTGGAATCTCGGGTTCCAAATGTGGTAATGGGTCAATCGTAGGTGTGGCATGAGCGGTACTTCGTGGGATTTGGACATGCTCCTTTTCGACCACCACCTCGGGTTCTTCCTCAATTGCATCCTCCGTAGGAGAAATTGGTTGAGGAGTCGGTTCCTTGAGTGTCTTACCACTACGTGTGGTAATCACTTTCATCTCTCCCTTAGGGTTCGATATGGTGTTACTAGGAAGACTACTCGAAGACGGTTTACACATAATAGCCTCAAACATAGATGAAATTTTGTCCTCAAACATGGATTGCCTCTTCTCGGCCTTAATCATTTCTTGCTTAATTTCATGTTTCCCTTGTTCCATTTTTTGTTGGTTTTGTTGTAACCTAGTTACATTTCCTTCCATTTTGTTTGTATGGATTTTAAGCTCATTTGCTAACTCATTTTTCAACTCCTTCTTCAAGTCGTTCTTAAACTCGGATCTTAGGCTAATGATTTATCTTTGAATGTTGTCAAACCTAGCATCGTTTCCATTAGCGTATTAAACAAATTCATTTGGAAGATCTTTCAAAGTTTGCAAACCTTTGTTGTTGTTTTTAAAATCACTTTGATTTTTGTTTGAAACTTGATTATTATCCCCTTGATTCCCATAGTTTCCTTTGTAATTGTTTTTGAAACCAACTTGATTGTTTCGATAGTTGTTGTTAGCATTTTGATTTGAAGCAAAACCCGGTGGAGTCAATGGATTAGAGTGGGTAACTTGACCGTTTTGGTTGTAAGTTCCCGTGGCCGCGTAGGCACTCGAAGTGTTACCACCGTTGGTAATGCGCTCGAAGAAATCATGACCTCCACCACAATACATACATGAAGTCTCAACCGCTTTAGCCGTAGCGGGAACACTTTGTTCTCCAACTTTGAATTCAATTAAAAGTCCTTTAAGCTTATCAAAGATTTTGTTTTCCAAGTTCGCCTCAATTTGGCAAGCATCGATGGTATTAGACAAAGAAGGTGAAGCCGAAGACGAAGCCTTGCGAACACTCGACATGATACGAGGACTATACACCTTAGATCTATTCTCAATTATCACCAAAGCTTCCTCAACCGTTTTACACAAAAAATTACCACCCGCGGCGGCATTTAGGTAATCCCTTTCATGATCATTAAGTCCATTGTAAAACGTGTCAATTTGACGCAAGTCGGAAAAACCGTGATGAGGACACTCATGTAACATTTCCTTAAACCTATTCAAAGTTGTTGAAAAACTCTCATTAAATTCTTGTGAAAATTTTGAAATCTCGTTTTTCAAATGCGTAGTCTTAGAGGGCGGAAAAAATTGGTTAACAAACTTAGAAACGAGATCCTTCCACGTCAATATAGAATTGGGTGGCTCTTTCTCTAACCAAATTGTAGCGGGCCCCGCTAAGGAATACAGAAAAAGCATCATCTTAATCGAGTCATTAGCAACATCCTTAAATTTGCAAGTGGCGGTAAGACGATTAAATTGGCAGATATGATTGTGCGGGTTGTCCTTTTCATCACCACGGAATTTGTTGTTTTGGATCATCGACAACAAACCCGTTTTAACTTCAAAATTCTCCGCAAGGATAGCGGGAATCACAATAGCCTCTCCATAACCCTCGGTGGGTGCTTGAAGTAACTCCATCATAGTTCGATTCTCCATGGTTGGTTCCTCTCTTACAATGGGTTCATCAATAGGAGACTCCTCACTAGAAAGATTAGGAGTAGGTGTTGACTCCTTTCGGTTTCTTCGTTTACGTGCACGTCTTTCTTGGTGGCGGGTTTCCATAAACGTCACGTACAACGAGGGGGTGAGCAAAGAAGATTCTTTTTGGTGTTTTGTATTTTTCCATTTTTTTGTGGTTTTTGATTGTTTTTACTTTTTTTTATTTTTGTGATTGTATTAAGTAGAAAAAATCTACAAATCTCATCCTTAATCAAATCTCTTGATTAAAGAAGCCTCAAGGAATGAAAACGATCACGTGAAGTGAACGCCTTCGATGACTTTAGAACGTTGGTGGAACAGCAAAACGTTCAAGAGGGTTTAATCAAACGAAACCAAGAAAGTATATATGATACTTAATAATACTTTGGGCGGCAAAACCCTCGATTAGCTTTCAATCTCAAAATACTCACAAGCAAGCGGGGAAACGAGGCGGCGCAAAGCATTTAAGAGCCTTTTTCCTTAGGGTATATTTTATAATACCCGCCTTATACCCACCTTATAGTTTGTATTTTTCAAAATCGAGCTTCACGAAAGTATTTATCTATTTTTGCTTTTTTCTTTCTTGTTTGAGATTCGAATACAATGATTGGGTAATGACCTCCCAAGTCAAGGTTGTGTTTTTACACTTTTAGAGTACTTGTGAATTTATTTTTCTACGTATACAATATATTAATAATATTCACACAAAAAAAACGAAAAACCGATAATACATATTAGTAGAGTGCTACTAATACAAATACTATTATGGCTATATATAAAAACAAAAATTGACAAATAAAAACACAACACGCCTCCCCGGCAGCGGCGCCATAATGATAGTTGTAAGAATACGTCTTTTAGGAAAAAGAGCGTATTTAGGGCAAGTATTAACAAGTGATTTAGGAAAACCACAAGTTATGACCCAAAGTGGGGATCGCTCTCAAGGAGGCTTGGTGTGTGTGTTAAGAGATGATTAAAATTGTGATTACATTTATGAGGAAAGAAAATAGAAATGAGGTAAGAAGAGAATGACGGTTACAATGACGAATTAAACTAAGACGATAAAGTCGTACACGTAAACCCGTAAAAAGTGACAAAATTAAAAATTTATCCTAAAAATTCCTAGAAAATTGCAATAAATCCTAAATAATGTAACTAGAGTTTACAAAAAATCAAAAATCACTCAAACCTTTTATTTAATTAAATAATAATTTTTTAATTCTCATTAAAGCCCAAAAAAATCAATTTAATTAACAAAAAGCCCAAAATGAGATTTTTTTCAATTGTAAACCTCTAAAATGACCTAACTTAATTTAAAATTATTTTTGAAAATTTTAAAATTAATAAAAACTATTTAAAAACAATTAAAAACTATTTAAACTTAAAATAATTATAAAAATTAATCAAAGGACAATAAAAATATTCTAAAAATTGTAAAATTTCTAACTTAATGTATTTATCCTAAGAAAAATATAAAAACTTGAAAATATAAATTTTAATTTTTAATAAAATAATAATAAAATAATGTTAAAAATCCAAAATTTATAAAAAATTCTAAAAAGTTGCAAACTAGCTTATTTTAACCTAATAAACACAGAAATGAAGTTGAAATTACAAAATACCCCTAATGGGCCTTCAAATGGGCCAAAGTCCAAAACAGACCCTTATTGGGCCAAAATAAGCCCAATAAGAAAAATGTTTATAAAAATGGCCCAAAAGCTTCTATCTGACTCAAAATTTGATTTTAACACAAAACTCTGAAGGCCCAAAAGCTGAAAATGAGTATAAGCTAGCTTATTTCAAAGCAGCTTATTCTTAATGGGCTTTTTGGCCCATTAAGTTATAAGCTGATGCCATAAGCTCAAATTAGACACACAAGCTTCTTTTGAGTTACTTAAGAGTTCTGTAAAAATAAATTTGAAATAAGCACAAGGAATAAGCCTGAAAAAGCAATAAGCTATCTTCACAAAACGACAAAACAGTCTTTTTCGAGTTCTAGGCCACCCCAAGAGCTGATTCAAGTTTCAAAAGCTTTTAAATGACTTAACTAAGCTTAATCAACAAAAAATTTTCAAATAAGTTCACTCAATAAGCTGAAATAAGCAAATAAGCACTTAATTAAAAGTCAACTTTAAGAGTTTTCTAGCAAAAAGTCAAAGTCAATGTCTGATAAGCTCCAGTTCAAACAAATGGGTCAAATGAGGAAGATTGATCACAAAAAGTAAGTTGTTGCAGGTCTGAATAAGCCAATATGGCTTATTAATAAGCTAACAGAAAATTAAAACTAGCAGGGGCTAGATTTGGTGTCTGAGCAGTGGGAAAAGTTTCCACTGCTTGACTTAATTGACTTTTTGTCTTATATGACTTTTTTGTGGATTCAAGTTACAAACAAGGCACCCTCGTGACCAGTGAATCACAAGGAGTCAGAAACAACAAAGAA